>JAQPPZ010003270.1:0-10936 GCA_028583015.1 Wollemia nobilis | reverse complement strand
TCCCACTGTGATCGCCACCGAAAGCACGAGATTCCGGTCAAAGGAAACACCAAGTGCAATTGCATTCAAAGTTAAGCACGCCTAAGTCCTAGAAATATAAATTACATGAAACGGAAAAGAGACATGTTGTAAGAGACGCAATCAGATAAAGAAAAACAGCCCTTTCATTAATTTCTTTCGATCTCTGTTACAATAATGCCTCCTCCCTTTTCGGGGGCTAGGAGCGCAAATAGGGTTTGATTACAATCGTCTGAATGGTTCCTCCTTCCGCGTGCCCACGATTGCAATGGGCGGGCCAAGATGATGCCGCCGCCGATGTTGATGGGTTCTTCGCCTCTGCTTGCTTCTCCTGCGAACAAAGAAATGATCAAGACGTTAGTAGCACCTGTTGCAAATGAAAAGCATTCTCTCTCTAAAACTAACAAAATATGCATACGAATATTTGCCTGAAACCATGAAAACAGTGAATCCAAATTGCTTCAAAACCTGACAGAAGGTAAGAAAAGTTACCAGAAGGCCACTGCCACTGAGGCAGCTGGCCAATCCACCTTAAACTGGAATTCGTCCCTGGGCAGGACGAATTCTGACTGTAATTCGTCCCTGGGTGGGACGAATTCTTCTGAATAGGAGAAATCGACCTGCTTGCTTGCTCCAATGTCGGATCCCGGGACCTGCAAAACTCCTGCAAACAGGGGGTTAGGTAATTGGGGCCATTTTGGGACGACCCGGATGGTCGGATTTTCCCAATTTGGCCTCCTCCCTCGGGAATTTGACCTTGACACCTGCAAGTTAGCGAAACGACAAAGCAATACAAAACACCCTAAACTCTGACCAAAAGCTACAAAATTGCAATTATAGACTAATCAGACCTAGTAACACAGAATGCAATCTAAAAAATAATCTAAAGTGCTCAAAAACTAAAATTAGAACTTGGGGGTGCGGGGGTGCCCAAGTGGGCCTCCCACCGTTGGCCCTCGATTTTGGAGCCAATCCACCAAGGATGGGCCCAAAACCTTTTAGGATTGGGGGGCGGCGAATTGGTAGGTTCGAGATGTCCATGCGTCGGATTTGAGTAAGGTTCGAGCTTCCAAAGGCCACCCAACAACCTCCCTTGCAAAAGAGATTGATGGATGTAGGAAGGTGAACAAAGGGGGATGCAAGTGAGTCTTCGATTCGGCAGCACTTCGTTGCTTGAACACTCCTTCCACCTGCATGTTTTGGGTGAGAAAAGTCCCACCTTTTATAGACCCAAGGGGTCTCTTTTGGGAGGGAAGCACAAAAGCCAAGTGTTGGCCATGGGCGCCATGTGGCAGTCTTGTCTTCCCATGAGGGAGGGGAGTCCTCCATTGACTTGAACTTTGATAAATGCTTCTTGTAACGAGTCCTCTAACGGCCCCTCTGTCCACTTACACATGCGTGCAAGGTAGGAGCCCTTAACGGCTGTTACGGGCTGCCACTTGGCACCATTTGCCTTTTTGCCCGTTAAGCTTAGAATTCGTCCCACCCGGGGACGGATTCGGAATTCGATCTGGGGTGGGACGGATTCTATTTTGAATTCGTCCCGGGGTGAGACGAATACTTGGGCAAAGTGTCCAAGTGTGCCAAATTGCTTCTTGACCTTACAAAATTGCTATGAAAGTGGTTAAGACCACTTGTTTAACCTCCGAGGGCTGCCCCGGGGGCTGTGTTTGTCAAAGCGATCGGTGTTTGCGGTCACATAATCGGATTGGTGCTGTTTTGGTGTCTACGGATGCCCCTTTTTGGGAAGCGCTGCGGGTGACGCGATGCTTGAGCAAAAATAGATAACCAAAGCACTAATGATTAGGGTTTCTTGGTAACCTAACCAACTTTTGATGCCCCAAGTATGGAAAGGGCATGCATTCTTGAATCCTTGCTTCGACGAGCTAAGGAATTTGATTTCAAGTATTAACCTGTTTTGGTGAGGTGTGACTTGAACTTAGACATTGATGAGTCATGAACAAGTGAAGGGCATTTTTATCCTCGGGGGAACCTTGTGTTCATGATTCACGAAATGCCAAGTGTTTGATTGATTTGATTGTTGCTTGTTTACTGCCCCAAGCGGGAGCGTGATTGTCTTTGTCAATGATTCTTTGAATGCATGTCATTTTCCTTAATTGGGTGTGTGATTGTTGATTGGTGACTAAGTGTGACTACCCCCTCAAGCGACGAATCGATGAGGGAATGACCTTCGTGAGAGAAGCGACGAGTCGCTTGACCCAAGATGACTTGTGCAAGGTTTGCCTTTAGAGGGTTTACCGTTAAGCGTGTGCAATTTTTCCAACATATGGACCTATTTTTGGTGGGTGTTAACCCTTTTGGTGATGTCATAATGAGGTGAAATCGTCGAAAACCTATTTCCCGTGGAGCGGTCCGGCTATGATAGCCTTCTTGGGGAATTAGGAGAGCGATAATTTGGACCTCGACATCGATTTTCTTTGCCTAGAGGCTAAGTGCGATGAGCACTTATGTCCGGCATTGTTTTTGTTGTGTTTTTGTTGAATTTTGTACTGTTTTTGTTGTTTTTGTGACACCATTTGGTGATTGAATTGTCGGCAATCCGTCCTCCCGTGGAGCGGTCCGGCTATGGTAGCCTTCTTCGGGAGTAGGATAGTGACAATGCAAACCCCGACATCAATTTTGCTATGCCAAGAGGTTAAGTGCAAGAGCACTTGTGTCGGCAATGTTTATTGTTTGTTTTGTGTTGCATTTTTTGTTGTTTTGTTGTTTTTTGTGACACCATTTGGGGATTAAATTGTAAATCGTCTCCGTGAGCGGTCGGCTATGGTAGCCTTCTTAGGGAGTAGGATAGTGATAATTTGAACCACATATTTTATGCAAGAGGTTAAGTGCAAGAGCATTGTGTGGCAATGTTTATTGTTGTTTTGTGTTGCATTTTTTGTTGTTTTTTTTTGTGACACCATTTGGGATTAAATTGTCAAAAATCTGTCTTCCCGTGGAGCGGTCCGGCTATGGTAGCCTTCTTAGGGAGTAGGATAGTGACAATGTAGACCCCGACATCAATTTTGCTATGCCAAGAGGTTAAGTGCAAGAGCACTTGTGTCTGGCAATGTTTATTGTTATTTGTGTTGTTTTGATTTTTTGTTGTTTTTGAGTGGGCTTTGACCCTTTTGTGATGTCGTTTGGGGATGAAATTGTCTAAAATCCGTCTTCCCGTGGAGCGGTCCGGCTATGGTAGCCTTCTTAGGGAGTAGGATAGTGACAATGTAGACCTCGACATCAATTTTGCTATGCCAAGAGGTTAAGTGCAAGAGCACTTGTGTCTGGCAATGTTTATTGCTTTTGTTTTTGTGTTGCATTTATTTGTTGTTTTTGTTGTTTTGATTTTCTTTGATCTTGTGCATGATGGTTGATGAATATGGATGTATGCATGTTGATTTATTTTGATGGATGCATATGCTATGATGAATGCAAATGGTTTTGATTTATATGTGATATGCAGATATGAAATGGATGAATGGGGTTTGTGATGTTTGGCTATGGCACCATGGACTGTTTAGAACTCGTTATTTTATTTTTATGTGATTGTTGTGATGCATGACTTTATATGTATACATGGTTTTTCTATTTTTGTATTTTTTGATGGTATTTGTAAAGATGAAAAGTAGCGCAGTTGGTTTAGAAATGTAGCTAAGGTTTTCTGAGACTCGAGACGGTTTTAACTCACTAGCCATGATTGTACTTTATCTTACAAGACTTTTGACCAAGGTATGAATCGGACTTGTTTTTGACCAAGTTATTTCACATCCCTGTGTGTGCAATTGAGTTCATTTAGTGGTATTTGTTAGGATACCGCCGATTGCCGGATGGGCTTTCAACCGAACTCGTATCGAGGATCACCTAATTAGCTCCACGAATTCCTTTGTTGTATGTACTAAGATTAATCTGCGTTGTAATCCAGGATGCCATAAGCTAGCTCATCCACATGCAAACATTGATCAGTACGCAAGTTAATGTGACAGATATATCGTCATGCGGGAGGTTTACTTACGATAGGCTATCAACGAAATTGGTATTGAAGCTTGCCTTATGACCTATGAGAATGTTGAGAGTTCCAAGGATTCAAGGTCAACTCCCTTCTTTTTTTCAATTGTATTGGGATACTTGCTCTTTGTAGTGATGAGATCACTGTTTATTTTGATTTGTTTTTCTTTCGAGCAAGGGATTGGGGATATGGAGTGATGAAAATCACTGTTGTTTGTGCCTTTTGATGTTTGCACTGTAGTTTGTCAAATTTAGAGTTTTGACATTTTGCAAATTTTTGTGTTTTGCAACTATTGAGAACTTTAGGGATTCTTAGGGAATTGGGTAGGGAGGATGCTTGTCCTTTTGCCAACTCTCAGCATTCTAGGGGTCATTCGCACCGGGGGATGAGCAAGATAACCGTTTCGCTTGTGGTGACCTAGATTATTTTGCAGGTTTCGTCTTTCGTTCACACAATTTTGGGAATTTTAGTGTTTTGATTTGTGTTGGGATGTTACGTAACAAGGTGTATTTCAAGTATGACTCTACCTTCGTAAAATCCGTTCGACTTGGTACACTACATGGCTAAAGAGGAAAATGATGACTGAATCATTGAAACTCTTGGTACATTCCCAGACCGCTGACTGTAGTGTGGTAAAAGTTATGCATGGTGTTTTTGTTGATTTTGTAAAATGGGAAAAGATGGGGGGTTTTTTGATGAATTTGAGTATGCCTAGAATTGAGATGCAAATCTTTGTTGTTTTTGATGATTTTTGTTGTTTTTTTTTGAATTTCTTGATTTTTTGACCAAGCGATTGCGATAATCGTTGGAGCTTTTTGGGTTGACCAAGAGATTGCGATAATCCTTGGAGCTTTTTGGATTGACCAAGAGATTGCGATAATCCTTGGAGCTTTTTGGATTGACCAAGAGATTGCGATAATCCTTGGAGCTTTTTGGTGACCAAGAGATTGCGATAATCCTTGGAGCTTTTTGGAAGAGATTGGATAATTTGGAGCTTTTGGTGACCAAGAGATTGCGATAATCCTTGGAGCTTTTTGGATTGACCAAGAGATTGCGATAATCCTTGGAGCTTTTTGGGTTGACCAAGAGATTGCGATAATCCTTGGAGCTTTTTGGGTGACCAAGAGATTGCGATAATCCTTGGAGCTTTTTTGGGGTGACCAAGAGATTGCGATAATCCTTGGAGCTTTTTGGGTGACCAAGAGATTGCGATAATCCTTGGAGCTTTTTGGGTGACCAAGAGATTGCGATAATCCTTGGAGCTTTTGGGTGACCAAGAGATTGCGATAATCCTTGGAGCTTTTTGGGTTGACCAAGAGATTGCGATAATCCTTGGAGCTTTTTGGGTGACCAAGAGATTGCGATAATCCTTGGAGCTTTTTGGAGTGACCAAGAGATTGCGATAATCCTTGGAGCTTTTGGGTTGACCAAGAGATTGCGATAATCCTTGGAGCTTTTTGGGTGACCAAGAGATTGCGATAATCCTTGGAGCTTTTTGGTTTGGATTATGGTTCTTCAGGGGATAGAGGTACCCCCAGCTTGATGGTCTTTGCACTCCGGATCTGGCTCTAGAGGTATGGGCATGAATGGATCATCCCTATGCACGGAGATGAGGACAGGGTCCGCCCACGGCACTGATGTTGCTATGATGTCTCTTGGTGGAAGTTGCTCTTTGTGTGCCCAAAGTTGTGGATGTAATGCTTGGTCCCACTGTGGTGGGTTAACACGCCACTCATGCCCTAGTATTATGTTTATCTGTTGACATGCTTCTTCAAATTTTATGGGATGCCGATGTTGTCGCATGTGATTGTTGTGGGCTATGTCTGTTTCATCCTCACCTTCGGACAATGTGTATAGCTCATCAGAATCTGTAGATTCTGAGACATGGAGGACTGCATCATCAGGTAGCCCTATGGTTAAAGGTTGATCCTCTTCGAAAGGAGCCTTATGTAAGTTGGGCCTTGGGAGCTCCAAAATCTTGGCCTCTACCAACTCTAAGTGCTCTAGTGCTTTGCATGTATCGGGAGATTTGAACTCCTCCTCTTTGGTTGGTTCTTGTTGAGGAACTTGGGGCTTATGGAGGGGTGGCCAGATGGCACCCCCATGCCTTGGTAGGGCAGTTCATCCCGCTCTTCTTCGCGCTCTGATTCCTTAGAGGCTTCTTGATGAATTTCTAAGGGTGGCTCATAAGCTTGGGTGGATGTCTGAGGAAGGCACCCATCATTGGTTATAGGAGCGGCCTCCCATTCATGTCTAGGAGGCGTCGGGGGTGGTGCTTCAGGAATCGGGAGAGTAGCTTCCCGCTCCTGTCTAGGAGGTGTTGGGGGTAGCTTTTGATGAGGTCGCGATGACCTATCTTCCCCCCATGGGTTGTGCCACTCAAAATATTTTGTCTTATGCATGTGAGGGGTTGGAGTCTTTTCTTGCATAGTGTGTTGGAACAGCTCATCCTTCTGGCACTGAAGGTGCTCTTCGTTAATATGGTACGGTTCCTCTAACGGTAGTCGTTCGAGCTCAAGTTGCGTGAGTTGCTTGAGATGTGTGATATATTCGATAGATTCTACGATAGTTGGTCCCACCGCCTCATGTCTAGAAGGCCTAGACGCCTCTCTTAGATAAAAATCTCGGTCGTAGTGATCCAAGATCTCTATAGGACACATCCCTCTGTTAGGGGTAGCAGCATTCTCTCGGGGCTTTGGCCTCAGTGATTGGTCCTGATAGATAGCAGGTGCGAAGGCATATTGCTCTCGCACCGTATATTGCTCTCGAGGAAGGTAGAGGTCTTCCTCGTGCTCTCTTTCATAAGTGAAAAAGGGATGGACGGAGCTATCTCGCCCTACCCAAAGAGCCTTGTGCTCTGGATTTGTCTTTGTAGTTCTGGCAACTAGAGGGGGTGAAGGAGGGATAATGTAATCATGTGGTTCCTCCCATCGAACCCTATGTTGACTTAGCACTTCATCGCGCGATGACCGCTCATAGCGAGCATCTAAGGGAGCTCTCATTGCTTCATGTCTAGAAGGCCTAGATGCCTCTTCTAGATATCTATCTCGGTCGTAGTGATCCAAGATCTCTATAGGCGACCTCCCTCTATTGGGGGTAACAACATTCCCTCGAGGCTTTGGCCTCAGTGAGTGTTCCTGATAGATAGCGAGTGCGGAGGCATATTGCTCTCGCATTGTATATTGCTCTCGAGGAAGGTAGAGGTCTTCCTCATGCTCTCTTTCATAAATGAAAAAGGAACGGGTGGAGTTGGCCCGCCCCGCTCGAGGAGCCTTGTGCTCTGGATTTGTCTTTGTAGTCTTGACAACTAGAGGGGGTGAAGGACGGGTAGTGTAATGATGTGGTTCCTCCCGTCGAACCCTATGTTGACCTAGCGCTTCATCGCGCGGTGACCGCTCATAGCGATCATCTAAGGGAGCTCTCCTATGACTGTACCCCTCATGGAAGGGTGTGTGATGAGTGCTATGTTGAACAGGAGTGCTCCTCGAAGAGGTGTCCCTGTAGTCTCTTTCCTTTAAGGTGTGGAGGGGACTGCATTGTGTGTTAGGTCGCCAAGGTGGTATGACCAAATCCTTGGGATTGTAATGGAGGTGACTCGTGCCTCCTTGGATATTCCCCATAGCCTCCGCCCGTGATTGGGCCTGGCTACGGGTGAGCACCATGACGATGTCTCTCTAAAAAGCCCTAAAAGTTGAAATGAGTCAGATGGGGCCCAAAATTGGTGTGCGCATCCCTCTTATAGTAGATAAGACAAAAATGAAGTTTCAAGTCCTAGCTCTAAATACATTAGGAGATATTGACATCCGAACAGCTCAAAAAGTGCATAGAATTGCGTGCCCAATTTTAAAACCTAATTTCGGGGCACTAGATGATGGAATTTGGCCCCGAAAACTGACTTTTTTGGGCAAATAGAATTCTAGGGAATTATATTTGTTTAAAATTATCCCAACTAACTCCCTGTAAAATTTCAAGTCAATCGGAGCTACGGTTGAGAAGTTATGGCCCCGACAAGATGCACTAAAATTTAGGGAAAAATATAAGATTTCCCATATTTTGTTGGATGGTCCTGCATCACTTATGGGCACATTTGGGGTGATTTTGGGTTGACCAAAGGGTTCATGGACACCTTTGGGGCATTTTGGAGTGACCAAGCGATTACGGGAATCCTTGGAGCTTTTTGGAGAAAATGACAAAATGCGTAGATTTTTTTATCTTTGTTTTTAATGATTTTTTTTTGTCTACACTAAACAAAATTAAACACACACATTCACAAAACCGTGATTATCTCTTTTAAGGATTCTTGGTGTGCCCTAGACTGGTTTAGTGCATTTTGATGTTTTGTTTTGTTTTTGTAGGTTTTGTAGAACGTTTAAATGCATCATGTAGGCTCTTATAACTCCAAAAAGGTCGCCCCTTCAATATACCAACCAAGCCGATATACCAACCTCTCTATATACCCGCCCTTACGAGAGGGAGACTATAGGTACGTGAGAGCAGAAGGTACGTGGTACGTAGGCGGTACGGAAGGGGGATTGTCCTGTTAATGGCACCTACCATAGAAAACTTATCCTCGCGCGCATGGGAATCACCCCAGCTACGCTCGGTCTGTCTTCATCAGGATTTACGCCTAACAACAGTTGACAATCGGGAAATGGATGCAAATCAAGCCAAGGTGGTGATTAAATCCACCAATGGTCTTGATCAAGGGCTGGGGTCTTACGACCAGCTCCTTGGTTTAAAGTTGTTTCGTGATGTGTGTGGGATTCGTTTTATCCAACAAAATGAAACTAGCATACATGACTTTTCCTAATGCAATGCAAGATTAAATGAAAACAATTAACGAAACAGAAACAGAAATAGAAAAATATAACAGAGATCATGAAAATCCCTACCTCTTCTCTGCCTGCTCCTGTTGTCTCTGAATTTCTGCTCTGAAAATCCATAGACAGGAATTCGTCCCTCTGGGAGACGAATTGCAGAACAAAATTCGTCCCACCCAGAGATGAATTTGAATTCGTCTCAGGGTCAGACGAATTGCAGAAAAGGATTCGTCCCTGTCAGAGACGAATAGCAGTCTGCAACAAAAAAAGATGTACCTGTCAAGCACAAACACAAAACTTTGATCAGTTTCTGTGATTTCAAAAACCAGGGAACAGAGTCCCACCGTGATCGCCACTGAAAGCACGAGATTCCGGTCAAAGGAAACACCAAGTGCAATTGCATTCAAAGTTAAGCACGCTTAAGTCCTAGAAATATAAATTACATGAAACGAAAAGAGACATGTTGGAAGAGACGCAATCAGATAAAGAAAAACAGCCCTTTCATTAATTTCTTTCGATCTCTGTTACAATAATGCCTCCTCCCTTTTCAGGGGCTAGGAGCGCAAATAGGGTTTGATTACAATCGTTGAATGGTTCCTCCTTCCGCGTGCCCACGATTGCACTGGGCGGGCTAAGATGATGCCGCCGCGATGTTGATGGGTTCTTCGCCTCTCTTGCTTCTCCTGCAAACAAAGAAATGATCAAGACGTTAGTAGCACCTTGCAAATGAAAAGCATTCTCTCTCTAAAACTAACAAAATATGCATACGAATATTTGCTGAAACCAGTGAAAACAGTGAATCCAAATTGCTTCAAAATCTGACGAAGGTAAGAAAAGTTACCGAAGGCCACGCCATTGAGGCAGCTGGCCAATCCACCTTAAACTGGAATTCGTCCCTGGGCAGGACGAATTCTGACTGTAATTCGTCCCTGGGTGGGACGAATTCTTCTGAGTAGGAGAAATCGACCTGCTGCTGCTCCAATGTCGGATCCCGGGACCTGCAAAACTCCTGCAAATAGGGGGTTAGGTAATTGGGGCCATTTTGGGACGACCCAGATGGTCGGATTTTCCCAATTTGGCCTCCTCCCTCGGGAATTTGACCTTGACACCTGCAAGTTAGCGAAACGACAAAGCAATACAAAACACCCTAAACTCTGACCAAAAGCTACAAAATTGCAATTATAGACTAATCAGACCTAGTAACAACGAGAATGCAATCTAAAAATTAATCTAAAGTGCTCAAAAACTAAAATTAGGACTTGGGAGGTGCGGGGGTGCCCAAGTGGGCCTCCCACCATTGGCCCTCGATTTTGGAGCCAATCCACCAAGGATGGGCCCAAAACCTTTTAGGATTGGGGGGTCGGCGAATTGGTAGGTTCGGATGTCCATGCGTCGGATTTGAGTAAGGTTCGAGCTTCCAAAGGCCACCCAACAACCTCCCTTGCAAAAGAGATTGATGGATGTAGGAAGGTGAACAAAGGGGGATGCAAGTGAGTCTTCGATTCGGCAGCACTTCGTTGCTTGAACACTCCTTCCACCTGTATATTTTGGGTGAGAAAAGTCCCACCTTTTATAGACCCAAGGGGTCTCTTTTGGGAGGGAAGCACAAAAGCCAAGTGTTGGCCATGGGCGCCATGTGGCAGTCTTGTCTTCCCATGAGGGAGGGGAGTCCTTCATTGACTTGAACTTTGATAAATGCTTCTTGTAACAGTCCTCTAACGGCCCCTCTGTCCACTTACACATGCGTGCAAGGTAGGAGCCCTTAACCGACTATTATGGGCTGCCACTTGGCACCATTTGCCTTTTTGCCCGTTAAGCTTAGAATTCGTCCCACCCGGGGACGGATTCAGAATTCGTCCTGGGGTGGGACGGATTCTATTTTGAATTCGTCCCTGGGTGAGACGAATACTGGGCAAAGTGTCCAAGTGTGCCAAATTGCTTCTTGACCTTACAAAATTGCTATGAAAGTGGTTAAGACCATTGTTTAACCTCTGAGGGCTGCCCTAGGGGTCTGTGTTTGTCAAAGCGATCAGTGTTTGCAGTCACATAATCGGATTGGTGCTGTTTTGGTGTCTACACTTCCTTCTTGCCT
>JAQPPZ010003267.1:0-103181 GCA_028583015.1 Wollemia nobilis | reverse complement strand
CCACATATGAAGAACACAAGCTTATATTGAGAGGGGGGGTGAACAGTATAAGACCTCTTTTTACTTTATCTATTTAACTTCAACTTCACAAAGCAATGAACCAATAGCAATATCAAAGCAATGCATAAAGCAACACACAATGAGACACCAATTTTAACGTGGTTCACCCAACATGGGCTACCTCCACAAAACTTTTCTCTAAAAAGCTTTCTCAAAGTTCTTTGGGAATCCTTCCCAATTACAATGTTTATGAGCCTCAGCCCAAAGGAGAAACCTTCCCCTACTCAAGTATTTATGAGCCTCTACCCAAATGAGAATCCTTCCCCTCCTCATGAATTTATGAGCCTCATACCCAAAGGAGAATCCTTCCCCTCAGCACAAATTTATGAGCCTCCTGTCCAAAGGAGAATCCTTCCCTTAAGCTCTGGAAATGATACTTCAGAAGATCACCTGCCTCTTATTCTGCTAGCATGTGGAACTCCTTTCCACAAAAGACCTCCTATCCTCAATGCTTAGCCTCAAGAGACCTCTGTCCTCACTGATCACCTCCACAGCAACTCATCAACCTGTACTAAACATAGTCAATCGGTCCAGCACAAGTCTTCCTCACTCTATCAGATTTGTCCCAAGATCAACTCATAAAGCTTGAACAAATCAATCTCTGCTGCACACAAGCCTTCTAAAAGACTTGTCAAAACTGTCCTCAGGTTCTTCTCAAAGAACAACTTCAAATCTATCCTCAAGTCCTCTGCTAGGACCTGTCCAAATCAGCTCACAAGTCCTCCCTAGAACTTGTCCATATCAGCTCACAAGTCCTCACTAGAACCTGTCCAAATCAGCTCACAAGTCCTCACTAGAACCTGTCCAAATCAGCTCACAAGTCCTCACTAGAACCTGTCCAAATCAGCTTACAAGTTCGTCCAAATCAGCTTACAAGTTCATCATGAAAAACTTGCTTAGCATGAACCCACAAAGAGAATTTTTAGAGACCCAATGTGATTCATCAACCTCATAGAAGCATAAAGAGAATTGTTAGAGACTCAATATGTTCTATACTTAACTCCCAATCTCAATCTCAACTCAATCTCAATCTCAAAAGAATAAGATAGATGTAGTATGCTTTTCTCAAGAACATGAAACACAACCCAACAATTGCCAACCATGCAATAACTCATATAACAATGATACTCATGTTATTTTCACAACCAATATATTTTCACTACAAATTAGGGCTTTAACAACAATGCATATAGACAAGGTTTAACCAATATCATTCAACTCAACATTAACCTTGAAGCATTCAATCAATCACTACATGAAAAGGAAACTAGTAGACATCCTTTTCCCTCCAAAGGTATTTGAACAAAATAGCCACCAACATAAATCACCAATGCAAAGAATAACTTGCTCAAATCAATCTCAATGGAGTAAGCCCAAATCATGTATCAAGTAAAGCATTAACTTGATCAAAACAACCTCTATGGAAGCAACTCAACCATCAATCTCAAAACAGCCAACTAAGGGTTTCACCATCTCAATGCAAGTAGCAAGACTTACTAACATAAACCCTAGTGTAAAATGCTTCCTCTTCCTCAACCAGAATTATGCACTCACCCAAAAACTCATCAATGATTTTAATGCATAAACAATCTTCAACATCCAGAAAATGGAATTACACCAACAAGAATACGTAGTAGACAACCTTTTCACTCCAAACTCAGTTTTAGAAAATACACCATCAACAATATACATGAAAGAAGTTGCCCATACCTTTGTTTGAGGAAGAAGAGAATAGTTCTTCAACCTGTTACCAACACCACCCTCAACTTTGCCACCAAGTTAGGGTTAGATCATAAAAGTAACCACAAAAATATTTATTCCATAAAACACCTTATGACTCCAATCCTTAGAAGTCAACTACCAAAAAATATAAAGCATACAAACAATATATCATTTTACACCTTATTTCTCCAAATTAATTAAACCATGCTCAAGGAATAATAGCTTCTAAGAAAATCTCACTCAACAATGAAGCCAAAAATCTCAACCACACACTATCAACCTTATATCTCCAAATAAGCATTTAACCTTATATATAATTTTAAATAAATCTGCCCAACCACTTCTTCTTTAACAAAATGCAGATTTTATTTAAAAACCTTACCAAAAAAATGCTTCCAAAAATCGTGGGTCAACAGTGCCTCCAAAAAAAATCGGAGTGCAAAAACTCTTCTCACACTCCACAACGGGAGTCGAACGCTTGACCTCCCTTCAAGGGCCTTCACAGAACAGTCATTGCCACTAGGCCAATGATGCTAGATTGAAGGCTAGCAAGAGTCTCCTTCTCCTTAACCCTTTGGTGGCGGATAAACGTGGCAAAAAAATGATAGCCGTAGCTTTTACTTCCCAAATTTTGTGCAATTCGAATTTATTTCACACCCTTACTTTGGACTATAGGTTATGGCTTATATAGCCAAACTTCCATGCTATGTATGACGTCGGTGGGAGGATAATTCAAACTTTTAGAATTAATATTACTTTGGAACCTTTGAAACAACTTTAGGGTTTATGAAACCCTTTTGATTATTTTAAAAAATAATCAAAGGTCTTTTAGACCTTAGACCTTAGGTGGAGAACCCATTAAATTATTAAAATAATTTAATCACTAAATCAAATAAATAAATAATTAAAAAAACCTTTAAAAGGTTTTATTAATTAAGTTATTTAATTATTAAGTTTCTCCAGAATTTGCATTAAGCTGAGAGTGGTTTTGAGAAAAACCCTTAATGCATCCACCTGGTTTTAATAAAAACCCTTAAACCTGCCATGGTTTGATAAAAACCTTTTCATCTGCCACATGGAATCTCTCCGAAATCTTCTAGAAAAGATTCTTTGGAATCTTCAACCTTTGAAGCCAATAAATCCTCTTGACAATAATGCCATTTCCTTTTGACATCAATGACAACTCATAGACAAGAAGCTAGGATCTCAAACCTAAAATTTCCAACAATCTCCCCCTTTGTCATTGATGGCAAACCATGCTTCTCAACAACACTAAAACTCAAAACTACTGTATAGAAATCAGCTCCCCCTGACTTGAGGCTCTTCCCCTTACTCATTTCTCTCCCCCTTTTGTCATCAATGGCAAAGGGTCACCTTTGGGGCTTGGGACTAAGAATGAGCCTCTTAGCTTAGTCCCTCCCCCACCTCCTATTGAGGTGATTAATTTTGGGGTGGGAGTAAAACTCACATTAGGCACTGATATTCATCAGTGTCTATAGCTGCCTTACCATGTCTTCTCTTGTTATCGTTATCCATATTGTTGTTCCTGTTCATGTTACTGTTGCTGTTATTATTATCATTCTTGTTCTTATCCATGTATTGATTCTTGTGCCTGTTCATACCCATGTTCCTGTTCCTGTACCTTAGAATTTTAGCTCTACACTGTCTAGCTATGTGACCTTCATTGTTGCACTTATAACAACTAACAATATTATTTCTTTGAGGCATACCCGATCTTTGACTCCATCTATTCTGACCAACCTTGTTCCTGTTATTAGCCTTGCAATAAACAACCTTGTGCTCAAACTGTTTACAAGAGTAGCAATACCCTTGAAAGAAATTACCACCTCCGAATCTGTCATTTACCTTCCTCACTTGAGTCATGCAATGTGAAGCCATGTGACCAAAATTGTGACAAGAAAAACATCTGGCATTAAACTTTCCTTGATTTGACCTCTTAGGTCCTGTAAACTTTCTCCCCTTTTTTTGATTCCTGTTTTTTGATTCAGTGCATCTATCACTCAAGGACTCTTTTTCTGAAGTACTTTCCTCATCAGAACTCTCTTCCTTTCAGAATCTCTTACTAGATTCCCAAGCAGAGTCGCCAACCTATTCCATGTGTTTCTTACCAAAATCAAGACCTGTTTTATCTGTTGTCCATCTTTGATGATTGACTTTACCTTTTTGGTGCTATCTTCAAACATGTAAAGTTTCTCCTTGTACTCTTTAGTTTCCTCTTTCAAGGAATCCACTTTCTGTTCCAACTTTCTACACTCAAGAACCTTAGACTCTAACTTATCCTTAAGTTTTTGTGTCTTAGCTATAGAGAAGTCAAGACTTTCTATAAGCTCATCTCTCTCAATACAACATTCATCCAATTTATCATTGAGTATAGCATTCTTATTTCTTTCCTTTTTCAAAGCACTAAGAGCACTAACAAGTTCAGCTTCAAGATCTACTTCACCATCCTCTATAACTTCCACTATTTGTTTACCTTTTGAAACATCAATGAATTTTTCATATTTCTTATCACTAGAGGTGCTACCCTTTTCTAAAGCCATACAAAGATCTTCCTTAAAATTTTCTGAAGCATCCTCATACATAGTATAACTAGAAATCAATCCATCATTTGTGCAATCATCCTCAAGATGTCCAAAATTTCCACATATAAAACATTTCATAAAGACAAATCTATGTTTCTTTTCTTCTTCTTTTTCTGTTAGGAACAACATCTCATTTCCAACATCACTTGAACTTTCACTATCACTACTAGAACACTTACTTGCCTTGTCTAGGTAGAAATTTTTCTTGTGTTTGTGAGAGTACCTCTTTCCTTGATTGCTTTGCTCATATTTATTCTTCCTTTGATGCCCGTGCCTTTCAGAATCCTTGCTCTTATAATCCTATTTATCTTCATCACTTTCATCCTTGGCAACAGTACAGTTAGTAGCATAATGACCAAACTTTCCATAATTGAAACACTTGACATATTTCATACCTTTGTGCTTTCTTGAGAACTTGCCCTTCTTGCTGTAATATGCCTCTTCATCACTAGAAGACTCATCACTATCTTGAAGCTCTTTACCCTTGTATTTCTTGGTAGCCTTGAAAGTCTGCCTCCTTATTAACATCAACCTTCACTTGAGTTCTCAACTCAAATGCTTGCAAGTATACTATGAAGCTCATCCTTTTTCAACTTATCCAAATCCTTAGCTTCCTCAATAGTAGAAATATTTTCATTAAATCTATTTGGAAGAGACCTCAAAATCTTATCACAAATATCATTTTTAGCAAGCTCAAGACCTAGTTCCTTCATAGAGTTAACAATCTCATCCATACGAAGCATATAGTCACTAATATTTTCTTCATAATTCATCTTGAGTTGTTCAAACATACCTTTGAAGTGTCTAAACTTGGTCTTTCGAACATTTGCATCACCTGTATGAACCACCTTCAACTATTTCCACATTTCACTAGCTGTCTTGTAGTGAATCACCTTGGTAAGATCTACCTTTTGTAAACCCTTTAGGATTGCATTCATTGCATTTGAATTGCTATGATGTAGGAGCCTCTATTCATCAGTAGAAGGACCATGCTCAGGAATGGTATACTCATCCTCAATCACTTCCCAAACTTCATTTCCAAGAGCCATAAGATGAACCTTCATCCTAGCACTCCAAAGCCCAAAATCTGCCCTATCAAGAATAGGTTCTGCATTACCACTTGTAGATTTCATTGTGTTCTTTACAATATTTTCCTTCAAGCTGTTAAACTTTCTGAAGGAACCCACTCTGATACCAATTGAAGAGCACAAGCTTATACTGAGAGGGGGGGTGAATAGTATAAGACCTCTTTTTACTTTCTCTATTTAACTTCAACTTTGCAAAGCAATGAACCAATAGCAATATCAAAGCAATGCATAAAGCAACACACAATGAGACACCAATTTTAATGTGGTTCACCCAACATGGGCTACCTCCATAAAACTTTTCTCTAAAAATATTTCTCAAAGTTCTTTGGGAATCCTTCCCAATTACAATGTTTATGAGCCTCAACCCAAAGGAGAAACCTTCCCCTACTCAAGTATTTATGAGCCTCTGCCCAAAGGAGAATCCTTCCCCTCCTCATGAATTTATGAGCCTCCTGCCCAAAGGAGAATCCTTCCCCTCAGCATGAATTTATGAGCCTCCTCGCCCAAAGGAGAATCCTTCCCCTCAGCTTTGGAAATGATACTTCAGAATATCACCTACCTCTTATTCTGCTAGCATGTG
The DNA here is from genome assembly GCA_028583015.1 of Wollemia nobilis. NCBI lineage: Eukaryota > Viridiplantae > Streptophyta > Pinopsida > Araucariales > Araucariaceae > Wollemia > Wollemia nobilis. The sequence continues at coordinate 97,128 of JAQPPZ010003267.1, read as the reverse complement.
GAACTCCTTTCCATAGAAGACCTCCTGTCCTCAATGCTTAGCCTCAAGAAACCTCTATCCTCACTGATCACCTCCATAGCAACTCATCAACTTCGTACTAAACACGGTCGGTCGGTCCAGGACAAGTCTTCCTCACTCTGTCAGATCCGTCCCAAGCTCAACTCATAAAGCTTGAACAAATCAATCTCTACTGCACACAAGCCTTCTCAAAGACTTGTCAAAACTGTCATCAGGTTCTTCTCAAAGAACCACTTCAACTCTGTCCTCAAGTCCTCTGCTAGGACCTGTCCAAATCAGCTCACAAGTCCTCCCTAGAACTTGTCCAAATCAGATCAAAAGTCCTCACTAAAACCTGTCCAAATCAGCTCACAAGTCCTCACTAGAACCTGTCCAAATCAGCTCACAAGTCCTCATTAGAACCTGTCCAAATCAGCTCACAAGTCCTCACTAGAACCTGTCCAAATCAGCTCACAAGTCTTCACTAGAACCTATCCAAATCAGCTTACAAGTTCGTCCAAATCAGCTTACAAGTTCATCATGAAAAACTTACTTAGCATGAACCCACAAAGAGAATTTTTAGAGACCCAATGTGATTCATCAACCTCATAGAAGCATAAAGAGAATTTTTAGAGACTCAATATGTTCTATACTTAACTCCCAATCTCAATCTCAATCTCAAAATAATAAGATAGATGTAGTATGCTTTTCTCAAGAACATGAAACACAACCCAACAATTGCCAACCATGCAATAACTCATATAACAATGATACTCATGTTCTTTCCACAACCAATATATTTTCACTACCAATTAGGGCTTTAACAACAATGCATATAGACAAGGTTTAACCAATATCATTCAACTCAACATTAAACTTGAAGCATTCAACCAATCACTACATGAAAAGGAAACTAGTAGACATCCTTTTCCCTCCAAAGGTATTTGAACAAAACAACCACCAACATAAATCACCAATGCAAAGAATAACTTGCTCAAATCAATCTCAATGGAGTAATCCCAAATCATGTATCAAGTAAAGCATTAACTTGATCAAAACAACCTCTATGGAAGCAACTCAACCATCAATCTCAAAACAGCCAACTAAGGGTTTCACCATCTCAATGCAAGTAGAAAGACTTACTAACATAAACCCTAGTGCAAAATGCTTCCTCTTCCTCAACCAAAATTATGCACTCACCCAAAAACTCATCAATGATTTTAATGCATAAACAATCTTCAATATCCAGAAAATGGAATTACACCAACAAGATTACCTAGTAGACAACCTTTTCACTCCAAACTCAATTTCAAAAAATACACCATCAACAATATACATGGAATAATTTTCCGATACCTTTGTTTGAGGAAGAAGAGAATAGTTCTTCAACCTGTTACCAACACCACCCTCAACTTTGCCACCAAGTTAGGGTTAGATCATAAAAGTAACCACAAAAATATTTATTCCATAAAACACCTAATGACTCCAATCCTTAGAAGTCAACTACCAAAAAATATAAATCATACAAACAATATATCCTTTTACACCTTATTTCTCCAAATTAATTAAACCATGCTCAAGGAATAATAGCTTCTAAGAAAATCTCACTCAACAATGAAGCCAAAAATCTCAACCACACACTATCAACCTTATATCTCCAAAGAAGCATTTAACCTTAAAAATAATTTTAAATAAATCTGCCCAACCACTTCTTCTTTAACAAAATGCAGATTTTATTTAAAAACCTTACCAAAAAAAATGCTTTCGAAAATTGCAGGTCAACAGTGCCTTCGAAAAAAATCGAAGTGCAAAAACTCTTCTCACACTCCACGACGGGAGTTGAACGCTTAACCCCCCTTCAAGCGCCTTCGCAGAACAGTCATTGCCACTAAGCCAATTGTGCTAGATTGAAGTCTAGCAATAGTCTCCTTCTCCTTAACCCATTTGCGGCGGATAAACGTGGCAAAAAAATGATAGCCGTAGCTTTTACTTCCCAACTTTTGTGGAATTCAAATTTCTTTCACACCCTTGCTTTGGACTATAGGTTATGGCTTATATAGCCAAACTTCCATGCTATGTATGATGTCGACGGGAGGATAATTCAAAATTTTCAAATTAATATTACTTTGGCGCCTTTGAAACAAATTTAGGGTTTATGAAACCCTTTTGATTATTTTGTTGGCAATTTTGGGTACCTTGGGTACATTGCCTTTGCTCTAGTGTAGATGTTGTCATTGATGTTAAGAAGCGTTTGAAGGAATTTGATTTGATGTCAAAAGGATCCAAGTTCAAGGAAGGGTTTTTGTGAAAACCAAGGTAAACAAAATAAAAGGTTTTATTTAAAACCATGGGCAACAGATTTGAAATGAGTTTTTCTTAAAACCCAAGTTGACTTTTCGTTTCGTTGAAAAAGGTGTCCCGGTGATGAAGATATTTAATTTTAAATATTTAGTTTAAATTTTTAAAATTTAAATTAAAATTTTAAATTAAATTAAAAGTGCCGATGTGTTAATCAATGCATCATAGTGCATATAAAATGTGGCAATGGATTTCTTTAAAGGAGTGCGAAGGTTTCGATATCAACGACATCGTCTGCGCCAGCGAAGGAGGGAGACAGGCGATTGTGTGGTCAAAAGGGTGATGCACTTTGAAGGTGAAAATCGATAGACGTAGCATCATACCAAAGAGCACTCGAAAAGGAAATATCGGTCAATGATAAAAGGTTTTTATTTGTTTGCATGACATGCCAAAATGATAGCCACCGATTGAAGATCGTGTTTTTGAGATCGTGGTCTATACCCTGCGATGCGAAAATGGAGTTCACAAAAATCTAAGAATTGCATGGCATAATTTTCAAAACAAGACCAAGGAAGATTTTCGAGGACCACCGTGTCAAGACACTGAAGAAAAATAGACATGCGGATGAAAATTGACGAAGAAATTCGAGCGCACTAAATCCGACATTACCCACAGTGGAGAAGTGGCTTTGGCACGTTTTGAATGACATGATAATTGAGCATGAAATTCCAGGAGATAATCTGGTGATGCAGGGTTTTTGCATCTCCCGATAAGGATAAAGTCAAACAAAGTAATTGCCCTTTCGATTTCATACCCATGTGGGCGGTTGGCCTATTGGTGGCTCCTCAAGTGCTTGTGCGTTAGCTAGCAAGAGGTGTTGGGATCAATTCTCCTCAGCAGTTCTGGTGGTAAGTGCCCTATATTATTTTTTATCGAGGCCTAAGGCTTGGTGCTAGGTTCATAATGTTAGTTTGATGCCTAAGGTGATGTTTAGGTAGTAGTGGTGCTTGCATGAGTAGTTAGTACCATGGACCTTGGGAGACATAAGGGCTTGTTTTATTAGTTATATTTAATGTTGGGGATGCTTACCTTTTGGAAATGCGAACTATGACAATGCGGGAGACATAAGGGTTTAGAGGAAGTTTTTCTTTACATAAAGTTTTATAATCTTAATTGTGAGAGGAGTAAAAAGGTTTTAAAATAATAGTGTGGAATGTTTATGAATGATATAAAATATTTTATTTTACTTTTATGGTATAAGTGGTTTTGGGAGTTATAAGGTTATGCAATGTTGTGATTTATTTTATTTTATGGTACAAGTGGTTTTAGGAGAGATAAGGAAGTTGTGCAATTAAAGGCTTTGGTGATGATTATTGAAAAGTGGAGTAATGTTGATTATTTTGTGATCTACTAACCCTTGTGAAGATTGGCAAAAGAATTTTGTGATTGTGGCAGATTTCCAAAGGGGTTTCTTCACTACAATAAGGTATGGGCACATTCTTCTTATGAGTATGATTGGTGTATGTTTTCCTGAAATAAGATTGGAGTGAAAAGGTATTCAACTAGGTTTCCTTTGGTTGGGTGTAAATCCTATTTTCTGGTTTGTTGAAGACTACTTATGCATTGTTATCATTGATGAGAGTTTTGGTGAATGCATAATTCTGGTTTGAGGTAGTGGAAGCATTGTGCACTAGGGCTTATGTTTGTAAGTCTTGTTACTTGCATTGAGATGATGAAACCCTTAGTTGGCTGTTTTGATATTGATGGATGAGTTGCTTCCATAGTGGTTGTGTTGATCAAGTTAATGCTTTACTTGATACATGATATTGGGCTTACTCCATTGAGTTGATTTGAACAAGTTATTCTTTGCATTTGGTGATATTGTGTTGGTGGCTGTTTTGTTCAAATATATTTGGAGGGAAAAGGATTTCTACTTGTTTCCTTTTCTTGTGATGATTGGTTGAATGCTTCAAGGTTAATGTTGATTTGAATGATGTTGGTTAAACCTTGTCTTTGAGCATCATTGTTGAAGCCCTAATTGGTTGAGAAAAGATATTGGTTGTTGGAAAGAACATGAGCATCATTTTTATATGAGATATTGCATGGTTGGCAATTGTTGGGTTGTGTTTCATGTTCTTGAGAAAAACATACTACATCTATCTTATTCTTTTGAGATTTGAGATTGAGTTGAAATTGAGATTGGGAGTTAAGTATAGAACATATTGAGTCTCTAACAATTCTCTTTATGCTTCTATGAGGTTGATGAATCACATTGGGTCTCTAACCATTCTCTTTGTGGGTTCATGCCAAGCAAGTTTTTCTTGATGAACTTGTAAGCAGGTTTTGGACAGGTTCCGTTGGGGACTTGTGAGCAGGTTTTGGACAGGTTCCGTAGGGGACTTGTGAGCAGGTTTTGGACAGGTTCCGTTGGGGACTTGTGAGCAGATTTGGACAGGTCCTAGTAGAGGACTTGTGAAGCTGATTTTGATAGTTCTATCAGAGAACTTGAGGACAGAGGTGCTTTGGTTCTATGAGAAGAACCCGAGGACATTTGTGCTAGACCGAAGGACTATGTTTAGTGCAAATTCGAGGACCAAATTTTGAGGTGATAAAGTTGAGGACAGAGGTCTCCGACCGGAGCGGGGAAGACAGGTGTCTTCTGTGGATAGAGTTCCATTTGCTAAGGGCAACAGAGGCAGAGGTCTTCTAGAGGATCACCAACTAGAGCAGAGGTAGGGGAAGGTATCTCCTTTGAGTAGAGGCTCATAAATTCAGATTGGGGGAAGGTATCTCCTTTGAGCCGAGGCTCATAAACATTGTAATCGGGAAGGATTCCCAGAGGACTTTGATATAACTTTTAGAGAAAAGTTTTATCCATGGAGTAGCCCACCTTGGGTGAACCACGTAAATTGTTGTGTCACTTTGTGGATGATCTTGTGCATTTTTTTGATATTGCTTTGGATATATTGCTTTATTATTTTGAAGTATAACAGAAAAGTAAAAAGAGGTCTTATATTGTTCACCCCCCCCTCAGTATAAGCTTGTGTTCTTCATATTTTAAAAAATAATCAAAGGTCTTTTAGACCTTAGACCTTAGGTGGAGAACCCATTAAATTATTAAAATAATTTAAAAATAAATAAATAATTAAAAAAACCTTAAAAAGGTTTTATTAATTAAGTTATTTAATTAATAAGTGTCTCTAGCCTTTGCATTAAGCTGATAGTGGTTTTGAGAAAAACCCTTAATGCATCCGCCTGGTTTTAATAAAAACTCTTAAACCTGCCATGGTTTGATAAAAACCTTTTCATCTACCACATGGAATCTCTCTGAAATCTTCTAGAAAAGATTCTTTGGAATCTTCAACCTTTGAAGCCAATAAATCCTCTTGACAATAATGCCAGTTCCTTTTGACATCAATGACAACTCATAGAAAAGAAGCTAGGATCTCAAACCCAAAATTGCCAACAACATAACCCCCTTGTTTAGGAGAACTAATTTTATGCAAAAGAGGCTTCAACCTTTCTACCATGATCTTAGTAATGATTTTGAGAAGAACATTACATATAGCTATAGGTCTAAAAGCTAAGATATGTTCAATATGTTGAGCTTTTAAGACAAGAGCTATAAAAATTTTATTGATAACCTTCAAAATATCTTTGGCTTTCCTGGCTTCTACTACCTCTGATAAATCAGCATGAAGGATATCCCAAAACTCTTAGTAGAACTCAATGCGTAAACCATCAAGACCTGGGGTTTTTTATTTTTGCATTTTAAAAACCACCTATTGAAGCTCATTGATAGTAACTAGAGTGGTCAAAATAGAGTTCTCCTCACAATTTATAAGATTTGGGATCACTTGAAGAACATTCTATTGAGAAGTCGAGTCAAGAGGAGTAGCAACAAATAGATTGGAAAAGTAATTGACAATAATAGAGTTCATGCCATCCCAAGTTCATACAACATCTCTATAATCTGATTGCAAGGGAGAAATAAAGTTGTGAGATATTTGAGCTAGAAGAGATTTGTGGAAGAAATCTATATTTTGATCTCCTCCTTTGAGCCATTGGATCCTATATTTTTGCTTATATAAGAGCTCTTTTTTCCCATTCCTCTAACTGAGCTATGAGTCTAATTTCATCTGTACTTCTACTCTCTAGAGGTCATCTAAATGGATTTTCTTATTCAATTTTTCAAGCTAAGCACTTCATGTTTTTTTGTCAAACATCCCCAAACTCCTAGTTCCAAATTTTAATTTTGAATTTAATGTATTGCAACCTCTTGGAAAAATAGAACATATTAGTCCCATACCTTAGTTTACCTTCCTTCCACCATTGCTACACTTAAGTTCTGAAGGAACTATCTCTAAGCCACATTAACTAAAATAAAAAATGTGAGAAACTCACATTAGTTTTCCACATTTCCACCATGACTGGCCAATGATTCGAACCAACATTCTTAAGAGTCTTTACCTTAGGAATGTGACCAGGGATTAAGAAATTGTGAGACAACAAGAACCTATCCAATATCTTCATGATACAAGCTAAGTATTTTCTTCTATTAGACCAAGTCATAAGACCATTATCTAGTTGGATGTCCACAAGATGAAGGTTTGTAATATATTCACTCATGAGGTCAGTGCTCCTATCCAAATTTCAATTTCTCCTCATTATCTCATTGAGAGAGAGGATTGTATTGAGATCTCCTCCGATCAAGATCTAAGATTCAAGAAAATGAGAGATAATATAAGTTATATCCTTCCACTATATTCTCTCTTCCTCTAAAGTATTTAAAGCATAAACAATTATGTAAAGCATAATTTGGTTGGAATGTCTACTTTGAATAATATAGCTAAAATATCCCAGCTACCAACCATATGGTGAATAACTACCTCTTTTGGATCCCAAAGGCAAGCAATGCCACCAAAAGTCCCCTAGGAACTAAGGAAAATAACTTTTTCAGCTGGCCAAATTTTACTAGCAATTAATTACATTTCCTTAATTGACATCTTTATTTTCTAAAGAAAATTAAAATGTGGATGGTTTGTTCGAATCATTCTTCTGATTTCATTTTGTTTTGAAAGACTCCCTTTGAGTCCTCTAATATTTAAAAATATGATATTCATTAATACCAAGGCTAAAAAATTTGGTAAGGGCATTAATATTACCTTCCTCTACAAGCTTTTCACCTTCTTTTACCATATGATGTTGATTGGTTTTGTGACCTGCCTTTTGGTTAGAATCCATATTCAATTTTTTTTCCTTATTTTTTGACTTACCCCAAATGAATCTGGGATGGCTTCTAACCTTGAAGAATGCATGTTCAAATCCAAAGTGTTACTAGAAGGTTCAACAGAGTCTATCTTGGGACCTGTATTATTGATGCAGGAGCATCCAGTGGTGTAAGGGCAATCGTGCATCACCAAAAAGAAAGAAAATATATTTTCTCTTTTTGTTGTAAGTTTCTTTAGTGGTTTTCAGATCCATGATGACACTTATGGATTTGAAAATTTATCCCAAGGAGTAGTATTGAAAAATGTATCCTATGGCGAAAGAATCACCCCAATAGCCTAAACGGTTTGAGAGATATTAAAATTTCTATCCCGAGAAATCTCGCCAATAAGGTTAGAAATTTAAAATTTGAAGACATTAGAGGCCCCGACGAAGGATGAAAATTTGATGAAATGAACTTTATTTAATTGTAGTGCTATATATCCCTTCACAAGATTTCCAAGGATATATTATAATAGCCAATCGGACACCTAAGTCAAAAGTTACGGTTTCGGGAAGCTGTGCCACTGAAATTCAAATTTGAATATATTTTTGTGCAGAAAATAAAAAATTCAAATTTCAGAGGAATATCTTCTTGGGTGGGAAAAAGGGAGTTACACTTTCTAGAATGTTCTAGGGGGGTTATTAAAGGGGGAAGAGGGATCACCAAAAGGCAGTCTGGGGGAATACGAATCGTAGCTCCAGCTTGCAAATTTCGAGTCGATTTTCTTTGTGATAAAATCGGTCTTGTGGTTGTAGCATTGTAACTCTGATTCTATATTTACATTTCATTGAAATAATATACAATGTTGTGTTTCTTCTAAATTTTTCTATTATTTGAGTTTTGTGTGAGTGTTGGGTGGAGTAGCCCTTCATCAATTATTTGAAGTCTCAACATTTAAAAGAGTGTTTTTCTTGTGTATATTTTCTCCCTTTTTTGTTGAAAATATTTTATTTGGGGGTGCTTGTGAAGAGGTGTAGAAAATTGTAATGAGTTACTGATTCCTCTAGTATAATAAAAAAACTTCAATTGATCCTTCATAACTAATTTTTTTTGAGTGTTCTTCTTCTTATGCATTTGGAAACTTGTTAAGTTTATATCCTCTTTCTTTTGATCTAGAATTTTATTTGGGTAGACACTACCCAAATGACCATATTCATGGTAAATTTTACAATGAAATGGAATGTTCTCACAGTCAACCACTTACTCCCAAGTGTCCTCCCAAAATTGTAATGAGATATTTTTAGGTAGGGGTTTGTCAAAATCCATTAAAACACAAATTTGAGCATAAATAATATGTTAAAAAAATTTAGTACAATCAAAAGTCATCATAAAAGTTACCAAAGATTTTTTAATTGAAGAAAAAATAGTCAAATTCTAGAATTAAATTGGGATGCCTAAGAGTTTAACCCACACGGGACCTATAGAAGGCATCTCTTCTTTAGCTTTAAATTTAGTATGCCAAGGCTTCATGAAAAGCCCCACCCTTTTAAAGAACAAGGGACCCCATTGAAATGTTTTTTCTCTATCTTCATTATTAAAAAATAAAATAACAAAATAACCATTTGCATAAATAGAGATTTGTAACTCACCTTATATTTTCTAGTTTTTTCAACCCAAACTCTAAAAGAAGATAAAATTTAAACAATAAATTAGTCCTATTTTTCTAGATCTTCGATGTCAATCTGAATGTTGCCCATATCTAGCTTAACAATTGGAGTTTCATCAGCTGCCCTAAAACATCTTGACTCAATTTTTCTAGGATCAATCTTAGGCATTCTTAGAGTTTTATAGGAAGCCCTAAGATTAATGTTAGCATTAGGTTGGGGCTGTCCACCATGAAGGGCATCCCTAAAATTTATTTTTGGGACCGAGTATTGGAATTTCTTGCCCTTGAAAGAGGTTTCCACATTGTATTTTTCTTGGGGGTGCTCCTTAGTGTTAGATTCACTTGAGATCTAAACCATTTTTTGATCAGTTGTTTGAAACTTGTTTTATGATCTCTTTAATCTATGCCTTGGACATCAAGGAAAGGTATGATTTTCACTTTTGTTTTGTATAAAAAATTGGAATCCATTATCAATCAATTTAACATCATGAAGATCTATTGAAAGATATATTTCTAACCCATATTAGGTCCCCTACAACATATCTTGCTAAAATATTGATCATAAACCACAAAAATGTTGGTCGCTAGGGCCTGAAGGCTCCGAAAAACAACCTCTAGAGCTACTTGTTCTTAACATAGATGAAACCCTCGCACACTCACTCACTTATTCAAAAAAATCCTCATGAAATCCAAAGTATTAGGTTTTATCCAATCTAACAATATTTATAACTCCACTCTAATAAATAAGCATTGTAAGGTCGATATATAAGGTTTTTTTTTGGTAAGTAACAAATTATATACAAAGAGGGGTTTTTTAAAGGGACCCAAAACCTTATTACATTAAATGTCGTAGCACTGTCATGCCAGGAAATGCTAGAAAACTAAACCAAAACTGAATATTCAAACAAAAATAGGGATATGGGATCCCAGACAGTCCCTTACAATAAACTATCCCAGGGACAAGGTAGAGCGCCACATAGAACCACCTACAAAAATCCAATTCTACACACAAACTACAAAGAGAGGATGCAAGCCCCATAACCGAGCCCACACCGATAGATCTTACCATAAAATTAGAACAAAAAAACCCTGGGATGGGGGACACCATAGAAAAGGGGATGGCATTGCTACTTCCCATCTCCATCAGACCCAGATCCCAGTCTACGATGGAGCTCCTTGAACACGCGCACAGAGGATGACACCAGCATTGGTTGTAGAGGTCATGGAGTTAATTGCCATATCTAGGAGGATATTTTTAGGGAAGGCCTTCATCTCACCCTCAAAATTAGATATGGTCTCAAGGGTTCCCTTCCTTTCTAGCTTTGGTCTCTTGAGCCTCCGAGAAGACCTCCGATCGCTGGGAGCGTTGGGACCGCTAGGGGTGGGCTCACCTAGGGCACTTGGACCACTAGGGGAGTTATCCGACACCCGACACTTCCTGGTGGGGTTGCATTTCTTAGGGGAGGCATTTGGTCGGGAACACTAGGGCTGCCCTCCCTATATTTGGGTTCTGTGTTGGATGAGGTCGAGGATTCGAGAGGGGGTTTAGTAGAGGTGGGGGGGATGTCCTGAATAGGAGGTTGGTTAGCCAATGCATGGTGGTAGAGGACAACCATGAGGTCCTGATGGATGGGCTTGAGGTGGGATTTCTGGGCCTTCTCAACTGCTAAGGTGAGCGAGTACAATAAATACCTAGGGGTGCACAACTGGGTGGCATCCCGGAGGTGATTGACAAAGCTAAGGTGAAAACTGCAGAGCTTTTTGTTTGGGTCATCATAGGTAATGTACTACATAATAGGAACAATGGCCTCATTGTAGGGTTTGGGCAGTTCATACCTAAAGAGGGCCCCCTTTTCCCAGTCGTAAGCTTTTCCCTAGTCTGAAAAGTGCGCGAGTTCCTCCTCCCAATTGTGCTTGTCACGCTGGATGTACTTCCCTTTCTCCTTATTGTAGAGACGTGTAATATCAAACATGAGCTCCTTGGTGACACGTAAGTGGAAACCCTTGACCACCACCTCGTCATTGTTCTAGGTGTCGAGAAAACTCTGGGTGATATCATCATCGAGGCCCACGAACTTGTGGAGGAAAGGGGTGAGGAATTTGGCCTCCATGAATACTTGAGTAGACTCACTCAGATTCAGGATGGTAGGCTCAACGTAAACTAAATTCATGGTGGGGGAAAGGGTGGACAACACCTGAATGTAGCTAGGGGCACAAGAGTAGAGCTAAGGCCACATGCTTAGAAGGCAGTCATGGAAGGGATGGAGGTGGGGAAATGAGCTGAGCATGCTCTAAACAGAATATATAGGCTTGAGGGAAGCCAAAGGGACATAGCACTACCACATGCATCAGGACTCTACAACATGGGAGGTAGAAGACACGCTCGAAAGGTGGTGGTGAAGGGGATAAGCATGATGGACACATGAATTAATAGGAAAATGGTAGAGTACAGTGGGTCCCTCGAGACACGAATGATGAGGTGGCACTCTAAGCGGAGGCTAGGTAGGCGGTGGACATCGAGCATCTACCATGTCATGAAGATGGATGGATAAGGTAATTATGCCATGGTGGGTGGGCTGAGTTGACATGGGGGCCAAATTGGGAAAGGTGCTACGACATGCATAGGAAAGGAGGGACCTACTTGGATCTGATCGAGCACTAAGGTGGCCGCTCTAGATAGGCCTATCAAAACTACCAATATTGGGATGCTCCATGCTAAGGTCAATGGCCCACATGAATTTAGAGTGGTGTCTAGGGTGCCAGGTAAATAGGGTCCAAAGAGTGGCACCTCTAGACTTCTGTGTGGGCATCGTTACCATGAGATAGATCTTGGGAAGCTACGACTACCAATTCATCGAGAAAATAATTTATCTAGATATGAAGACTTGTCGATGAGGCCACTAAGTTGGCCATGAAGTCTACAAACTTGTTGCCTTCCCTGAAGACATGGTGAATGATTATCTAATGGAATCTCTAAATGATGATGCGAGCCTCTTGGATGATGTTGGATATTCGCCATGATAGTTCTTCATGCTTAGTCATGAAATTGATGATGTTTAAAGAGTCTCCCTTGATGATCACCTTTTTGGGGTCTTCCTAGAGGATGGTCAGCCCATGAAGGAGCATCGATGCTTCAGCGAAGTTGTTAGTTTGGAAGCCAAGGAATTCTGCATAGGCGAGAATCAGATTCCCCCTATGGTCATGAATAACCCCACCAGCACCTGAGGGACCGAGATTGCCTTTGGAAGCTTCGTCAAAGTTGAGCTTGACCCACCCGAGAGGGGGGCCATCCATTTGATTGAGGCTCTAGGGGAGGGGGAAGGGATGGGGCCAAGGAGAAGCGCTTGGACTCCAAGGGAACTGAGGAGGGTAAGCTCACTCGACTTCAGGGGAGAGTAGGATGGGGAGAGGATGCGAGAGTTCTCTGACGTGTAGGTGAGCACTTTGACTACCACCACTAGGGGGTTCCTGGATGGGGAAGAGAATGCTCTATTGTTGCACTTGAGCCAGAGCTGCCAGAGCAAGTGAGGTAGGAAGAAGGCCTAGAGGGAGCAAAGGGTGGGGTGGGAAAAGGGATTGGGCCATTGGATGAAGAGGTCAAGGATGGATCTAGGAGGGGCCCACTGGATGGAGAAGTGGTGGAGGAGGTGGCCTAGAGCTACAGAGGAGAAAGGATAGCTTAGGAAGAGGTGATTGGTCACTTCCTAGTCAGAGCAACAAAGGTAGCACCGGTTTGGGATCGAGAATCCTCTCTTGGCCAAATTTTCAATAGTGAGGATCTTGTTCTGGATGGCAGTCCAAGTGAAGAAACTAATCTTGGGGATTAAATTTTTGGCCCACACTTGCTTGACTAGGAAATGGGTCTCTTTGGGATCCCTCTAGAGGGCATAAGAGGATTTTATTGAGAAGGAACCACTACTAGTGTCATGCCAGAAACACCTCCCCTCCTGAAGGGATGATAGTTGTGTCAAGAAGGGCTGAGATGTTGGCTGCCTAGAGGGGGAATTGGGCATCTTCGATGGGGCCCCATATAAGCTTGACCTAGGTCCTGATCATATAGTCAGCCACTGTAGATCCTTTGGAGGCCTCTAGCTAGGGTTTGAGGGCCAGGAGGTCTCTGTCTTCTCTCAGGGCCTCATCCTGGATCCACTTGTCATCCCAAAAATCAATCTTGGTCCCATCACCTAGGATCCACCTGGCCCCTTTTTGGATGAGGTATTTCATTTGGGTCAAGGATTTCCAAAAGGTAGACCCATCATGGGACTGATGGTCACTGAGGAAGGGGTGTTGTTGGAGGTATTTTCTTCTTACAATGCTGACCCACTCAGCCGGGAAGTTGGTGAACACTTTCTAGGCATGCTTGGCCAGGAGGGTCGTGTTCATCAGGGATACCCTCCGAAGGCCGATCCCACCTTCATTCTTGGGATGGCAGACAAGGGGCCATGAGACCAAGGGAATCCTTTAATTTTCTTCACTCTCAGACCACATAAAACACTTCTAGATTTGCTCAATGTGGATGTTGATCGAAGCTGGGATTCTAAAAATAGACATGAAATACACCGGGATGCTTTGGAGGCAAGCGGACGTGAGGGTGGCCTTGCCCACTTGGGAGAGGAGGTGCCCTTTCCAAGAGGCTAACTTCTTTTGAATTCGCTCAACCAGGTTGCTCCACAGGGCCTTGGAAGGGAAGCCCATGAATAGGGGAAGCCCAAGATAGGTGGTGGGGAGGGTGTCCGGGGTGTAGCCCAAAATTTAGGCTATCTTAGCCTGCCTTTCCAGGGGAGTGTGGATGAAGTAAATTTTTCTTTTTAGGAGGTTTATCTTCTGCCCGACTGCATTCTCATACAGGTTTAGAATCTACTTGATGACTTTGGCTTGGGTCACCGAGGCGGTAGTGGCTAAGATGGTGTCATCAACAAACTACTGGTGGGACACTAGGCTCAAGCCTGAAGCTGATCTGATCCCATAGATGAGCCCATTTTTGGTTGCACTTGAAATGGTGCACCCCAAGGCTTTAGCCAGGATGATGAATAGGATTGGGAATAGAGGGTAACCCTACCACAAACCTCTGGAACTGGGGAAGAAACCAGTCGAGGACCCATTGACTAGGACATACAACCATGGGGATGACATGCAATGCTTGATGAGGTTGACCTAGGAGGTGTGGAAACCAAATTTGAGGAGGAGATCACCAAGGAACTCCCAGATGACCTTATTGAAGGCTTTGTTCATGTCCAACTTGAGGAGGAACGTTGGTTTTTTGGCAAGGGATGTTGAGTGCAAGACCTCATGGATGATGATGATCTCATCTGTGATGACCCTCCCTTTGATAGAGCTCCCCTGGTAGGGGTCAATGATTAGGAGGAGAATGTCCTTGAGCCTAGTTGCTAGGGCCTTTGTGATAATTATGTAAAGGACATTGCACAAGCTGATGGGGCAAAATTCGGATAGGGATTTGGCCAAATGGGTTTTGGGGATCAGGGTGATGAAAATGGTGTTGATGCCTCTAGGGATAGATTTAGCAAACTGAAGGTCTCTGACAATAGTGCACACTTCTTGGCCTACCAAATCCTAAAAATCTTGGAAGAAGTGGGGAGAGAAGCCATATAGGCCCGAGGTAGCATCTACTTTCATGGAGAGCAAAGTTGTCCTAATTTCACTATTCAGTGAGAGGGCTGAGGAGCATCTCATTGGTTTCTAGGGAAATGGTGGGGGGAATGTGCTTGAGGAGAGACTCGACCGCTTGGGGGGATGGCTGGGATGTAGTGCCAAGAAGATCCTGGTAGAAGCTGGTGGCCTCTGATCTGATTTCTTCCTCATCCCTCGTAGACCTGTCATCGCTACAAATGAGCTCTGGGATTCTGTTGGTGCTTCTATTTTTTAGAGTGAAAGTGTGAAAAAATTTGGTGTTGGCATCACCATATTTGAGCCAAAGGGCCCTCAACTTATGCCTCCAAAATGTCTCCTCCCTTGCTAGTACATTGTGGTATTCAGCTAGGACTCTACGTTCCTCCTCCCTAGACCCAGGATCCTGGCAGCCATCGTGAAATATGCGTTCTAGGTCTTCCAATTTTCTCTTCAAGATCTCCTTACTCTCAAAGATATTGTTGAACACCTCTCTATTCTAGACCTTAAGATTTTCCTTGAGGGACCTTAGTTTCTAATAGACTTGTCCAGCAGGGGGTCCTTTGATGGGTTGGGTCCACCATCTGCCCACCTGCTCTTTGAATTCGGGATGGTGGAACCACATGGACTAGAATCGAAAGGGACGTTTGTGAGGAGGGCACCTGTCAACTTCAAAGAGGAGGGGACTATGGTCCGATCCTATTTTTGGAAGAGCCAGGAGGGTGGAGTTTGCAAATAGGGGGATGGCTTCCCTGGATAGGAACACTCTGTCTAGCCTGACTTGGATGAGGTTGGCACCTACTCTTCTATTGCTCCAGGTGTAGTTAGCTCCCTTCAGAGGAACATCATGAGCTCATTGGTATTGGTGAAGACCCCAAAATTGGCCATGCTTCTAGTGTTGTAGAAGGTTCTTCCACACTTTTCTAAGGGGAAGAGGGGGCTATTGAAGTCACCTGCTAGGATCCAGGTAAGAGGAGTGAACGCCTCCTGCATGAGGCTGATTTCATCCCATAGTGAGGCCCTTTCAATCGAGCTATTGGAGGCATAGATGTTGGAAAGGATCCAGGTCTACTTGGTCACTAGACATTGGAACATGACATTGATGATTCTGGGAGACGACGATATTAGTCTCACTTCGATGATGCCCAGGCCCCACAAGCACATCAGACCCCCAGCAGAGTTGAGAGTCGGGGTGAAGAGGGAGTCATCATTGTTCTAGATTGCCTTGGCTACTTTGGGAGAGGACATCTCATCGAGCTTGGTTTCTTGGAGAATAAGGATAGTCAGTTTGTGATCCCTATGGAGCTAGGCTAGGGTTCACCTCTTGGGGGTTCCATTGAGCCCTCTTACATTCCAGGTGATGATCTTCATCTGACACCCTTGGGGGGTCTTTTGCCTCCCTTCCCCTATTGGGTGGGAGGTTTGGATCTCAGGGGTTCTTCTTTTAGGAGGTTGATGTAATCAGACAGGAGAGTCGACTGGAGGCCATTGGCAATGTCATCCTCCTCTTGCTTGCTTCTCTGTTCACCTAGCGTGGGCCACCCTCTTTTCTTCTTACTACCGAAGTTCATTGCAAATTTTTTGTTGTGGGTCCATTTAGGGTTGAGCCCTTCTGGGTCCGATTGGGAGAAGGTGGGGTTGCCTTCATCATCATCCTTGGACATCTTTGAGCCAGCTTCTGAAGCCTGAGAAGGGATGGGAATGGATAGGAGGAATGGGGGAGTTGGGGCACCGAAGGAGGAGGGAGGGGGCTTGAGGGGAGGGGGATGAGGGATGCTCTAGGAGGCTTTCTAGGGTTGGCTTTGGGTCACCCAAGACCAGGATTTGGGGAGGAAATTAGTCATCCGAGGAATCCAATGGGGAAGAGAGGGTATCTACTAGCCCTTCGGACTGGTGGGGAGGTTCCTCGGGACACCTCAGGTCTACTGTTGAAACTTTAGGGTTGGAGTCAGGATGGGTGCATACCTGGTTGTGGTCATCCATCGGGATGGGGTCCACCTTCTATTTCCCTTTGTCAGCAGGTTTAGGCACCTTCCCTCACCATGCATGGGTTGGAGGTCTTCACCCATTTTGGGGGGGGCACGGGGGGAAAACCTGTCATAGGACAGAGCCTTCGAAGGGGGATATTCAGGTGTTGGAGCTTCTGGCTGCTTAGTGAGGGGGCACTGATTGAGAAGATGCCCTTGCATGTTGCAATGGGTGCAAAAGGTTGGCTTATTTTTGTATTCCAAGATTTGGCACCAATGGTAGGATCCAGACGAAAGAGTGACTGAGGATGGAAGCTTAGATTCAAGGTTTGTATTGACACAGAGCCTAGTATGGACCATTCGGGAGCCAACTTTGGTGGCAGAGTCAAAAGCCATGAGCTCCCCTATGGCCTACATGATGAGTCTGAGCACATCCTCTTGCCAGAGGTGGAAGGGGAGATCTGGCAGTCTAACCTAGATCGGGGCATAGTTTATGCTCTGGGTGTTGGGGTTGAAATCTGCATCCCAACATCTAAGGAAGAGGCTCCTACACCCCAAAAACCAAGGCCCACCCATGAGAATCCTGTTGGTGTCTTCCTTGTTGTTGAGCTTGATGAGGAAAAACCCTTTTGACAGGGCAACAATCTGCATGTTCCCTATGGTTTTCCATTTGGTGAATACCCAATGTCGGATGGTTTCCATTTCTGGCCAACCCTCAATGAATTTCTTGACCAGAGAGAGGGAGGCCCCTAACACGAAGGACGAGAATATTTCATACTTGATGGAAATATTTATCCCTTCTAGGGATAACCCCATGGACGAGGGGTGGGTGCGACTGGTCTCTCCCACCAAGATCTGGACATACGAGGGTTTGTTGGACCTCCCAAAGTAGAATCCTCGACAACTTTATCAGGTGGTTCTTTGTCTAGAAAATCAGAATGCTCATTTCCAGAGGGGCCCCCATGAGCACCCTTGCTTCCTACCTCGAGGCCCGGGCCCCCAGACGCCTGGCTGGTACCATGGATCCTGAATCCCCCACTACTAGTTTCCTATCCTGATACCGCTTCTAGTCCCACTTCTGCTCCTGATCCCACTCCTGCTCCCACCAACACCATCACTTTAATTGAAAATTGACATATAAGGTTTTTAACTTCAAAGGAATTGAATCATTAAATTGTAAACTTTGATTATTATGGAAGAAATTATTAAAAATGCATTCAATGAATATAATAAAGAAATGGTGGATAGACTAAAGTTTTATTATCAAAACTTGATATGGAAAGAAGCAAATACCAAATGGTTTAAAAGAAAAATTATCTTTATTTCTCAAATATGTGAAAGATGAAAAGTTCACAACACTTATAAGTTATCTTCATGAAAAACTATTTAGAACATGGTGTAATTCACAAAACACCATTTTATTTTCCTCAAAAGAATGCTTAATGATGCATTTGTCTTTACTTACCTTTGACATCTTCCAAGGAAAAAGATAAAAGAAGAAGGTTGTAAATTGTGACTCATATGACTTAAATGAAGCTTATGTTAGCTTCAAAAGTGAATCATTGAAATATAGAATGTATTATTGTGAATATTTACTAACTCCTTGTTTAGATGTCACATCACCAGTTATATCATAGCTAAATATGAAGAAGAGATGAGCAAAAAATAATAATAGAGGAAAGCACAAAAGAAAGGATAACATAAGACATGAAACAAAATTCAAAGAAGAATCTAGTATTGAAGATTCAGATAAAAGTCTAAAGGAAGACTCAAGAATAAAACTAAAGATGAATCTCAAGTATAGGTTCATGAACAATGCAAGGCCATATGAAGACACAATATTGAATACCAATTGAATACTGAAGCCTTCAATAACTAAATAATGTAATACAAGGGAGTGTTGGAGTATATTAAATTATTTGGTACATGCTAATACCCCATAGTACCTTTATGGTACAAATTTAAATATGTAATAGATTAGGGTTTGAATTGATAGTTTAAATAAGTGATTTATATTTCCCCTTTATGTAAGTGTCTATGTGCAAGATATGCACAAGTGTCATGTAAGAGTGCAATATGCAAGATATGCATAAGTGTCATATAAGTAAGAGTGCAAGTGTAAATTGAGAGAATTTGCACAAGTGTCATGTATGTAAGCATGAAAATATGTAATATGAGGATGTGCATAAGTGTCTTGCATTAGGAGTGCATATAGGAGAGTAAGAGTCATGTAGAAGTGTGCAAGTGTCATAGAGTCAAGTGTGCATGTAAGAAGATCGTGAATGGTATTACATTTATATTATCTAATTTATATATTTGATTGCTCATATATTTAATTCTACTCTTATTATTAATATTAAGACCTAATATTTTTTAGCTTAATTATATTGGATCCTAAGATAGTTTGGATTAAAATCCAACACTACTTAAAGGTACATGATTGGATATTTTGACTATTTTTTATAATCACTTTCAAAGTTGATACCCCTAGCCAAGAGGAATTATGTCTTATGAGTTGATTTCCCCCATACATGGGGTGGCAGGATGTCTTGTGATAGCATATATACAATTTTAAATAGTGATAAGTGCCCATCCTCAAGTGAGGTACTTAAGGAGTATTTCATGATGTGTTAGTTGATTGCCTTGAAGAGAACTTTCATATCGATTATCCAAGAGGGACTTTTGGTAGCTTTGTTATGATATAAAATATATACAAAGAATTTTGAAATGAAATGTATAATAGATCAACCTATTAAAAGTCCTAATACTAAGCTCTAGATATATTTAAGCACCATCATGTGATGAGTGAGTTTTTGATGTCTTCCAATTAAGCATATTTTTTTGTGAATCATCAAGATGTAAAATAATGTAACCCAATATAGAGCATAATAAAAGTGAATGTGATGGGGCTATCATCCACATAGGCTATCAAAATAGTATGTAGATCTTGATGAAGTGATGAGATTTATCACCAACCCTATGGACTTTGTAATGATCTATACATGATCTTGAAAAATAGAGGATAAGGATGATTTAGATTGAAAGTACATATTTGGATTAGCAAAGATAGATCAACTTGGATTGGGTAGGAATGGAGATGAATTGGTTTAGATTGAAAATTTATGATGGATAGATGGACTACATGAATTATAGATATAGGGGACTAGGAACCCTTAATTTAAATTGTAAATATGGAGAACTAGGAGATCCGCTAGCATTAGGTACCCAATGCAAATGCAGTGCATATGATTCTTTTTTCTAGCTAGGATCATCATAGCCTCATCATAAACCTCCTAAATCTATGGTATGAAACAAGTAGACCTAAGCAACCATGTAATCAAGCATGTGTGTTCAAATATATATGAGACTCAAGCAACCATGAATTTAGGCAAGCATGGAATTAGGAACATGAGCAACCAATTGATGCAAATGCATCTCTTTATCCTCAAAAAGAGTTCTCATATTAGTGGAACATGTGAGAGATAAAGGTTTCTCAGTTGTTCTATCCCAACCCAATCTATTTATAGGAATGGTATCTACCATGGGACCCTAAAAATAAATAAATTTCCTTCACTACCATGGTTAGGCAGATATGACACCAAAAGTGTTGGAGAATATTACATTATTTGTACATGCTAATGTACCCCCATGGTACCTTCATGGCACATTTATAAATAAAATATTAGGGTTGAGTATATAGTTTAGAGTGTGATTTATATTTCCCCTTTATGTAAGTGTGAATGTGCAGGAAATTCACAAGTGTCTTGTATGTAAGAGTGCAAATATGTAATGTGATGATGTGCACAAGTATCCTAGATTAGGAGTCCAAGAGTCTTCCAAGTGTTGTAGAATCAAGTGTTCATCATGTATACAAGTGGCAAGATGAGAAGCCAAGAGTCTTAGGAAAGCAATAGTCAAGTACTTGAAGAGTCACATCACTATTGCTATATTATGGAGACAATGCTCCATAATCAAGTATGGAAAAATGAAGTAAGTCAAGAATCAAGCATCGATATTCATAGTTGTAATAGAAAGAGGAGCAATAAAGCTTATATACATTTTTTGAGAAATTAATATTGTGAGTTGTTCTACATGCATAGTACAAGAATGATTCAGGCTATTTACATTCATATTTCAATATATAAATCATTGTTATTTGATTTATTATAAGCCTTGATATACATATTAATTTTCTCATATTTTTCTACTCATTATATTATTATTTGACCTTTATTGTGGCTATTTCATATTTGGGGAGTTATGTGATATTTTTAGATAACTTGTGATATTTTGTGGTAGTATAAAGACTTAAAAATCCAATAAAAATCAACATACTATTATTAGGGATAGAATTTTATCCCACAACATCCTTATCATATCATAATGATCAACCTAGATGTTCAAGGTTAAGAGTCTTAATGCTTCCTAGATTTACTTAGAAGTCAGTAAGGATGGATTAAAAAATGATAGATTTTAATATTGCTTTATGGAGAAGGTCAAACAAGAAGACATAGTGGTTTACCATTTGTTAGGAATCAAAACTGCTATTGAAGGTAAGTTGACCTTTATCTATAAAATTATGGATAAGTTTTTGAAGTGTTTGATATCTATTAGTTGAATGGTTGCAAACATGGTGGAAAGCACAATAATCATTAGGGTGAAATGAAGGATATGTCTCCTTTTTTAGGATCTACAAGTTTTATGGGTGGAAGTTCAATCATATTGTGTTGAAGAAGTTGCTTTAAGATGATGACAAGAGGTTGATCTAGTTTAATTAAGTTTCACTTAGTTTTTGTTTTTGTTTTTTGAGACAAGTTTTTGGAGGGTTGTCATAGTATTTACATGTTTGCCTTTACATTGTTTCCTTTTAATTGGGGGAGGATTTATCCTCCTCTATTTTGGTCTTTAGTTGCCTCCTTATGAAGAGGGTGGCTTCTACCTACTTAGCCACATCAACTACCTCTTCAAAGGAAGAAATAATACTGGTTTCTAAAGGATAGGACAACTACTCATGTAGGTTATGTATAAATATAGGAAAGAATTCCTTTGGTGGAGGAGTATATTATAGTCTTCCAATAAGGATTCACCATTTTGCCTATAAATTGGTAATATTTTTATTCTTTGCTTGTTTTAGTTGATAAAGGTCATCTATGGTAATATTTTCTTTAATATATATTGAAAATTATTTGACAAAGGTTTCCATAAGTTCTCTAAATATTTTAATCAAATGGTGAGGTATTTAGAAATATTTTTCTAAGTCTAAACCACTAAGCCTTTTAGGAAAGAATCTAAGGAGTAGCATTTCATCATGGGTGATTCCATTACAAGCAATTTGAAAGAGCCTAAGTTGATTAACTAGGTCTTGCTTACCATCTTACATTTGAAAATTTTGGGGTTTCAAAATAGGCCAAAAAGGGCAACTGGTTACCATAGGGTCCAATGGTTGGTTATAGAATTTATCATAGGAGTACTTTTGTCCTATCAAGGCTCCTTGGAGAGAGGTTGTTTGTCATTATAACTCCAAATTGGAGTCCCATATTTCAAGGTGTTATAATTTACCATTTATGCTTTATAATTCAAGAGACTAGGGATTTGAAGATACATATCATAAGATTAATGATTGTTGATGATTAACATATGGGTAAGTTTGAGATACTTGGGGAAAATATACCATCGATGTCATATGACTTGATACTAAAGGTGTTGATATATAGCTAATCCTTAACTCACTTGATAAGAAGGGATTAAAACAAAAGAGGTTTAAGGTGAGAGGAACGTGGTGTTGAAAATAAATGGGTACACTAGAAGGAGTAGAAGTAGGCATGTTAGGGAGTACAACATCCATGCGAGATTATGGTTATCATACTCAGAATATGGGTTAAGACCCAAGGTACCTAATTGATTAGTATTTTTATTCAATTGGGTGATATTTATATTCATTTGATTACTTAATTGATTATTATTTTCATGTGATGGTAGGGGATTCAAATTGGGTGGTTGAGTTTGATTCAAATATGGTTGTTACTTACTTTAATTGTTAATGTCTTCCCTAAGGACATCTAAGAAAGATATTTTTATTTCATCTTACATAATCTCTTAGGTGATATATAAAATTGAATGTTGTTTTCTCTATAACATGTTCTTCCTCCTCATAATTACAGTTTGACCATGGATTTTCTTCTTCTTAAGCATGTGCAAAAGGAGGATAAGGAGTTGAAGGTAATCCTCTATTATGGGTGTTATATCAATGTTTAGCCATAGGTCAAAATATTGAGAGGAAAGGGGTTTGATTAATTAATTAAATCCTGATTAATATAGGTAGTAATTGCTACAAATATAAAAAATTGGTTGATATACCTTAAGAGGAACACCTGATATACCTAAATATATTTGATATACCTACCCTCCTGATATACCCATTGGTATGTGGAAGAGGCTTGGTTCTCCCAATATAAGTAGCTATACATGGGGGTAAACCTTGAGGTACATGAATGAGGTCCAATACGAGGATTAAACACACCTAGATACATGATTTAGTATTGATACTTTCAAATGGATAAAGGGAACAAATTCTTAATCTTGATTAATGTGATCTAAACTAAATAAATAAATTTAAATGGTCTTGCTTAATTTTAAATTAATTTTATCTTTCATTAGGGGAAATGTGTGTTTCACATCACGTTCACCAAAATGTAGACAATGGGTTGTATGGGTTGAGACCTTGAGTCCCTTTCCAAAGGGGACCTAAAACATTTCACATGGGTTGGTCTACCTCACATGTATATTTATATGTATATGTTCAAGTAAATATTTTATGTATCTCTTTATAAAATCATCTAAGGCTATGTTTTATAAACTAAACAAGACCACTATGAACTAAAATAAAAGATAAATGATCCAAGAATACAAGTATGCAAGCAAAAAAAATCCTAGACTATGTGCTTTTTTAGATTTCAATGATTAAGAGAAAGTAAATGGGTCCTTTATTTAAATAGAAAACAAGAATTGGTGCAGCAAACAAGTCTAGCCTAAGTGCAACTAAATGTTATTTTGATTCCTTGCCTAAAGAGGTTTTGAAAGAATGATTTTAAGCCAAATCATAATGTTCCTTAATAATGAAATTTAGGTGGATTTTATAATAAAAATAGTCATATAGAGAAAAAATGATAGAAATGTAAACTACATAAGGCAAACAAAAAGGTCCCAGAATTGGAAAACTTGCTTTCAAATGGTTGTGCAAAAGCACTGAAACTCTTTAGAAGCATTACCCTAGTATTTTTGTTGAAACCTAGAGATTTTTCTAGAGCTTGTAAAATTTTGAAAAATGGAAACTATAGTTAGGTTTAAGATATTTGTCTAATTGTAGGGAAGTGGTAAACTATCTAGTTAGATTGATTAGACACCATTCTTCTAAGACAAATTTGGAAAATACCTAGAAATTGGAAGGAAAATGAATACATGCAAAAGCGCTAAAATTGCTTAAAAGTGTTGCCTTGGCACTTTTGCAAACCTTGAGAATTTTTTATTGTGCAAAATATATAGGAAAAAGTGTTAAGTTTCTAGAAAGATCAGCACTTTTGTTCCTATAATTGAGAAATAAATATTCTAAAAGCCCAAGTTGATGCCAATTTGGTCCTATAAATTGAGAAGGGATATAAGAGGATTATTAAAGCCTAATTGAAGGTGTATAAATACCAAATAGTTACAAAATTATGCCAATTAGTATCTAAGCTTTACAAATCATGCCTAGGAAGTCAAAAAATCTACAAAATGCTATGAACAAAAGGCAATATCGATAAAATCTTGTAAATAAAGCCTAAGAGATCATAAAACAAGGTTAGGTAGTACATATTGAATATAAATGAGTGAGTAATAGCTATGAAAGTAATATTAAATGAGATATAGAAAGTATGAATATGGTTCCAAGTAGTATATGACAAAGTAGAAGATAAATATCTTGATACTCATGCAACTAAGACCTCAAACAAAGGGTTAGATACTACAAGCTAAACCTAAAGAGATCAAGAAATAATGGTTAGAGACTACAAATCAGCTGTGACTATGCAATAAGAGTTACAAAACAAGAATAGATGCTACAAATTAGTAATAAAGAGCTATAAAATCACTAGACAAAGGAGATTTGAATGATTAGAAATGCTAGTGTGATTGTAATATAATGAAAATAAGCATGTAGTGGTTGTAAATATCTATAATACAAGATAAAGTAAGCATAAACCAAGATTGATAACTACAAAAGAGATTAGAGATACATAAAATGAAATTATATAAGCAATAAAATACCATAAACAAGTGTTAGTAGTTGTAGATTACAACAAAGAAGTAATTAGAAAAGCAATAAAAAATACATGAAATAGAAAGCAAAATGAAGAGAAGAGTAAACTAGGAACACAAGATTACAACCAAATCCCAATAGAGTTTCCTCCTCTTAGCCAAGAATCCTCCTTGATAGTAGTAATAAGAGGATTTAGCCTTTCCATATTTCCTTATGTGTTGCTTCACTTGAACCCAATTACTATTGAAGATATTCATAATGCAAGATGATGAGGAAGAGAGAGAGATTTGGAGAGAATTTGGCAGATTTTGGACAAATTGAGATGCTTGTTGAATGATCATGCCATGGGACCTATTTAAATATTTTAGGAGAGGGATCCCTTGAAGGGAAGGAAAAGTCAAATATGTCATTGGGTAAAGAGGAATTTATATCTCATAGGCCTGAGGTGAGGGTGATCAAGCTTAGGAGTGGAGGAAGGAATCAACATGCTTGAGGCTCATGCTTGTAGAGATTCTAATTGTGCCAACAAAAGCATTGAGGTAGCAAAAGCATTATAGTTTTATAGTCAAAATTAAAAAATAGTCAAAGGTGCAAAAGCACCACCTTTTAGCAAAAGCCCTACCCTGATGCTTTTGCTCATATCTGGTACTATTGCTTTTGTCCTAGCTAGGTGTTATTTTCTTGCAATTTAAGGCATTGATAATTGTATCAGTATAGGCATATTTATACTCATTGGAAATATATTTTCAAGCTTGTTTTTATGGAATTATTTAATGAAGTTTTATGGAGATTTTCTATGAGAAATGATGTCCCAAAGATGACATTACTTTTTAGGGCATTTACTATTCCAATTTTGGGTATGAAGAAGGTTGGTTTAATTTGATTGATTAAAGGCTTTTGAAGTAGGTTTAATTGATGAATTTTAGTGGACTTGAGGGTTGGTGAAGTGTGTCAAAATTGGGTGACTAAAAGGTATTATAAGAAAAATGGATATGATAAGAGAGTGTTTTAACTTAAAAAGAAAACCTTTCATATATGATCTTTCACTATGGATGCACATGACACTCCCATAAAAACATATAATGATGATAAAACTTATGATGAATTGCATGGTCAACTCACAACATGATCTTAATGCACCATCATCATGATCCAAAGGATCATGACTATTTATTTATCACTTGCACCCATCTCACTTAGGATTCTTCTATTGATTATATACTCTATGTTGGCTCACAAACTATTCTAATAGCAAGATACATAGTCACAAGTTGAATCTACTATTGAAGCCACTTCCTCATCCATATTCACTTAGATTGAAGGATAATGATCCATCCACTCACATCACACATATTTGCATTGTGTCATTTTTTTTATCCCAAATTTATAGGTAATATTACTTGTAATTTGACAAATATCAATGTATGGTCTCTTGCTAGGCAAACCCTATCAATACAATAGGAATGCTCACTATGATGTATATCAAAATGCATACATATTATACAAAAATAGAAAAAAATACTTGATTTGTAGTACAAATCCCACTTTTCATAACATACATTTGAATCTCACATATCGAGAAGCATATACACTTGTGAATAATTTAGCTTCCCTAGCATCCATTTTCATATATCCATAATTATTGTTATTACCATTAAATTCCATATTTTCCACACCACATGGATATTTGAATGATCTTTTGTAGTCTAACTCTTTTGTGTTTGAGACACATGGAACACTCCCTCCAAATCATGAAATCAATCATAGAATTCATCTTATTCCAAGTGTTCCTCTTCCAAATTCTATATTGTATCACAATTTGGTACCTTAGTTGGAGAAATCAAATTGCAAATCACATATTTTTTGGATGAAGGCTTTCATAAAGCCAAGTACTTATCCTTTAGCCTCATAGATCTTGTTGATCTTGAAGAAAGATGATGCATGTCCTTTGTACTTTTTTTTGCATTGAGCAAAGTCTCCAACAAGAACATATATCCACTTCCCTATATTGATGAGATGCTTAAGAAACTTAGAGGTATGTAATTTTTCAAGGTTGATCTCAAGAGTGGATATAATTAGGTAAAATTTCATGCTAAAGACTCATGGGGGATATTTTTTATAACTAAAATGGATCTTTCTGAGTAGCTTACATAATGCCTTTTGGGATTAAAAAATGCACCTACCACATTCATGATATTGATGAATTATGTCTTCAAATAATGTCTCGATCAGTATTTGATAATATATTTAGAGGATATTCTTGCTTTTTCTAAATATTGGAAGCAACATTTTAAGCACTTAGATCGAGTTCATACTTTAGAGGAATGAACTATATTCCAACCATCCCAAGTATTTTTTTCTTAGACATTCATCTCCTATCTTGGATTCATTATTGATACTATGGAGTTCAAGTGGATCCATCCAAAGTGGATATTCTTATCAAGTAGCTAACTCCTAGTGTCATTGATTTATAGTTTTATTGGCTTTGTAAGCTCCTATTATGATTTCATATTTAATTCACTCCAATATAGATTTCCCTTTACATTAGTTTTGTAAGTTGGTTAAATGGGATTGAAATAGGCCTCACATGTATTATATCATCACCACATAGTGGTATAACAACAACTTGAGCATTGTGCATGTATCACTTGGTAGGAATCTAACTTTGTCTCCTCCTTGAAAGTTAAGGAATTTAACTGGTTGAGTTAATTCCACTTTATTTTCCCATTATGTTAGTTGAAAAAGTT
Source organism: Wollemia nobilis (assembly GCA_028583015.1). Taxonomy (NCBI): domain Eukaryota; kingdom Viridiplantae; phylum Streptophyta; class Pinopsida; order Araucariales; family Araucariaceae; genus Wollemia; species Wollemia nobilis. Next base: position 69,323 of record JAQPPZ010003267.1, on the reverse strand, counting down.
CAATGTTTCTTTCTGGTGGATTGTAACTCATTCTCAAGCTTTCAACACCTTGAAATAAGAACTTTGTTCAACACCTATCCTTGTATTGCTTAATCTCTCTTAGTCTTTAGAGACTAAGATATATGCTTCACTATTTGTACTCAATCTAATTCTTAAATATAATGGTCATTTAATTGCATATCATTCTAATAATCCCTTTATAGAAAAATAGAATTACCACTCTACTTATGATAAAGAAGTATATGCATTGGTGCAAGTAATTAAACACTGGAGACACTACTTTGCTTTCCAAAGAGACAATTATCCATGTTGATCATTTGACTCTATATTTTCTTCAATACTAAAATAAAAGTGAAGAATATTGACATGTGAAGTGGGCCTCTTATTTACACTAATTTCACGTAGTAAAAGGAAAAAACCAACATTGTTATGATTGAGTTATCCTTCGTCTACTCTTGCATTGAAAATTATTGAGATTTCACACTTGGGATTTCAAACATGGGCTAGTCAATATCCTAATGAACTTGATTTTGGCTTAGATATATCAAATTCTTCAACATCCATGGATCTTCTTTAAACTTTACACCTTTTCAAGATTTTTAGATTAAGGAAAGGATGTTACACAAGTTTGATAAGTTGTGTGTACCTCATGATCGTTGTGTACCTCTTCTCATGGAGGTACATTCTACTATCTATAGTAGTCATTTTGGCAAGAAAAATATATTTCATCATTTATAATGTTTCTTTTATTAGTCACAAATGTAACATGTTGCTCTTCACTTCTTGAGGTAATATGCAGTCTATTGCTACTCCAAACCAACTACTAAAAAACTAGGTTTGATTTTTCTATTACCTATTTTCAAATATCCTTGGGAAAGTATTTCCATGGACTTGGTTAGTGCTTTTCCATTGAAATTCAATGCCAATATTGTGTCTTTGTGGTTGTTGATCACTTCATCAAAATGACAAAGTCTATCTTGTGCTACAAAACAAGTTTTGTGAGTGACTTGCCCCAATTATTCTTTGACCTAGTTTGGTGATCCTCTACTCTTCCCACTAGCATTGTGTCAAATCATAATTTACAAGTTTGTTGATCACTTTTGGAATTCCTTGTGGAATTTTTTGGGAGTCCCAATTTTTCCATTGCCTTTCCTCCATTGTTTGATGGTTAGCCAAAGGTTGTCAATTGCACTTTTATGTAGTCTTAGAATATACACCATCACACTACTCTTACCAAGTGGGACCTAAGCCTAGCCCATATTGAGCATGCCTACAATTGAGTAGTCTATTATTCTATTATTTATTTATCCTTTGAGGTCTATCTTGGTTTTTAGATTTTGGCTCCACATGAGTTACCCTTAATATTGCCTTCTTCTCATGCATCCCATCTTCAAAAATATCAAGGTAAGGCACACACATTCATCCAATATTTAAAGACTCTTTAACCTAAGGTGATTTCCATCCTTTAAAAGACTCAATATTATCAAAAGTAACTTATAGACCATTGTTGCCTTTCTCATTATTTTAGGTTCGTGATAAGGTTTGACTTTACTTGGACTTGCAGTGCTTCAAATATAAGTCCTACAACATGGTTAAGCCTCTTCAATATGGACCATATGTGATCCTTCAATAGGTTTCCAAGAATACCTTTTGACTTAATCTTCCACCACACTTCTCCATTCATTATATTGTCAATAGTTATCTTCTCAAACCTTATCATGAGTCAATATTATAGTCCAAATAACCACACAATCATTCTATCAATATTATTCTTGATATTCAACTTCAACTATCTATTGATTATGCCTTTGATATGAACACCTGCTAGACTTGTCAGAGAATAATAACTTCTTACCTTATTTCCAAATAGGATCAACTACCACATTAGTGTTATATTTTGATGCTATATTTTTAAGGAAATACAACCACAAGGCATAAAATGAGCATGCAATATTAAATATATGATAATGGCAATATACTAAGCATGTAAATATCATGATAAAATTATGTAATAACTCATAAAACTACCATTAATGAAATCTCACGAAAATGAGATCTTCATACAAAATGTGGAGATCTCAAGTGCTCCATTCTTCATACATTCTCTACATTGTATCTAACTTGAGCACTACTCTACTCTAATGTGCTCTTGCACTCTCTCTCTCTCTCTCTCATATTTACTAAAAAATCCAATATATAATGAAATATAACTCTTGGCCTTCCAACTTCCTATGAATCACTATATTCCTATTCTATAGACTCATGTACACATGGACTAGATGCACATTTACATCATTGCACATTCTAATAATACTTGTGTATTTATTACATTGCATATAGTAAATACTCAAACCCTATTCTAAGACACTCTTCTAATATAGAGATGTATCCAAGATGGCACATTAGCATGTACCAAATAATGTAATATATTCCAACACCCCCTGTATTACATTATTTGGTTATTGAAGACTTTAGTCTTCAATATGGATCTTCATATTTCAGATGTTCTTCAACTTGATCTGGTTCCTATTCTTATACTATTTATATCTTCATTTTATTCTTGGAGATCATGTTGTCTTTTCTTATCTTTTTCATTCCATAGTTTCTTTGTATTTCAAAGTGGTTGATGAGATCTTCATTTTTTAATTTATTCAAGTATTTTTTATGAACAAGAGATCTCATTATCTTGCAAGTCCTAAGTGGATCATAATTGATCCATTTTCTTTCCTTTTGCTGGTTGGATGATATTTCTTCTTGTTCTTCAAAAACTTCAAACTTGAACTCATTATTAGTAGATGCTTCAAAAATTAGAAATTGAAAAAAATATAATCTAATATGAATATCAATATCTCTTCAAATATTCTATAGTACTTATATTTATAGTAACAGAAAAAATATGAGTAAGATTTTCCTCCACAATATTTTGGATGGAAAGTCCAATAGTTTGCTTTCATATTACCAGTCTTGTCACAATAAGTACATCGTGAATATATTCCTACTCCTTTGTTACTTGTATTTGGAATGTCAAGTTCATCCATTTCCTTAATAAAATGGTAAAACCATTTGTGTACAACTAAAGCTACTTTACCTTTACTTATTTCATAGATTTGTAGGATGTCTTTCTGATCAATATTCTTTTCTACCTTTTGAGTATGGTTTTTGATTTTATTCTCAATATCTCCATTAATATAGTTGTCATCAATTCCTTTCATCTTCCTAGTTTAGAGTATGTGATCAAGTTTGATAATATCTTTTCAATTCTTGAGTTTTGTAGAATACCTTGTATCTCCCAAATATTTTGACTATAATATGGTCTTGATAAAATGCTTAGCTTTCTAGATTACCTTTGAGTTGAAACCCTTTTTACTCCATAATGTTCAACTTTTATTCTTCACCTTATTTCTCCCTATTTGTGAATAGAAAGCTAAAGATATTTTGATGCAATTTCAATTTTGATGAGGTTCTCTATTTTCAAGACCTTTAAGTTGGATTCCTTATGTCTTGTTAATTTGAGCAAGAGACTAATTCCAATGTAGTTTTCCAACTTTCTAGCAACTCTATGTTATGCTTCTTTCAATTTTCAATAATACAATTTCTAAATTTTAATAATTTAAATTGGTGTTGAATTCTTTATAACTCCCTAGTTTGAAATTTAGAAAACAAAAGTATTTTCAAATTTAATATTTCAAGTTTTGTGTAGTAATCCTTATACCTCCAAGTTAATCTATTTGCAATTTTTTATGTAATTTAAATGAGGTAATTCCAAAACCTTTAAAAAATATTTTTCTTCAAAAAACTTCTAAGGCATTCAATAATACTTCTAAGGTTGTAAATCTATACTTTATTTCTCCTTTTATTAAAAAACTTGAGTATAATGAATTAAATAACTTGACTTCAATACTATACCTTGTATCTCCTTAATATTTTGCAAAGGTTTTTTATTAGACTAAATATTTCTTACCTCCTTTAATATGGTGCTCCAAAGATTTATCTTACTTTATACTACAATCTGTGCTTAGAATATGATCTTCTTCTATTGTAATGCATTCAATGCACTCTGACACTCAAACTCCAAGGCTTTGACTCTTTGAATTGCATATTTCTCTTCCCTTCATCATAGCACATATACACTATTCTTTCACACTTTACTCTCTCCACTTCACTGTGTTTTTTTGGTCACTATGTTCTATGTCTTTATTACATATAGAAGACATTACTCTACATGATGATTGGTACTTCTCTTCCATCGTGACACTTGGTATTCAAGTTGATACTTCTTCTAGGGTGCCTGAATACTCCTTGGTTATTGATGCTTTGTATCCTAGGTGACAAGTGTATTTTACATCTATTGCACTTATCAATGAACATTACAACTTCCTACCTCCTTGGTAACATTCGAGTTATCATTGCGCTTGAATTTTTTGTTCCCTCTACAATGACGGTTTTGCTTCCTTGGTGCTCATACAATGATTTAACTCTCTTCACAGTGGTTGGTGCTTTGTGTCTAATATTCCAAATGGAAAATAACACCCTTATCTCTTTACCTTATGTACAATATGATTTATTTATTCTTTAATGCTTTTCCTTCCAATGTAATGCTTATTAATGAGTAATCTTCAACCAATTCTATCACTATTTCTTTTATTTCAATAGGCATACATTATGTTGGTCACAACTCAAGTGTCTTACCTTGTTTTTGCATTATGTACCAATTTTTATATCAAATGATGATTGGATCTTTGTTATCCTACTTTTAATGGCCTCATATTAATTTTGTGCAACCCTAATGGTATTCGCTTAACTTCACCAAAGCTCCTTTGATGGTGAATCTCTTCCTCAATTATGTTTTTGGATAAATGGTGTTGTCACTCTAGATAACCTTCTTTAATTATGGTGGTAGCTCATCTACGTTGACCTAGTGGTTATTCCACTTCTTTGGTGGTTTCTCAACTTGACTTCAGTTGATTTCTTTCTATTGGTGGTGCTCTTACCTCTTTGTTTGGTAGTTGGCTTGCTTGGCACTTTGCTACATAAATGGCACTATTTATGGGTTCTTAACTTCAATAGAGCTATGTGTTTATTTGTTGTAATGTATTGCCAATTATTGCACGTATATCTAGAGAGACACTAGCTATTGTTTATCCCCTTTTACTTTCAATCCTTCTTAAACTATTACACTAGCTTTCTTGAAATAATGGCTTTCTTATCCAATATGGTGGCACCTCTTCTCTTTTCCAAGACATGGTAATGGTGGTTTTTCTTCCACGGTAGCTTCTCCTTGTTGGCTACACTTCCATAATGACTCCTCCTCATCTCTATGCTTGGTGGTTTTTTCTTTAGTGACTCCAAGCTTCTACTATGTGCCAAAATATATGCCTTTTAAAATAGAATAATACTTCTATTTTTTACTATAAACTATTGACTTATTTACCTCCAAGAGATAGTAAGAATTTAATATTTTCCTTTTCTTATATTATTTCTAACTTCTCATTTCTTTTTGTAGGTTTTTAAACCCTTGGGAGTGCTATCTTCTCCAACTTTGAAGATATAAACTTGAGACCTTTCCTTTTGCTACTTTAAAAACTTGAATGTGGTGCTTTTAAGGACTTAATAAAATGTTAATGGGAACATTCAAATAATAAAATTTTATAGCACCAATATTGCATACCTTTTTGTCTCCTTTTGTAGCTATATTTCTTGGTGATTTGGTTCACCTATTTTCTACCCTGAATTTGTAAAAATTGCAGATCCAATTATTCTTGCTTTGCTACCCTAAACTTATTAATCTTGCAGCTATTCTTGCTGTCCAAATCAACTCACAAACTCCTATATAAACTACCCTAAAATTCTCCAAAATGCAGCTATAATATCTTCTCTTAATGCTCCTCAAATTTGGAGCTCAAAACTTCTTAAAATTGATGCTTCAAGAATTGATTTCTTTACCTTTATCTTGTTCTTCAAAAATAGCAATCAAGTCCTCCAAATTGTTTCCTTCTTTTGCTGCCAAATCCTCCTTCAATTTGTTGTTCAATGGCACTTCAAAATCTACCCAAATCTTCTCCTTTGTAAATCAACCTTAAAGCCTTTAATGACAGTCTTCAAATTTCTCAAATTGATGGCCTCTTCTACCTTATTTCTCCTCCTATAACTCTTATAGAATTCTAAATTCAAACTTGGCCTATTTCTCAAGAATTTGAATATCTTGAGATCTTCATGAATCCTTTCTAAAATTTGGTAAACTTCTTTCCAAATCCTTCTTCCTTTTTGGTATTATTATCGGATGGTGATAATTGTCCCAAATTCTTCTTTTCAGGAGCTACTCCTTGCAATATTCTCCCTTGAGATTTCTTAAAATATTCTCCAATAGCCACTTCTTCAATTTATTCAATAGGGCTTCTCTAGCTTTCTTCTTCTTTCTCCTTTCAAATTTTCTTGAGACCTCTTCTCTTGGGTCTTCAAATTCTATAGCTTCTCAAATATTCAATAGGAATTTTCTTAGTCCTCTTCTATCTTCAATATTAAATATTGTAACTTCCAAATCTGAAATTTCTTTAATGGGACCTCTATCTTGGGTCTTCTCCTTCTCAATATTCAATAAAGTTGCTTTCTTCTTTCTTCAATCTAGAGTCTTCAATATTCTATGGAGATATCTTTCTTGACTCTCCTCAATCTTGAATCTTCTATGGAGATATCTTTCTTGAGTCTCCTCAATATTCAATGTCTATTTTTTCCACAACAAAGAACTAATTCTTGCACAAGGAAAGCATGTAGACTTCTAGGCAATCAACGATGAAATTCTTCTCTATTTGTTATAGGAAGCTTCTCAACTTTTGAGAATTAATTTTCTGCAATAGAAAACTTAGATAGTAGAAAGAAAATCCATGCAAATATCTAGATCTCTATAAATCAATAAACATCACTAGCTATCCTTCAATCTAGTGGAAAGAGATCTATGTTGAGTCCTAGTCTTCATGAGTTTTCCTACAACCTTGTGGAAAGACTCTAGCCAAATAACAATTTTAAAAAATTTAAAAATGAAATCTCCCTATCTCCTCTCAATATTCTTATGGCTCTCCCTATTTCCTATCAATCTACCTTGTGCTCTGATACCATTGTTAGCTTTTGATGCTAGATATTTAAGGAAATGCAACCACAAGGCATAAAATGAGCATGTAATATTAAATATATGATAATGGCATGTAAATATCATGAGAAACTTCTGTAATAATTAATAAAACTGTCATTAATAAAAACTCATGAAAATTAAATCTTCATACAAAATGTGGAGATCTCAAGTGCTCCATTCTTCATACATGCTCTACATTGTATCTAACTTGAGCACTACTCTACTCTAATGTGCTCTTGCACTCTCTCTCTCTTCATCATTACTACAAAGGCCAATATATAATTGAATATGACTCTTGGCCTTCCAACTTCCTATGACTCACTATATTCCTATTCTATAGACTCATGTATACATGGACAACATGCACATTTACATCATTGCACATTCTAATAGTACTTGTGTATTTATTACATTGCATAAAGTAAATACTCAAACCTTATTCTAAGACACTCTCCTAATCTAGAGATGTACCCAAGATGGTACATTATCATGTACAAAATAATATAATATATTCCAACAATTAGACTTGTTGGACATCTCTTCAACAACTATCTAAGTAGTTGTATCACCTTCTAAAAGCCTTAGAGTTCAAATCCACTACTGGTGGGAGGAACAATAAGGATTCATTCACATAGATAAGATTTCCTTTTTAGTTTAATACACAATTTCTAGAATTCTAATTTAAGTATTCATATGCATATGTAGGGATTTAATGATGAAGATTCATCTATATAAATAGGGATTTCCTTTTTCAATTGAAAAAAAATAGAGATTTCCTTGTTAATATTTAGTAAACCATTTCTTAGAGTCATATTTAGTGTTTTTCTTTCAATAATATGGAATATTTTGTTGTTTGACACCCTAAATTGGGCTTCCATTTTTATCCTATTTTGGGCACATATATGTATTTATAAAGGTTATGTATTTCTGTGAAATTAGATTGGACTTATTCTAGTTCACCCATTATCTCTTCTTTTTTAAATATAAAAAGTATGTAATTTTCTATCATAGTTGAAAGTAGATGAAGAGGTTTTGATTCCATGTTTTAGGACTATAGGATATTTTATTCTTACTACATTATATCGTAATTCCTTATTATTATCAATATGTGAACAATGAGAATATTCTTTGTACATTTTAACTTTAGCTTGTTCATCAACAAAGCATAAGAATAGGGGTCTAACTATCACTTATCTTTACGACAACTAAATGAATCAAATTTAAATGAGAACAATTTATAATGACTTTCATAAAGCTTTTTTCCTACAAGCATCATATGAAAACAAACATTGCCACAACCCTTTATAGGCCATACAATGTGTTTTTATATCCTTTGGAGCATATTTATGAAATGATTTTTAGCAAAACCCTCTCTAAATTTTTATCTTTGGTCTTTTGTAGACCTTTTATATATGTAAAGCTTAACAATAGAGAAAAAATTCAGACTTGAGTTTTTAACCATTTGAAGGCATCAAAGGTGAGCATACTTTATAAAGTTTTTATAGTTCTTATTAAACTCCTTTGGCATTTTTAGGTTATTAAATAAGTGTTATAACTTATTATATTTACATTAATTTCCAAATAGATTGGGATGAGTATAACATTATATCCTCTCTTATTATTCTTTAGCTTTTTCTTCCAACAAATTCTTATGATGCCTCTTCTAGATTAATATCCCAAACAATTATTTATATTCAATTGGTAGGTCTACCTCTGATATCATGATGAAATTTTGGACATGATCTTCATATCATTGGAAATTTAATATTAAATAAAACCACTCTATTAACAAATAATAAAATACCTAAAAGGATGTTGAGAACTACTACTTTACAATGAATGCCTTCATATGTCTCATCTAAAATTCAATTATTAACTCTATCAACAACTTATAAATAAGCATTATTATTCTAATAATATTATTTTTATTTAATTTTATGTTAGTGATTAACTTTGTCAATATATTTACATGTATTTGTTTTATTTCTAATAAAAACTAACTTTATCTTTTTAAATATTTTTTGAATTGATTAAATATGGGATTGAAATGAGCTATGTGATTGAAATTAGCTCTACTTGTATTATATCATGATAAATTTACCACTGTAAATATTTTTAAAAATAGTTATATGGGATTGAAACGAACCCCATCGAAAAATAATTATTTTCACAATTACATCACAATTGCATTACTACAATATTTTAAAAAACCACATAGTTGTATGTGAAAGTTGTGCTAGTGAGATTTAAATTTGGATCTTCATCTTAAAATTCTATATTGTAACCACTTGAGCTCATATCATTTGACTTAACCTTGGATTATAGTATGCAAGGAAGCACATGGTGAGCTTACAACAAGCTAGACAAGATTGAAACCCACCCAGTCGATTTCCATTTGTATTATATTAACAATTATGCATATATTATTTTGCAAGAGTTGAACCTAGTGTAAGTTTTTAAAGTTGATGTCCATTTTGAAATTTTATATCAACTTATAGATATAATTAAAAATAATAAAATAAACTATTAATCAAATATATATATATATATATATATATATATATATATATATATATATATATATATAATTTGTTTATTTTTAAACTACATCATATTAAAATATTACATAATTATTTTGATCAAAAGTCAAAATATTAGATATTATCATTGATAATAATTTATATATGAAATTGGTATTGGAAGTAATTACAAAGCTCCTTTGATTTTAAGGTTTTTATGGTAATATTAGATGCATGTTGATTTCATAAGTTAGTTTCTAATTTCTGTATATGACTTTTTTTGGCTAAATAATAAGGGGTTGTACTTGGGTCCCCCACCCTTGATGAATTACAACTCCTTTCTTTAGAGCTTGAGAGTTTACAAATAGATACACTTCTCGTCTCAATTGAGATGCTATAGCTAGAAACCTACAACATTTTACATAAAAAATTTTGAATTATTGATTTTCATTTTCTAGATCTTTTCAATTTTTTGTATGAATATAAATATTCCAAAATTCAGCATCCTTCTTGACATTTTCTATAGAAACCTTCACAATACCAAAACTTCACCTCTACTATCTATGCATTACATCTTAGTAGAGTAATATTTCTAAAACATCGCACTATCATAGTCCACTTTATGAAATCTGGATGGCTAGTTTCCTTCCTGAAACACAAGTACAACCACAAAAATTATAATAAATAGCTTATATGAAAACATATTATTTTTATTTAAATAAATTAGATATTACTAATGGAAAACATTAAAGTAAATCTTAATCATTATTTGATTCAAGAAATCAACATTTTCTTGTCAACTTTAGCTAAACTTACTACTTCCTCTAACCAAAGAAAGGATAATTTAACTTCATGATCCTCAATCAAAACCCCTCTATTGGCTAGCCTATCTACACATTTGTAACTTACCTTAAAGTATGTGTAAATCTGATTTCTTTGAACTCTTCAACAAGATATTGAATTTCCATAATTATCTCCTATATATTCCATGGAGTCTTTGCTTTCCTCAAAATTGCATTTTTTACTATGAGATAATCATCTTCCATCCATACTATGTTCCATTTTATTTGTTTGCATATTTTTAACCCTTCTAAAGTCGCCAAAGCTTCGACTTCATTATTTGTCTTAAATCCACTATTGAAAGTGTAATGAGACAAAATATCTCCTCTATTATTTCTTATTGTTCCCACATCTCCTACTGGTATTGGATTTCCTTTAGATGCTCCATCAAAATTCAATTTAACTCCCTCCACATTTGGTGGTTTCCACTTTATATTCTTTACCTTCTTTTTGCTTATTTTATACACAACATCATAATTCCATTTAATTACTTGACTCCATCTATCAAGGCTTTGTACTTCTAGATAAGGCTTTTATAAGTGCTTTACCATTGCTTTAACCAATCTTCAATTCTACTATTCATCACCATGTATTTACCAAACATGTTAAGAATCCATTGCCATAGTTTCTAGACTATTGAGCAATATTCTAAGAGATGGTCTATACTCTCCTTTTTACAAAGAACACATTGAGAGAGACCATGAAAACCTCTTTTCATAAGGTTATCCTAGGATAATATTCTTCTATGACCTACTAGCTAAACAAACATTTTGACTTTAGGAATGCTTGGGTTATCCCAAATATCTCTCCATATTCTAGTGATATTACTATTTTTTTGGTGTTGTACATTATATCCACTTCTTGTTGTGTCTTCTCTTGAGCTATTCAACTCCAAGATCAATTTATCCTTGGCTTCCCTCAAAATAATCATAGTTTTTATCTTTCTACTCAATTGCCTCCTAGAATCAATGTCTTGTATACTTGTAAAAAAATCTTCTTTCCATTTGTATCTTCCTTCCTGATCCTTGTACAAAATGTTTGAAACCCTATCACCATATTTGTCTTGAAGCAATCTCATCCAAGGTTTCAAAATTGGATCTAAATTGAGTGGTTTTTTTATTACACAAAGTATTCATCCAAATAGAATATTTTTCTCTATTTACCACCACCCATCTTAAATATTTAATCATTAGATCAATAGATTTTTCAAAATATTTCTAAAGAGAAAAACCATTTGGTAGAGAGAATGTAGTAAATATTAAACTTGGGTCATTGGGCTCAACATACTTACTTAAAAGAATTCTTATCCATTGTCTTTGACTCTCTTTGTACAATCACCATATTATGTTTCCTTGAAGAGCTAATTTTACATATGTAAGATCTCTTAAACCAAGACCTTTGCTAATTTTATCATCACACACCTTGCTCCATTTCACCAAAGGAAATTTCCTTTTATCATGTAAACCTAACCATAAAAAGGATCGCATAATATAGATTACTTTTTTTTCAACTAATTTTGGCATAGAATATAATGACAAATAATATGTAGGAATGGCCTATAAGACTAACTTAATTAACTACACTCTTCTTTTTAACGATAACCATCTATCTTTCCAAGTTGGAATTTTATTCTAAACTTTACTAATAACTAGATTCCATAATTCTATCCTCATTCTCCCCTCAAATAAAGGCATCCCTAGATAAGTTGGAAAATTTGCCTCATCCATTTGAAGTAACCTGTAAATTCTTTCTTTGATATTAGTTGGAGTGCTAAGGAAGTAAATTTTAGATTTTGTCCTATTAAATTTTTATCTTGATGCTCTTTTGTATTCCTTTAAAAAGTTATTCAAAGCTCTGGCCTCATTTATCCTTGCCCTTCTAAAAATGGTTGTATCATCTATAAACTATTGATGGGTGATGTTGTCGATGTTATTACTAACCTTAAGTCCACTTATAAGCCCATATTTGTAAGCCTTATTTAAGTTCCTACTCAAAACCTTTCCCATAATAATAAATAAATAAGGAGATAGAGGATCTCCTTGTCTAAGGCCTCTCTTGGCTTTAAAATATTTTGTTACTAACCCATTGACCAAAACTAAATAAGAAGCTAAAGAGACACAAGCTTTATTCCATCTAACCTATTTCTTCTCGAATCTAAACTTATCTAAAACTACAAAAATAAAATCCCATTTAACCCTATCATAGGCTTTACTCATATCAAGTTTTAAGACCATTGCTTTCTCTTTTCTTGAAGCTATTGAATTTATAACTTCATAAGCTACTATGATCTCATATAGAATTTATCTCCCTTTCACAAATCCTCCTTGATTTTCTGAAATAATTTTGTCTAACAATGACCTTAATCGATTCACCATCATTTTGGAGATAATCTTATATGCCATATTACATAGGCTTATGGGTCTAAAATAATAAAAAAATTCAACATCCTTCTTTTTTGGAATTAGGGTAAGATATATTGCATTAATTTTATAAGGTATGTATTGTTTTACCCTAGACTGTTCCACTACCACCAATAAATAATCCTTCATTATATCACTCAAGGAAAATAGAAAAGAGCTAAAAGAACTTATAAAGTAATAGGCTCCATTAGTTTCCTATTGCCTTCATTCGTTATCACTGAAGGAACATCTTGAAGAATTTTATCACTAAGAACTTCAATCTCCTCTTATCCTAGAATATTATAATAGAAAGACTTTACCTCTTTTCTAATTTCACTTTGATCTTCAATCCAAACCCCTTCTATTGATTTAATTCTACTAATTCTGGATGTTGATCTCTGTACTATAGCCATCCTATGAAAAAAATTGTATTTTTATCTCCTTTTAACCAAGTTTATCTTGATTTTAATCTCCAGAATTTCTCTTCCTTACTCAAAATATTATGATATTCACTAAGCAACTCCATTTCCTTTGAGCTTGGATTATTATGATCACCTTTTTAGAATTTTGAAGGTTTATCTTTTACTTCTTTCTTCTCAAAAATATTTGCAAAAGTGTTCTTGTTCCATATTTTAATCTAGATGTCATAGTTTTAATTTAATTTGAAAGATCTTGTGTATATGACTTAAAATAATTGTTATTGTTATAATAAAATCATTAGTCATAGAAATTAATAAAAATAAAAAATAAAATTATGAAATATATTTATTTAAATTATTATATTTTAATATAATTTATATTAGGAGGATTGACAAGATCTTTAGGAGATTTCTATGGGTTGGTGTGGAGGATAAATAAATGGTGTTCTTTGTCTCTTGGGATAGGATTTGCTCTTCTAGGAAAGAAGGTGGTCTTGGTATCAAAAATTTGTTGTTGTTCAATAAGGCATTGATTGCAAAAATAGCCTAGAGATTATGTGTTAAGGAGGACCATCTGTGGAAAGATATTATGAGAGGTAAGTATCTGGAAAATCACATTCCTTTTTTTAGAAGTGTTGCTCCTCCTAGGGGCTCTATGATCTGGAATGGTTTATTGGGGTTAGAAGTTTGGTTACAGAGGGTATGAGGTGGTAGATTGAGAATGGTAAGGATGTGTTCTTTTGGGAGGATACTTGGATTCTTCTTGAACCTCTCTTTCTTAGTCTCGAGTTTTATGAGTTGAAGGCTCCTTTGTCACTAAAATATGGATAAAAAGTAATTGATTACATAATCATCACTAATGGCAAGAGGATTTGGAAGCATCTGACTTTATATACAATTGATCTTCAGATCCTTTAGATTTTGGCAAGTTTGAACATGTTGTTGCAACAATACTTTCTTCCTCAACAGAATGACAAGGACTTCCTTCTATGGACTCATTCTCCTAAAGGTATTTTTTCTATCAAGACTACATATGAGGCCCAATCATTGTCCAAGGGAGGATATTTTCTAGTAGAAAGGTTTTGGTATCCTCATTTGATCACCAAGATTGCATTTTTTTGTGGTTGTGTTTGCAAAACAAAATTTTAATTGTTGATAATTTATGTAAGAAAGGATTCCATCTTCCCAATATATGTATCTTGTGTTCTAAGGATGTTGAATCTATGGATCATATTTTCATCCATTGTTATTTCCTAAATAAGGTGCTCAATGCTTTATTGGATTCTTTTTCCATCAAATGGAAATTACCTCAAACTTTCAAGGAATTACTCAATGGAAATCCCCCTTCATCAGTCATAGCCTCACTAGGGTGTGGGATATGGATTTTCCTCATTTTTTATGGGGTATCTGGTGGAAGAGGAACAAAAGAATTTTCAAGGATATTACTAGGGATGAATCCTTTATCTTTAGAAGGATTAAAGCTTCTATTGAGAATAACCTGGCTATCTTTGATGTTGGAAATGGTAGGGAAGAAGTTGTAGAGAAAGAGGATGTTGTTAGGTGGAATCCGAATCTAGAGAATTTTTCTGTAACCACTATTCAAAAAATATTGGCTACTAGATGACAAAACCAGCTAAAGGGTGGGTCATTTCAAACTTTGACAGGGCTGTCAAAGGTAATCCTAGGAGAGATCGTGGAGGGGGTATTGTTAGAAATGATAATGGTGAGGTCATTTGGGCTTACGTTGAATATTATGTTATTCAAACCTACCACCTAGCTAAAGCTAAGGCTCTTTTCTTAGGTTTTCACCAGGTTTTTAAGAGGGGCTTCATAAGACTTCTCGTTCAAGGTGACTCCTTGAACATTATTTGGGATCTACAGATTAGAAATACTGATAATTGTTTCATCCTAAATATTATTAAGGACACATCAAATATTCTAGAAGATATGCTAGAAGTTAAAATTAAGTATATTTATAGGGAAGGTAACCAGGTTGTTGATGTTATGGCCAATTTGGGGATGGATAGTGGCCAGTTCAAAATTTGGGAAGATAATTTCCCTTCATAGTTAATGATAATTATTGCTTTGGAAGCATTGGACCTACCTATCTAGTAGACCTTTTTATTATCTTTCTGCTTGGATGAGATCTTAGTTGTGTTTTAATGATCCTCTCTTTGGGGGGTCTTTTTTGGGGGGTTGGCCCTTTTGCTCCCTGGTGGTTACCATTCTCAAGGAATATGCTTGGTGTTTTGCCTTCATCCTTACTCTCTGAGTTTAGAGTTTTGTTATCTGCATCTTGATGTATTTACTACCTTTCTAGTCTTATGCAAAAATAGAGTAAGATAGTTTGTGTCTCTAGAAGAAAGTTGAATAAATATTCTCCTTTATGCCCTGCTAAGTGGTGGTTTGGTCTTTGCTTTTGGATGGTTGTTTTAGTTTAATTTCTGTTTCTTTTGGCCTTGGAGGTTGGCTTGTGCTTAATTAGCCTTATCTTTCTCTGCCTCCTCTAATGTAAAAGGTTCTGGGACCTTTCAAAACCCTATTTTTTCACCATTAATTAAAAATATATATAATTTTTACTATTATAAGTAAAAATTTAATATTATTAATTTATGCAATTAAAGTTTGAGTGTTAAGATTCTTTTACTTAAAAGGATTCTAATGGATCTTACTTGTATGGGTAACATTATGAGATATGAATATCATACACTTTGAATGTTGAGAATTTTTGGCTTAAAAGGAGTCTAATAAGTTTTATTTATGTGGGTGACATGGTGAGATATAAATATCATAAAATTTAAGTTGAAAATTTTAGGCCCTAATAAATTTTATTTGTTTGGGTATTATAATGAAATATGAATATCATAAATACTGGAAAAAGGGTCTAATGAGTTTTATTTGTTTAGGTGACATGACAAGAAATGTGTATCATAGATATAGAACAATATTTTACTTAAAAGAGTCTAATAATTTTATTTGCATGGTTGTTATTATGACATAAATATTATGATGTAATATTTTGATATAATATTTATTTTAATTTCATATAATTGATTAAAAATAGTTTTAAAAGAGGGAGTGTGAGTTAGGAGTGAGCTAGGAGCAAGCCCCACTAGGTAACATGGAAGGAAAATCATATTTGAAAGCCTTAATGGGAAGTTAGGATGTTCTACCTAGAAGTATGGATGGTCGTGTTGGAGATAGGAAGAGGAGCAAATATATGCCAAGTTTTATCTAGGGAACAAATGTTACACCATGAGATGATCAAGCATGATATAATGGTTCTTAAAAATAGAGGTTTAATATTTAAGTTTTGTGGATACTAGTCAGGTGTAATGACCCTAAACTTAGCTATAAGAAAACACACAGAAAGAAAAAATTTATTTTTACTAAGGAGAAGGATTCATAAATTCCTATCCAATTTCTAATTGGTCTATTTTTTAAATCCCCTAAATTTATTGAAGAGCTACATCTCACTAGATACCCTAACACAAGTCCATTTGTGTAGGCATATAATGTGTTACTGCAAATAATTTTATCCCTCTCATCACTCTTGATGAGCTAAACTTATCACCTTCAGTCAATCGAAGGTATACACCCATCACCATACCATACACAAGTCAATATGTGTAGGTATGCTATGCGTATTACAAGTTAAGCTATCCATCTTGTCTCCATGACAAGCTATCTTAACTCAAATGTAGTCTTTTCTAAACTCGGTTATCATTCTCCCTAAGGATTCTTAATACCTTAGGTCCACTATGTTCACCCTAAGGGGTCTCAATACCTTAGGTCACCCTCTAAGTTCATCCTAGAACTTATTTAAGTTTCTAATATTTAGCAAGAAGAACAAGAATAGATTATAAAAGTACATTTCACATCATACCAAAGACTAGAGGGAAAGCAATATTCAAGAGATAGTAAACATGAATTGGAAAAAAAATTAATACAAGATATAGAGAAATGTCTCTAAGCCACATTAATTGAAAATGAAAAGGAGAGAAACTCACATTGGTTTTCCACATTTCCACCATGACTGGCCAATGATCCAAACCAACATTATTAAGAGTCTTCACTTTAGTAATGTGACCATGGATTAAGAAATTTTCAGAGAGCAAAAACCTATCCAATCTCTCCATTATACAAGCTAAGCCTTGCCTTCTGTTAGACCAAGTCATAAGGACATTATCTGGTTGGATGTCCACAAGATGGAGGTTTGCAATATATTCGCTCATGAGGTCAGTGCTTTTGTCCAAATTTCTATTTCCCCCCATTTTCTCATCTAGAGAGAGGATGGTATTGAAATCTCCTCCGATCAAGATCCAAGCTTCAAGAAAATGAGAGATAATATGAGTTATATCCTTCCACTGTCTTATTTTTTCCTCCAAAGCATTCGGAGCATAAATAGTAATGTAGAGCATAATTTGGTTGGAATGTCTACTTTGAATAGCTATAGCCAACGGACCCCAAATGCCAACCATATGGTGAATAACTACCTCTTTTGGGTCCCAAAGACAAGCAATGCCACCAGAAGTCCCCCGGGAACTGAGGAAAACCACTTTTCCAACTAGCCAAATTTTATTGGCAATTGAGTCCATATCCTCCATTGACATCTTTGTTTCTTGAAGGAAAACAAGATGTGGATGATTTATCTGAATCATTCTTCTAATTTCATTTTGTTTTGAAAGACTCCCTTTGAGTCCTCTAATATTCCAAGTAATAATATTCATTAATACCAGGGCTAAAAAATTTGGGAAGGGCATTAATCTTACCTTCATCTATAAGATTTTCACCTTCTTTTACCATATGATATTGATTGGTCTTGCGACCTGCTTTTTTATTAGAATCCATCTTCAGTTTTTTTCCCTATTTCTTGACTTATTCCAATTGAATCTGAGATGGCTTCTAACCTTGAAAAATGCTCGTACACAACCAAAATTTTACTAGAGGGTTCAACGGAGTCTATATTGGGACCTATATTATTTGAAGTTTTGACATTTAAAATATTGTTTTTCTTGTGTAAATTTTCTCCCTTTTTTTCTTTTGAAAACCTTTGATTTGTTGGTTTGTCTCTGAGTTCTTCCCTTCATATTTAAATTGAGTTTCTAAGATTTTTGTTTCCATTATTTCCTCTTCCTCACTTGGGACATCATTTGTGGAAAGGATTTCAAATATATTAGCAGATGACTTTGATTGATCCTTCATAACTGGTTTTTTTGAGTGTTCTTCTTCTTAGGCATTTGGAAACCTCGTTGAGTTTATATCTTCTTTCTTTTGATCAGGAATTTTATTTGGGCAAGCACTGGCCAAATGACCATATTCATGGCAAATTCTACAACGAAAAGGAATGTTCTCATAGTCCACTACTTGCTCCCAAGTGTCTTCCCCAAATTGTAGTGTGATATTTTTAGGTAGGGGTTTGTCAAAATCCATTAAAACACAAATCCGAGCATAAATAATATGTTCAAAATTTTGAGTACAATCAGCAGTCATCATAAAAGTTCCTAAAGAGTTTCAAATTGAAGAAAAAAATAGTAGGATTCCAAAATTCAATAGGGAGGCCAAAGAGTCTAACCCACATGGAGCTATAGAAGGCATCTCTTCTTTGGCTTTAAATTTAGTATGCTAGGGCTTCATGAAAAGCCCTACCCTTCCAAAAAACCAAGGACCCCCTTGAAAAGTTTTCTCTCTATCTTCATTATTAGCAAATAAAACAAGAAAATAACCATTTGGATAAATAGAGATTTGTAACTCACCTTTATTTTTCCAGCTTTTTGCAGCCCAGAATTTGAAAGCAGATAGGCTCGGACAAAAACCCATGAACCGACAAATTAGTCCTCTTTTTTCCAAATCTTCAATGCTAGTCTGAATGTTACCTATATCAAGCTTAAAAATAGGAGTTCCATCAGTTGCTTTAAGACATCCTGACTTCATTTTCTTGGGATCAATCTTAGGCATTCTTAGAGGTTTATGGTAAGCCCTAAGATTGATATTAGCATTGGGTTGAGGCTGTCCACCATGGAGGACATCCCTAAAATTTATTTTTGGGGCTGAGTTTTTGAAATTCTTACCCTTGATAGGGGTTTTCATAGTAGAATTATTTTGTGGGTGCACCTTAGCACCAAATTTACTTGAGATATGAGCCATTTTTTGATCAACTTCTTGAAACTTGTTTCGTGATCTCTTTAATCCTTACCCTAGATGTCATGGAAAGGTATGGTTTTCACTTTTATTTTGTGCAGAAAATTGGAAGTCATTGTCACTCAAGTTCATAGTATGATCTATTGAAAGATAAATTTATAACCCATCTTAGATCCCCTGCAACATTTCCTACTAAAATATTGAGCATAAACCACAAAAATATTGGCCTCTAGGGCCCGAAGGCCCTAAAAACCAACCTCTGGAGCTGCTTGCACTCAACCCAGATGAAACCCTCGCATAGTCGCTTGCCAAAAATCTTGTTTACACATAGGGATGCGCTAGGATATATGTTGCTCCAAATGATATGAAAATTTGTGGAGATGTTCTAGGGTTTTTCAGGCATCTACCCTCAAAATTTTAGCTTCATCTGAGTCTAGATGAGTGAGATATGGCTGAAACAAGTTTGATAGTTTGGGAAATCCTATGAAAAATGTCCCTCCTCTAAAGAAAATTTTTCTTACTTAAAATATATCTTTCCATATGATCTTTAATATCTTTGAGAAGTTTGTTCTGCTGATTTGGGTTAGCAATTCCCCAACTTTTTTTTATTTTACTGTCTTCAAATAACTCTGCCATAGACCCATTTCCAAATGTTTCTTTGTATTTGCCCTAAAATATTTTATTTTTACTAAGGAGAAGGATTCATAAATTCCTATCCAATTTCTAATTGGTCTATTGTTTAAATCCCCTAAATTTCTTGAAGAGCTACATCTCACTAGATACTCTAACACAAGTCCATTTGTGTAGGCGTATAATGTGTTACTGCAAATAATTTTATCCCTCTCATCACTCTTGATGAGCTAAACTTATCACCTTCAATCAATCGAAGGTATACACCCATCACCATACCATACACAAGTCAATCTATATAGGTATGCTATGCGTATTACAAGTTAAGCTATCCATCTTGTCTCCATGACAAGCTATCTTAACTCAAATGTAGTCTTTCCTAAACTTGGTTATCATTCTCCCTAAGGGTTCTTAATACCTTAGGTCCACTATGTTCACCCTAAGGGGTCTCAATCCCTTAGGTCACCCTCTAAGTTCATCCTAGAACTTATTTAAGTTTCTAATATTTAGCAAGAAGAACAAGAATAGATTATAAAAGTACATTTCACATCATACCAAAGACTAGAGGGAAAGCAACATTCAAGAGATAGTAAACATGAATTGGAAAAAAAATTAATACAAGATATAGATAATTCAAGCAGTAATTTTTTTTTTTGAACTTACATGGTGGAATCAGTAGCCGCCATGAATGTGGGCAGGCTGTCCAGCTTTTATGACCGCCACAATATTTTGCATTGTCCACCCTGAAATCTGCCACACAAATATTTGCATGGTCTACCCCTATAACCACCATACCACAATCATTTTAAACCTTTTATGCCACTGAAAGCACCAGGAAAGGGACAAGAGTTCAGTCCGACGAGGCCTAAGATTTGAACCTTAGACCTCTGCCCCCCTTATGGGGTTTGGTCGAACCAATTGATCTACACCTAAGCAGTAATTTAAAGGTGCATCTTCCATGAATTAATATTTATTACATATAAGCAAGTATGGTAAATCCTCCATACTCTTAAATAATAATATATTACATCAATTTTATTACAGAAATCTCCCCATATGGTTAATCTATTTGAGCATAAGTAAATCATTATAAGTAGAATCAAACTGATACATTGGTTCCAAATGCCTCCTTGGTCCTTCTCAACTTTCCCTCGATCATTTGAGGATAGTAGGGGATTAGGGAACTCATGGTTCCATGATAAACATACTTCTAAATGAATTTACTTATTTCATTGTCAAATTGCAACTATACAAATTAAAGCAAAGTATCTAACCATCTATTGCATATTTTATATCATAAAAATCACCATTTTTATTTTCATCTCTCATTAACCATAGAGAGTCTTTCAACACATGCAACTAGACCATAGGATTTACTTTAAACAATTTATTCAACCCTTATTCAACAATTAAAGTCCCATACCTTCAGTCATAAAACAATCTAGGTTCCTTCGATTAAGAAATAACCATTTCTCCTTTGTTCTATAAATTTAAGTTACATTCCCTTAATTTACAAAATAAACTAATTATCTTTATTTATTAAATCAAAGTCACCTACTTTAATCCATAAATAAACCATTTTTCTTCATTTTATAAATTAAAGTCCCATACCCTTAATTTTTTTAATGGATTATATGGGATTGAAATAGGTCCCACCCGTATTACATCATCACCACATAGTGGTATTACAAAAAATATTGGATATTATCCATATATCGTTTGGCAAGATTCGAACCTAGATCTCCTCCTTGAAATGTTGAGGAATCTAACTAGTTGAACTAATACCACTTGATTTTTTCAATGAGTTTACACGGGTTTTTATGAGGGGTCCCTATCCCCTCATACTGAGTGGGGTTTGAACCTTAGACCTTTCAAAGAGAGGCCAATCCCATACCCTTAATTTATAAAACAAACTAATTATATTTATTTATTAAATCAAAGTCACCTACTTTAATCCATAAATAAACCCTTTCATTTTATAAATTAAAGTCCCATACCCTTAATTTACAAAACAAACTAATTATATTTATTTATTAAATCAAAGTCATCTACTTTAATCCATAAATAAACCTTTTCCTTCATTTTATAAATTAAAGTCCCATACCCTTAATTTACAAAACAAACTAATTATATTTATCTATTAAATCAAATTCACCTACTTTAATCCATAAATAAACCTTTCATTCTATAAATTAAAGTCCCATATCATTAATTTACAAAACAAACTAATTATATTTATTTATTAAATCAAATTCACCTACTTTAATCCATAAATAAATCAACTAATTTCATTATTTCACAAATCAAGGTCCCATTCCCTTAATCTACAAAATAACCATTTCTTTATTTATTAAATTAAAGTCCTAAAGCTTTAGTTCATAAATAAACTAATGTTTAATAATCCTCTTAAGTTTCTCTCAATACTTCATTAAAATTAACTAAAGAAGACTCTCATTTAAATAAATTAATGTTTCCATAAATAATTAAATGAATCACTAACAAAGCACAACACGAAAACCACTATTCGCACTCAACCATGAATCTCATAGTAGAGGTGAACATCCACAAAGGTCTAAGGTAACCACATGCACCTTCGTGGCCTAAACTATGATAGAAAGAGAGAAGGGTTATTGTGGTGGTTACGAACACCCACGAAGGGAGACACCCTTACTTGGGAGTGGTGATGGCTTACTCAAATCATAGGCCTTAGAGGAGATGATAGACAACTAGGAGGAAAAACTCCCACCCAACACTCACAAACGTCCCTCAACACGAAAACAAGACAATAAATTGGTAAATAAATAGTGCGAAGGAGAATTACAGGGCAACTTGGTTTGACAAGAACCCGATTTACAAGGCAACATAGTCAACACAATCTTGGGTTACTGAAGCAGAGTTACATTAAACAAACACATACAATCCAAAAAAGATAGATAAAATCACAAATGAGCCAAAGCTTTCTTGCATTCTATTCCACAAAGATAGAGCTTTCAGAGACTAACCCCTTACAAATTCGAAATTTCCCCTTTTTGAACCCGTTTTCCCTTTTTCCCACCTAAAACCATCAAAATTCAAATTTGAATTTTGGGGGCAACTTGTCGAGGTCATAACTTCGCGCTCGTTGACCCGATTGACTATTACAACATGTTTTCGAAAAGGGCACGAGACGAGCTAAGCATGGTGAACCTTGGATCTTTGTGCCAAGGCCCGCGTCTAGCCAAAAATCCTCAAATTCGACCTCTAAGACCTTCAAAAATCTCCTGCAAGTTAAACTAGTTTTACTAGTTTTACAAAATTAAACAATTACAATTTTTTTTGGGTGATGCAAGATCACTCTTACACCACTGGATGCTCTTGCATCAGACACCCAGGGTAATTTTGAGAAGTGACCTTCACTTCTCTATTGTTGGAAGAAAACCAAGGCATTCAACCTCAGCCTTCGACAACCAAGATGAATCTTCAACAGGTCTGCCCTTCCACTTAACCAGATATTCTGCATACTACCTATTTCTAGTACTTTTGTCGATGCGGGTATCCAGGATCTCTTCTATCTCTTCCGTCTCTGGAGTAGATGCTGGAATATTCCACAATTCTGCTATTGGTCCCTCACCATTGTCTCCTTCATGGTATTCTACCAAATCTGAAATGTTAAAAATAGGTGATATGTTAAGCCCACTTGGCAATTCCACTTCATATGCATTGCCTGAATCCCATTTTTCTATGATTCTGCATGGTCCAAACTTCTTCATTTTTAGCTTGTTATAGGTTTTAGCAGGAAACCTTTCTTTTCTCAGATGGACCATAACTTCATCTCCCACTTCAAATTCCTTAAACCGTCGCTTTTGGTCTGCCCTTGTCTTGTATTGAGTATTCATCTTAGTAATATGCTCCTTCACTTCTTCATGCAAGCTCTTCAGATGCTCTGCAAAGTCCTCAGCCTCAACACTGCACTTTTCCCCTGTATCCATCTTCCTCAACTCAGAAGCATTTCTTGGACTGCTCCCATATATTATCTGGAATGGAGATTTGTTAGTACTCCTATTGATAGAATTGTTGTATGCAAATTCTGCCTATGGAAAAACCAAATCCCATCCCTTGGGCTTATCTCCTACCAAGCATCTCAGTAGATTGCCCAAACTTCTATTCACCACCTCTGTTTGTCCATCAGTCTGTGGGTGGTATGCAGAACTGAATTTCAAATCTGTCTTCAATTTCTTCCACAAGGTTCTCCAGAAATACCCAACAAACTTGGTATCTCTGTTAGAAACTATACTCTTTGGTAGACCATGAAGTCGTACCACCTCTTTGAAAAATAAACCTGCAACATGAACTGCATCATTAGTTTTCTAGCAGGGAATAAAATGTGCCATCTTTGAAAACCTGTCAACCACCACAAATATGGAGTCATTTCCCCTCTGTGTCCTTGGTAGGCCAAGAACAAAATCCATGCTGATGTCCTCCCATGGTCTCTCTGGTATAGGTAATGGCTGATATAATCCAGTGTTCTATCTCACACCCTTGGCCATCTGGCATACTCTGCAACTTTGCACAAATCTCTTCACATCTTGCTGCAACTGTGGCCAATAGTAGTTCTCACTAACGAGGGCAATGGTCTTATCTCGACCAAAGTGTCCAGCCAACCCTCCACTGTGCTTCTCCTTGACCAGATTCTCCCTCATTGAACTCCTTGGAATGCATAATTGGTTTCCTCTGAACAACATTCCATATTGGATTAGAAAATCCAACCACTTAGTCTTGTCCAAAGTAATAGGTGCTAAGCAAGCTCTCCAAGCCTCTACAAAATCAGGATCTTCAGGATACAAACCCTTAAGTTTATCAAACCCTACAACTTCCACCTTCATTTTTGTCAATAAACACTACCTTCTACTTAAGGCATCTGCAACTCTGTTTGATTTTCCACTCCTGTGCTTCAACACAAAGGTATAACTCTGTAGAAACTCAACCCACTTCAAGTGCCTCTGATTTAGCTTCCCTTGGCTATTAATATACTATAAGGCCTGATGATCAGTATATAGAACAAACTCTTTTGGCAACAAATAATGCCTCCACTTCTTCAGAGCCTGAACTATAGCATAAAACTCTTGATCATAAACTGAATACTTCTTCCTAGCATCATTGAGTTTCTCACTAAAATAAGCAACAGGTTTACCTTCTTGACTCAATACAGCTCCTATGGCACTACCACTAGCATCACAATCTACCTGAAATACCTTATTAAAATCTGGAAGTGCCAAAATAGGTTGCTCTGTGACCTTCTTCTTCAACATATCAAAGCTCTTATCTGCTCCTAAGGTCCACTTAAATTCTTTCTTATCCCCTCTCATTGTTTCTGTAAGGGGTGCACAAATACTGCTAAAATTTCTAATGAATTTTTTGTAAAAACTTGCTAGACCATGAAATGATCTTACCTCAGTTATGCTCCTTGGAGTAGGCCATTCAATGATAGCCCTCACCTTTTCTGGGTCCATTTTTAGACCTTCGATTGAGATGACAAATCCTAGATACACTAACTTCTTCTTCACAAAACTGCACTTCTTCAAATTAATCAACAATTGCTCCTCCCTCAGCTTCTCAAAAACCCTTCTGATATGCATCGGGTGCTCTTCCAGGGTCTTGCTAAATATTAAAATGTCATCCAAATAGACAATGACAAATTTTCCTAAAAACTCCTTCAATACCTCATTCATCAGCCGCATGAATGTGCTTGGTGCATTGGTTAGCCCAAATGGCATGACCAACCACTCATACAAACCCTCTCTGGTCTTGAAGGTTGTCTTCCACTCACCTCCTTCTCTGACATGAATCTGATGGTACCCACTCTTCAGCTCAATATTTGTGAAGTACTTGGCTCCACTCAAATAGTCCATAATGTCATCCATCCTTGGCAATGGGAATCTATATTTTATGGTGATCTTGTTAATAGCTCGGGAGTCTGTACACATTCTCCACTCTCCATATTTCTTTGGTGCTAGTATTGTAGGTACTGCACATGGACTCAAGCTCTCCCGAATCAGTCCCTTTTTTAGCAACTCTTGGACTTGCCTGTTTAGCTCCTCACTTTCTATAGGAGTCATTCTATGGGCTGCCTTATTGGGTAAACTAGATCCTGGTACCAAATCTATATGGTGATTGATCTTCCTCACTGGTGGCAAACCCTCAGGCACATTATCTGATATAATATCTAGAAATTCTTCTAATAGACCTGAGACTTCTACTAGGGTATCTTTGCATTCTTCTTCCCTAACTCTAGGAATTAATGCATAGCACATATGCTCATGCTTCAAACCATCCAAAAACCTTCTACCTTCAACTAAATAGATTTTGGCACTGCTACATACCTTTTCGTCCACCTCCTTCAGGGGCTTCAGCTTATGGCGCACTCCATTCTTTGTCAGGGAGTAAGTGTTGGCATGACCATCATGCATTGCACACCGATCAAACTGCCATGGCCTTCCCAATAGCAAATGGCAAGCATCCATAGGTAGGATGTCACACAGGACCTCATCACGGTAATTCCCAATATTAAATTTTACCAAGCATTGCTCACTGACCAAAGCCCTATGGTCCTTCTGCAACCATGCAATCCGATATGGATGTGGGTGTCTCTTCCTCTCTAATTGCAATTTGGTAACCATTCCTTTTGAAACTAGGTTATCTGTGCTACCATTGTCTATGATAATATTACAGACCTTACCTACACATTTACACCTTGTGCAAAATAAGCTCTTCCTCTGATCTAGGTCTCTCTCCTCATTCAACAAGGCTCTCCTTGTGATCAACACTTCTCCTCTTTCTGCTTCTTTAGAGTGCTCAGATTCAACATCTTCATCAACAACAACAGCTCGAGCATTACCTTCGAGTCTCTTATTTATCCTCTCTTGGTGTTGTGGACACTCGTATGCTCGATGTCCTTCTTCCCCATAATGGAAATAGGTTCCATGAAATCCTCCTCTTCCAAACCCTCGTCCAGACCTTCCTCTTCCTCTCTGGTAACCATTGTTCTGATCACGAGGGTGGTAAGCATTATCTCCCTTTTGGTCCTGACTACTATTGGCTTCTCCATTCTTCTTATGATCTTCATTTTGTCCTCCATTTGTTCTTCCACCAGTTCTTCCACCATGACCTCTTCCTCTTTGCTTGCTCTCAAACCTTTTGTTCAGCTTCTCTTCAACCCTCAGGGCAAACTGGTAAGCATCCTCTATGGTGGTCATCCTGACCAGACTTAACTCCTCTTGAATACTTACTCTTAACCCATTAATATAATGGGTTACCTTCTCCTTGTTGGCCTCAGAATGGCCTATTATGATTAAAATTTTATAAAACTCCTCTGTGTATTCTTTGACAGACTTACTTGACTACCTCAAACCTTGCATTTTCTTTAGCAGATCCAACTCGTAGTCAGCTGGAATGAACTGCCTCTTCAACTTCTCCAACATCCACTCCCATTTTGTTATCCTTTATTTTCCTCTTTTGTTTCTGTCTAGCTGCACTCCCTTCCACCATATGCTGGCATGACCCTTCAGCTTGGTCTTAGCAAACTTGACCCTATCAGGATCTTCAACCTCCTCATACTCAAAGTATTCTTCCAAATCATTGATCCAGTCAATCAACTCCTCTGGATCAAGATTTCTAGAATACGTAGAAACCTCCATCTTCGATCTCTTTCCAATCTGAGATATGGCTTTGTATAACCTGGCTTGTGCAGGATCTACTGCCTCTTCTTCTTCCTCGAACTGGTCCTCTTCTTCTTCAACTTCATCTTCACTACCATCTTCTCTCCTTGGCTCAAACCCTCTACGCAGCTCCTCTTGCAGAGCCTGAACTTGCCTCTGCAAAGCTCTGAAATCTTCTTCTGGCACCATATTTCTCCCACCACCATGGTTTCTTCGTGGAGGCATTCTACTCACTTCTCTCACAAACCCTAACCATAGATCCTAGTGTAAACTGCCTCACGTCCGACGATCTGTTTACACACTCAGGAACTCCCGCTCTGATACCACTTGAAGCAGAGTTACATTAAACAAACACATACAATCTAGAAAAGATAGATAAAATCACAAATGAGCCAAAGCTTTCTTGCATTCTATTCCACAAAGATAGAGCTTTCAGAGACTAACCCCTTACAAATTCAAAATTTCCCCTTTTTGAACTCGTTTTCCCTTTTTCCCACCTAAAACCATCAAAATTCAAATTTGAATTTTGGGGGCAACTTGTCGAGGTCATAACTTCGCGCTCGTTGACCCGATTGACTATTACAACATGTTTTTGGAAAGGGCACAAGACGAGCTAAGCGGAAATATTTTGTGTGATCTTTGCGCCAAGGCCCACGTCTAGCCGAAAATCCTCAAATTCGACCTCTAAGACCTTCAAAAATCTCCTGCAAGTTAAACTAGTTTTACTAGTTTTACAAAATTAAACAATTACAATTTTTTTTTTGGGTGATGCAAGATCACTCTTACACCATTGGATGCTCTTACATCAGTTACATGGTTTTTCCACAATGGCACACACTCAACTTCTAACATCCTTTGGGAATCCTCAATGAGTAGCACATTAACAACAACATTAAAGGAAAGACCCCATATCACACAACCATGATAACATAAGAAATAATACCACAACAATAGCATTGTAGGAAAAACTCGTAAGAGAGCATGGAGGAGGATTTTAACATAAGAAAATATCTCATAAACATACAACCAACAAACTGGTGGAGATAAACTAGCTGGAACCATGAAGCAAGAATGAACAAACAACTTTCATTTCAAGGAGAGATAGCATTCATAACCCAACCTGGTATGTTGGCCACTTCCTTTGAGGTTGATTCGATCATGTTGCCCTAGCTTGGTATTTTCCAGAATCTCTCCTATTTCCCTATTATCACTCTTTGCCT
The DNA here is from genome assembly GCA_028583015.1 of Wollemia nobilis. NCBI lineage: Eukaryota > Viridiplantae > Streptophyta > Pinopsida > Araucariales > Araucariaceae > Wollemia > Wollemia nobilis. The sequence goes on along the minus strand of JAQPPZ010003267.1, from coordinate 40,335 downwards.
CGTCTCTCTTCCTTTCATCCCAGTCATTGTTCTCCCTCTTATCATATGCACAACTCCCTAAGTTCTCAACGTCCCACCACCCACCATAACTTCCCCAACTACTCCTATGCGGTGGCTGACAAAGATAATATTATTAAATATTTTTTATAAGCTCCATCATAAATGGAACCCTTCCATTCAACGTTGGCATGTGCTCCTCCCACCAACTCGAATGTCCCACTTGCAGTTTGTTTGAGTGTTAAATATCTTTTGTTGATTTATCATGGAATTTGATTATCACCTTAATAATATTTTATCATTTGACTAAATCAACTATTGATTATAAAAGAGACTCTCTTACTATCTAATATAATTAATAATTATAAATGAAGCTCCAAAACAATCCAAATATTATTTATGAATGAAATCTCCTTTATCATTTAATATTAAACAATTATTATTTATAAATGAAATTTCCTTTATCATTTAAAATAAAACTAATATTATTTATAAATGAAATTTCCTTTATCATTTAAAATAAAATAGTTATTATTTATAAATAAAATTTCCTTATTCATTTAAAATAATGACTCACTATATATATTACATATGTATAAAACATAGAGTAGAAATATTTTCCTATCAAGTACTAACATCATGCTATTCCTTTTTTTAAAGCAACCCGATCATTCATGATTACCAAACCATTGATGCAGAAAGTGATGAAGTAAAATATAATCAAACATATGCATAGATAAAGAGGGAGTCTTTTCATCAACTCAGTCACCTATCTCAACCCAATAATTTATGATAGCTACCAGGCTATCAACTTGAGGCTCAAGGTGGCTAGCTATTGATGATTATCCTTAAAAAATAATGCATACCTATATGAAGGTATATATCCATGTTACCCTTGAGTTGCTTTAATCATCACTTCCCCAACCTCAACTACCCTCACTTTTGGTGGATGATTCTGCTTCTTCCACTTGTGAGTATACCTGATCCTGCACATCTTGGCAATATGTTAGCAATACCATGCTCCTTTCAAATCAACTAAACATCACATAGTTGGTTCAATTTCTCAATTTAGGTATTAAATCATCATAGATTAATACATTATTTATTTGTGTCAAAATCCTGCTAGGGAGGGTCATGACATCAGGTTTTTGAAGATTTAAAATTGGATCAAGTGGAAGTGGGGATTGTATTCACATTACGCTATGACTTTTCTTCCTAATGATTTTTTTCCTTATCAATTTTTCCAAATTTAGAAATTAAAGATAAAATAATAGGTGATGGACCATGGTTTAGGGGGATATATTCTCTTTATTCAAGACCATTGAGTGAGAATTTTTTTGCCAAGATAAAACCTATTAAAAATATTCTAGTGTGGGTTAGGCTCTTTGGACTTTCATATTAGTTTAACAATAATGATATCTTGAAGAATATTGGAAATGCCCTAGGGAAATTCATCAAGGAGGGTCCAACTACTAAGGAGAAAAATCATGCTATATATATTCAGATATGTGTTGCTATGAATATTTTAAATCCTTTGCCATAACCAATAAGATCAAATATGAATGAAGAGAATAGGATCAAGTGGATTATAAAAATATTAAATTTTGATGTCGAATTGCTATGAGATTGAACACAAGATAAGATATTGAAAAGTGAAAATAATAAAGAGAGACAAAACATTCTATTCATGAGATAAATTTTAAGATAAAACAAGAAACTCATACCCAAAGGAACTCAAGGAGATTCCACTTCAAATAAATAGGCAAAGAAAGAAGAAACAAAGAAAGATATAAAGAGGCAAGAAAGTACAATATGCAAGTTCAACTTTAGAAGGATTTAAAGGTTCAAAGGAAGATATGGAGGAAAATTTTTAAGTAAATATGATAAAAGAGGTCAAGTTTATTCCATGTAAATTGTCTTAATATTCATCAAGTAGTATAGATTGTTGAAAATTAATTCTTAAATATCATAGGTAAATTTCTCCAAGATCAAAACAATCACATATAAAATCACCCTTCATAATTAACACAAATATTACTCACAATACAATACTAATTTCATTACATTCTAAAAATATTTGATTGATTACATAACATGGAACTTTATCACCAATATATAACTTTATGTGACTTTTGCTCTTCTCTAACTCATGGGAGATACAACCTTTCACTTACCTCATATTATGATAAGACTCTTATGATTACATAACCTCTCATTTTATATATTGACACATCGCATATGACTCTTCACTTTCATACTTGACACATATCATCTATGACTCTTCACTTGCACTCTTGATACCTATCATTTATGACTCTTCACTTGCATACTTGACACCTTGCACACTCACATTTGCACACTTGCAAACTTTATTACATAACACATAATACTCTCCACACTTTAATACATACATTAGATACACACACTTCCTAATCTAGTATTTATAATAGTACTCAAAGGTACTTTAATATACCAAATAATGTAATATCTCCAACACCCCCCTATATTACATTATTTGGTGTGAATAATTTTAGTCCTCAATCCTCTATCTTCTTGTATTTATCTTTATTATTTTTGTTGATGCAGACTTTGGACATTGAATCAGTAAGTCATCACAATAATAGATTTCATAAATACCTGAATTTGATGATTTTTATTATCAATCTTGTTGTCATATGTTGAGGGTATCAACATCTCATTATGTTCATCATTATTTTTACATTCTTTGTTTGCATTCAAATGTATTTCTTAAAGAATATCATTTGCTATCATATGAACTTAGTCATTTGTATCATAACTGATATATTTTATCATTGGTTTATTCCTTAGAATTTTAATCATCTCTTCTTTCCTTTAGTTCTTGTATTTATGAATTTCAAGAGTCAGTAATGCCATATACATTATCATACTTATATCTATAGGTAATATAATAGCATCTATAAAAATTTCATGTGCTTCAATAAGTTCTAAACTTAGATAATTGCCAAATATTCCAAAGTTTTCATCTTTGGCTTCTCTATAGATTGAGTATAAATGCTTTTTTAATTTCATTGATGTGTCCCTTTGTTTATCAATATTTTCCATCAAATATTATGTACGAAGTTTTAGAACTTTCAATCTTTCCTTACTTTCTTCTACCAATGCATTCTAATTACTTTCTTCCATAATGATTTTCAATAAGTCAATTCTTCTTTCAATAATTTTAATTCAATGTCTCTCCAATATTCAATTTTAAATCTTTAATTAAACAATTACTTTCAATTCATTTTTTCTCTTCTTATAACTCCCAAAATTTAATTTCAAATTCTTTCTTCTTCTTTAATTACTCAAATTTTCAAAATTAATTAATCAATCTTCAAATCATTCATCAAATTTCAAATTCATTTTTTCCTTTTATCTCCTAAACTCAAACTTGAATTTCATAGATTTCTTCTTTCAATATCAAACAATATTTAAATCAAATTTCAAATCACTTCATTCCATTCCATCTTCATTTCATTCAATTCTTTAATTTTCCAAATTCAATTCTCTTTCACAATTTCACAATTAAATTTCAACTTCATCCAAATTTCAATTAATTCAATCTTCAAATCAAACTTCAAATATTTTATTTTCTTATATCTTCCACTCATTAATTCATTCTTTAATAATTCCTTTTATCTCCAAATTTTAACCTTATAATAATCAAATTTTAAATTTATTCTCCAAACCTTATAACTCCAAACTTAATCAAGTTAATAAATGAGGAGCCCAAAAATAATGTATAACCAAATATTAAATATTTACCTTGATTTTTACCATGTTATTTGAATAAACAATGTTATGCACTCTGTCTACTTGTTAGTAGGTGTTACCCAACTGATGAACTCTATTATCAAATATTTTTAATGAGGTATCACCTTCCTCAAATTTACTCTACCCTCTAGTTGTGACTTTCCACAATGTGAGACAAGCAAAGTCTCCCCAAGATCGAAGAATGCTCCACAAGATCAATCACACATAAAAGAGGTAAACCCACAACACAAATATTGAGTGGTAAAACCCTACTTCAAATGAAGAAGGGAAACATCCACTATGAAGCTCACTATATTACTCAATGATTCAACAGTACAAGAATGCTTCAATGTTATGCAACAATATGCATCAACATAAACTACAACACAAGTCAATATGACAAGATATATTCATATGTAGTAGAAAACACCCCTATTTAAAGAGAAGCTTTTCTACTACAACCCTAAATCTTATCACAATCTAATCTTATCACAATATATCAAATATTAGAAAGTGCTTTAGTTACTTTCTAATTTTATCACAATCTAATCTTTGAGATATGTGATAAGTGGCATCTATCAAATATTAGAAAGTGATTAGTTACTTTCTAATATTTGCTAGAAAAGGGAAATAACTTTTTCCCAAGAAGTTAAATATTCCTAGCACCCTTAATTTATTTATTAATTGGGTGGGAATATTTTACATAAGATAGAATTATATTCTAATTCAAATATTATTCTTTAGACTTTATATTTTAGTCTAAGAATAATTTACACAATGTTGCATTACATATTCCAACACTCCCCCTTAATGCAATATTGGGGAAAGGAATTATGAGACAAAGAAACATTCTCCTCCTAAAGATACAAACGGGGATGAGAATCAAATGAGTAATATAGTTACAATGAGCTTTTATGACCAAGAATGGTCTACAATAAGGCACCAATACAAAATGGGCCAAAATGAGACTGCAAGCCCCCAACAGAGTAGCTTCAGATACAAGCAACTTACAAAGCCATCCATCAACCACAAGTGGTTGCAAATGACAAGAAGAAAACATCACAAGGGTGTCTTCAGTAAGCCTACAAAACCCCAAATGGAAGTACCTACAAGCTACAAGAATCTCAACATAATATCAGTTAGATACATCATCATAAATATATTCACCACAACATATATGAATATCCAAAGATGATAACAAAACTGATCTAACAAATAGTGAACTATAAGTCATCACAAAAATATGCCAAGCCATACTTATAGTCACGTGCTATATAGTTGATCAAAAAATATCATGTACAAAGTTGCATAAAGCAAACAAGGAGTACCATGATAATGCAAACTCTAAAGTACCATGTACAAAAGTAGCACAAGGCTAACAAAAAAGTACCATGTACAAGAGTTGCATAAGGTATATGAAAATAATAAAGTGTGCACACCGGTTGCATAAAGCCAACCATAAAATATCATGTACAAAAGTAGCATAAATGCTAACAAGAAAGTACCATGATAAACCAATTGCATCATATACCATAATTGCACAATGCCATCTACAAAGTAACATGTACAAAAGTTGCACAAGGCAAACAAGAAAGTACCATGTTCAAAAGAGATGCAAAAAGCAATTATACCACCAAATATCAACTCATATATATAACACAAAACACCTCATAAGGATGAAGTTATCATCACACAAGTGTAACTACACTTCATTCCCCCTTGAGGACAACTTCACCAAACCAAGTGAGTCCCTCAACTTACAAAACTGCTCCTTGGGAAGAGGTTTGGTGAACAAATCAATAGAATTAGAATATGATGGGAAATACTCCAAATGAATAGTCCCATCCAATACCTTCTCTCTGATAAAATGGGCTTGGATTTCAACATGCTTTGTCCTTTGATGCATTACAAGATTTTTAGCCAAGGCAATAGCTGATTGATTATCGGAGAGCAAATGTGAAGGACCAAATTGCTCAAATCCAATTTTCTTCATGAGGGTATGAAGCCAAATCGCTTCCTGTGTAGCTGTTGTTGTAGCCTTATACTCTGCTTTCATTGTAGAAAGAGCAATTGTATCTTGCTTCTTGGAAGACCAAGAGATAGCTACAGACCCAATACTAAAAACATATGTTATGGTAGACTTTTTGTCTATTCTATCCGTGTAGCACCCTAAAATTGGCGCAGTAGAAAACCTTAGCAATAATTAAAATTACCTTAGTAATAATTCAAATTCAAATTTCAACCCCAAAACCGCTCCCAAACCGTCGTTTAACCCGTTTCCTCGTTTCTCATGCCATTTTTAGAGTTTGTTGTGACCGTTGGATGATATCGTCGCCGATCAGACGATATCGCCTCAGATCGGACGATTTCGTCTGGACTAGGACGTCCAGACGATCTTGTCCCAAAACTGATTTTTCATAATTAGCCTCTGTTTCAACGACGTCTCTAAGTTGGGCAGAAGCGTGTCTGCATCGTTAGAGACCTCCCCCATTGGAGATCTTCCAAATTAGGATGATCTCCAACCTCCCAACTTCCCTCCTAAGCCTATTTAAACCTTAGGACCCCCCTTGACATTCCCCTGGCTGAATTTTCCTATAACTTGACCTTTACATGCATTATAATACCCTGGATTACCATCTGCACTTGTGCTATCCAAATTTTGTTGTAGGAACCTTGTCATTCTTCAGCCGGAGCAAGCTCAGATCGTCGTAGACGATCCTGTCCAATTCGAGATGATTTCGTACCAATCTGAGATGATTTCGACTGTAGTCAACATTGGGGGCAATTACTGCCCAGAGTTTGCATTTTTCTCTTCTCATCTACTGTTTTATTCTGCATCTAGTCAGTTTATTATTATTTTTTGCTATTCTGCATCTTGGAGTTCACCCATGTAGTTTAATTGCATAATGAAATCATGATTAACTATTAAAACATCGTAATTTGCTTGCATTTCTATTCGGGATTATCTTATTAACATTCTTATTATTATTTCATATCATTTTCCTCTATCAATATAGCTGCATTTTCTGTATTCTGTGTCCATTTCTCTGATTGCAGGTCTCTGACAAATTCGTTTGACGAATTCGTCAGATCTCAGACGATCCTGTCAGATCGGAGATGATCCTGTCAAATTCCAGATGATCTTGACTGCTTCAAAAATCAGAACCTCCATCAGACATCCGAAACCAGGTATGGATTTCTTCATTTAATTTATTCTCTATGTTTTTTGTTTAATTCTATTTTCTGTATTCATTTAGTCTACATTTCATATAGAGCAACTTAGATTCATTTGGCCAAACCTAGGACTTGGATGTTTAAAGCTAAAATTGAACACATTAAACACATTCCCAACCTAGGCATGGAAACTGCCACTAAACGTTTCCTGGTGAACCCCACCATCCGTCGAAAAATCACCTTAATACACCTCCCCCGAGAGGCGGGACCTTCGCAAGGCCTCTCAGTCCGAGGTATTGTCCCATCCTTTTCACATCCCCCTTTCGGGCGCGGATCCTTTAGCCTGAAGGTAAGGGTGTGAAAAATTTGGAGCGATACATTTTGGTGAACCCGACGTGAATGCATTTAAAACCTTTTGAAAACAAAAAACAAAACAAAAACAAAAACATAGATGCATTTAAAATCATTAGAAAACTACTAAGTTGCATATCATGTCTAGATGGTAGCTCTTAAGAAAAGACTAGCTGTTATTATAAATGTTGAAAACCAATTAGCAACCATAGAAATCAATTTTGTGCTTAGTGTGCCTGAAATAGATAGAAACCAACTTTTGTGGGACGAACTTGATAGAAGACTAGGTGTCATTTCATCTAGGTCAACAGAACTTAAACAAATCAAGAGGCTTGTCCTAGATAGAATCCTGGATCCTCATCAACTCATATTTTATCATGAACTTCAGAGAGCTTGCCATAGGTGGTTAGCTTATAGGAGAGCTCTTGTGTCTTCAGAATTGTTCACCTTCGAGGAATACCTCGAGAACGCAGCTGTTATACACCAATTCCTAGGTCATGTAGAAGACCAAGAGGTCGTTCTTACGGATAGGGAAATATGGAATAGAGTTCCTAGAGCTGTGTTATATCGAGAGTATTGCCACGAGCTTTACTTCTACCAACCAGAGTCTAAAACAGATAATATCACTATAGCACTTTTTGTTAAATTTTTGAAAGAAAATTTTCAATTTGAAGAAGAACATTTCATGACTCCTGAAGAACTTGAGCCCATTAATGATATTTATAAATTGTTTATAGAAAACTAGATCATTGCTTTCATTATTATCATTTCTTGCATTTTTGTGTGTTGTTTGTTATCTTTATAATATTGTTATAAAAAAAAAAAAACATAATAAAAAACCAAAACATTTTATTTTAAATATTATAGTAGGTATATAATTAAAATATATACCTCTTAAGCTTGTTGCACACATATATATATACAAGTATATATATATTTGCTGAAATCTAAGTTTAAGCACAATGCCTAGACTTAGGAATGGTAAACAAACTGAAGAAGAAGAAGAAGAAGATTGGTTAGGAGACAAAACAAAAAACCCAAATGTCCTTCCTGAGGATTCAATTCCGGAAGGAGAAACTCTAGAACAGCCAGAAGATGAGCTGGTTGAAGACAATGAACAACAAGAAAATCTTAGAGAGGAAGGATCCTCATCCCCTAGAATAGCTCGAGATGGAACTATTGCTTTTGATAACTTAGATCATTTCTGGAAATTTTTCAATAATAACATTGGTGCTCTTAATATGGCAGTTCGTATTGATAGAGGACAAATTAGTGACACTCAAGCAGCCATGGAACATATGTTTAACATGCACACTAATCCTTTGTCTTTTATCGATCAAGAAAGTGATAAAGCTGGACCATCCAATATGGATATGGCCACTATGATTCAGAATATGCAAAAACAACAAGTTACCCAACCTCCTAAGGAACCTGTTATTGAGCCTAAAATCATGCCCACACAAAAGAAGCCTTCATTCACTGCTTTATTTCGCCAAACTATTGATCAATATGCTTCAAATCGACAAAAACCTAAAATGAAGCCAAACACCAATTTTCAACAATCTGGGATACAACATAATACAACTTCAAAACTTCTTCATAACACCCTTCCTACCAACAATTTACACAATAGCAATATAGCATCTAATATGCATGTCCCTCCATCGTATGCTCACAAATCTCATATTAATGCCCTACCGAACCAATATGGTGGGCAAACCAGTAATCTAGAAGCCATGGTGAAACAGTTAGCTTCCCGCATGGACCAGATAGATCCCTACCGTCCCTCGTACAATTATCGAGAGATGTGTAGTCAACCTCTAGATCCTATGGTTGTAGCACAACCATACCCTAAACATTTTCCCATGCCCGTTCTGCCTATATATAAAGGAACCGAAGATCCCATAGAGCATCTTCGCATGTTTAGGATAGCATGTCATGATATATCACATGATGACTTGCTATTACTAAAAATGTTCCCAAAAAGTTTAGGAGGAATGGCATTAGAGTGGTACTATCAATTGCCCACTCATTCTTTGAGAAATTTTGAAGAGACAATTGAATCTTTTGTGCATCAATTTAGTGCCTATATCGAGAGGCATGTAACCATTAAAGATTTGTACAACTTAAAACAAGACAAAGATGAATGTTTTGCTGATTTCTTAGCTAGATGGAGGCAGTTGATAGGAAAACTGCACTTTGTGCTACCTTATAGGGAAATGTTGGACATTTTTATTAATAATTTACAAGAACAAATATCTTATGAGCTATCAACTGCTACCTTAACTACCTTCGATCAGGCTATAGACTTAGCTCGAAGAGTAGAAGATGCTCTCATTAGGAGAGGCCAGCTTAGGAAGAAAGATGATGAGAAAACATCTAGAAATCAATATAAAAACAAACAAGTTGTGGGTGATGGAGTCACTGACAGCAGAAATGTTGCTAATATCAATACAACGAAGACAACAGAAAAATTTATATTGAAACCTCTTGATAAACCTCCTCGAGAGTTTACTAGATTGAACCAACCATTATCAACTATTTTACCCCAATTACTCGAAAGAGGTTTGATTCAATTACCAGCTATCCGAGAACCTGATCCAACCATACCCGGATACAGAGCCGACTTACACTGTGATTTCCATAGAGGACCTGGACACTCTACCAACTCTTGTAAAAGGTTAAAACATAAAATACAAGATCTGATTGATAATAATGAGATGGAGGTGCAAGCCTTCCAACCTAAACAAAATGCTCCTAATAATGCTCAAAAGAACATTCCCCAAAATCAAAATCAAAATGCTAATCAATCATTAGACATATTTCAACATCCTTTACCAAGACATGGTAAAGAGGTGGCCAATCAAATTGAGCATCATAATGTCCCTCCTCCTACCCGATATGTAGGAACTATTAGCGGACATTTACCTAATCATGATTTACAAAAATTTGACACAACTTTATCCATGGTCACGACCAGGCCCCTACATAATATTCAAACATCGGATCCCAGTGATGTAGAATCAGATACTAAAAGTGAAATAGACATCACCTCAAACCAATCGAATAGTTCTAAAAATGAATCAGATCCTATTCAACCTATCACAGATGCTATGGTTCCAGAAGAACCATTTCCTAGAAGAGTTACTACTCGACCCTCTTCTAATCAGTTCCTTTCTAATGAACAAGCTATAAATGCTAGACCAAGACCTATTCAACATCCTCAATATAACATTGTAGGTACCATCGGAGCCATTACCAGACAACAGGCTCAAAATTCTCAACAAGAACCAAATCAGAACGATGGATCAACTCCATTTGTTTTGAAAAATCCCAATAAAGGGAATCATGCTCCTAATGTTCAACCTAAACCCCCTTACAATATTAATGAGCAATTATCCAATACTACAGCCTAGAATTTCCCTTTTGGATTTATTAAGATCTTCTCCTACACATAGAGATGAATTGATGCTTACATTAAGCCAAATGATGGTACCACAAAACATTCAACCTGAAGCCATGACCAATACTATCATCACTAGAGAGGTCGATTGTATTGACTTTCAGGATAAAGATATCCCACAACATAGTTTACATAAGGATAACCCCTTATATATTACTGCCCTAATTGGAGATGTAGTCGTTAAAAGGGTCTTGATTGATAATGGTTCATCTCTAAATATTTGCACTTTTGACTTCTACCAAAGATTTGGGTTTCGAAGTGATGAAATGAAGAAAACTGACATGATCATAAAAGCTTTCAATGATGAAACACAAGAAACGTGTGGAGTTATTACCATCCCATTGCAAGTTGGTCCTAGAACCCTAGATACGACCGTGTTTATTGTACATTGCCCCGCATCGTACAATATACTCTTGGGTCATCCTTGGATCAATGCAATGCGGGTTGTCCCATCAACTTTACACCAATGTGTTAAATTCAAATTTAAAAATCAGTTGGTCACTATCCATGGTGATCCTAGACCTTTTGATATGTGTGCTTTGGCAGAACCTGTTGGAGTTCAATTTTGCCCCGCTCTGTCATCCACACATCCTAATTCTTATTTTTCATCTAAAACTGTGAAACACACACCCATAACTTCATCTATTTCTCCTCCATTAATTTCACCCTCATATATAGATCAACAATCTTCTAAACAAACCACTCTAGAACCTCAAAAAGATCTTCAATCCACAACCAATCCTTCATGTTCCATCCCTATAATTTCAAAACCTATAGACCCATCTATTAACACCTCCACATTATCTACATCTATCATACCTTCCACATCTAAAGATATAGGGAATGATCCTTCTACATCTTATGCTCTTTCTGATGAACTCTTACCCGATTTATCTAAAATTCTTATATCAGAAAAAACAAATGCTTCTATGCAAAATTCCATTATCTTAAGTAATTTGCCGCCATCTCCTCGTACTTTGGGCCTCCCACAACCTATGGGAAGTACTTACCAAGTCGGGAGTTGTGCCTTCATTTATAAGGGATATGACTAGGGAAGAATACCCAGGAACATCAAAACTCATCATGAGGGATATGCTCGATGTTATTTTACTAATGAGTATATTAAAGCTAAACCTATAATGCTTAAAATGGGATATAAAGGGAAAGGCTTGGGACCTTTCCAAAATGGTATGAAAGAACCTTTCGAGGTAGAACCGTGGCCCGCCCGATGTGGTGTGGGCCTATTTCCTAGTAAGGGTCAACCCTTCCCTTTTGAAGATGATGATCAACTCATATGTTATCAAGATTATTTGGATGGGCGTGATGATTTGCCTCTAAAAAATCAGCCATTTACATGCAATATGCTATCCATAGCTTATCCTGAAATGATTGCTTGAATCCGATGATGAGTTGGAAGGTGATATTTTCCATGATGTCTCCGTTGAAGAGATGTTACACAATGGGTTTTATTTTGATGGTTCTATACCAACTATAGCTCAGCTTGAGGCCACTACTCCTCAAGATGACTTATCTAAGTTAACCTTAAAGGAATTACAAGAATTGGGCGTCTCACCCACCCCACCTAATTTTGAAAGAGATCTACACATGGAAGTAGAAAACGTCATTAAAGTTAACATTGGAACTGAGGATAATCCTCACATAATCAATATTGGGTCAGAATTAAGTCAAGAAAAACAAGAGCAATACATTGCATTCCTTAAAGAATATGAAGATGTCTTCGCTTGGACATATGAAGATATGCCAGGTTTAGACCCTTCTGTAGTCATGCATCACCTAGTAGTCCATCCGGATGCTAAACCTGTTAAACAAAAACTTAGAAAAATGCATCCCAAAGTGGCTTTGCTAGTCAAAGGGGAGTTAGAAAAACTCTTGAATGTTGTTTTTATACAAGCTATTGATTATGCTGAATGGATCTCGAATGTAGTTCCAATCACCAAGAAAGAAGCTACCAAAGTTAGGGTTTGCACAGATTTTAGAGATATTAACGTTGCATGCCCTAAAGATGATTTTCCTCTTCCAAACATGGATCAAATCATTGATTTTACTACTGGGAGTGGGATGATGTCCCTAATGGATGGATTCTTCGGCTATAATCAGATCAGGATAGCTCCTGAAGATCAGGCTAAAACAGCCTTTATTACCCCTTGGGGTACCTTTTGTTGGAAAGTGATGCCATTCGGCTTAAAGAACGTAGGTGCAACCTATCAACGAGCTATGACTTATATTTTTCATGATATGATGCATGATATCCTACATGATTATGTAGATGATATTATAGCTCGCTCTATTAATGAAGATGATCATTTAGATGATTTGAGAAAAGTTTTTAATCGGTTAAGAGAATATCTTATTCGATTAAATCCAGCCAAATGCATATTTGGAGTTAAGTCCGATAAACTATTAGGGGTTATAGTTTCTTTACGTGGTATCAAAATTGACCCTCTTAAGATTGCGGCTATCACTGATATGCCCGCACCTACCAATATATCTGAGTTACGAAGTTTACAAGGTAAGCTTCAAGCTATCCGTCGCTTCATCGATAAGTTGGCAGACAAAACCGGTCCCTTTCTTAAGCTCCTTAAGAAGGATGTCCCTTTTAATTGGGACGACGAATGTAAGGAAGCTTTTGAACTTCTTAAACAATACCTCCTTAACCCACCTATGCTTTCACCGCCTAGACCTGATCGTCCGTTTATCCTGTATATTTTAGCTTTAGATTTTGCTTTGGGAGCTATGTTAGCTCAACTTGATGATGAGAAGAAAGAACGTGCTAATTATTATATTAGCCAAACTTTAATTAGTTATGAAACCCGCTACACAACATTAGAAAAACTATGTCTAGCAATCATATTTTCTACGCAAAAATTATGCCATTATATGCTCAGTCAGAAAACGTATGTCATTGCTAAATATGATCCCTTGCGGTATCTCATGAGTCGACCTTATTTATCGGGTCGCACAACCAAGTGGGTTCTTGCTCTAAGCGAGTTTGAACTCACGTTTATAGGATAGAAGTTTGTTAAGGGTCAAATCATAGCAGATCAATTAGCTGCTGCACCCTTAGAGTCTACCCATCCCCTCATCATTGAGTTTCCTGATGAATGCCTTCAATTAGAGGCAAACCATGTTGAACAATGGTCCTTATACTTTGATGGAGCCCGATGCATGAGTGGGGCTGGTGCAGGTATTATTTTAATATCTCCACAAAAACATCTTATACCTTTGTCCTTTAAATTAACATTTGCTTGCACTAATAATACTGTTGAGTATGAAGCTCTAATCCTTGGATTACGAGCTGCCTTGGCACTAAAAATTAAACATCTGCTAGTTTTTGGTGATTCTCAACTTGTTATAAACCAAATTAATGAAGTTTATCAGACTAGAGATGATAAACTATGCCCATATAAAGCATATGTTTTACAATTAATGTCTCTATTTGATCAAGTTACCTTGGAAGCTATTCCTCGAACTAGCAACCGTGTGACTGATGCTATGGCCGCAGCTGCATCTCTTCTGCCCTTGGAGTTAGATGACGAATATGCCACCATCATTATTCATCGACTCCAGGAACCCGCTTCAAATAAGTCATGCTTAGAACCTTTGGATGTGTTTCTAATCAATGAAACTACTCCTGAACCTTGGTATACGGATATATTTGATTTTCTTCAAAATGGGACTTTCCCTGCCAATTCTAATAGAAACCAGCGTCGGTTATTACGTAGACGAGCAAGTCGATTTGTAATAATTGGTAATACTTTATATAGGAGATCTTTTGAAGGTATCCTATTGAGATGTTTGAATTTAGAAGAATCCAGATCAGCTTTGAGTGAAGCCCACGATGGATCTTGTGGAGGACACTTCAGTGGTAGTGTCATTGCTAAAAAGCTCCTTAGGATAGGATACTTTTGGCCTACCATGGAGAATGATGCACATGATTATGTGCGCCATTGCGACAAGTGCCAAAAACATGCTGACCTTGTCCATGCCCCTGCACAAGAACTGCAGGCTATTTCATCTCCTTGGCCCTTTTCAAAATGGGGCTTAGACATTATTGGCAAAATTAATCCTGTGTCATCTGATGGACACAAATTCATCATAACCACCATTGAGTATTTCACGAAGTGGGTTGAAGCTATGCCTTTAGCTTCCTGCACTGGAACACAAGTCTCTAAATTTATTTTTAATCAAATCATTTGTAGGTTCGGAATTCCTGCAAATCTCATCTCGGACAATGGAACTTGTTTCAAAAATAAAGATGTTAAGAAATTATGCCAAAAATATAAGATTCAACATCGCTGGTCCACTCCCTATTATCCTCGGGGTAATGGCCAAGCGTAAGCATCTAACAAAACCTTAATCAAAATTCTCAAAAGATTGGTCAATAAATCTGGTCATGACTGGCACATTCAATTATATCCTGCTTTGTGGGCCTATCGAACTAGCGTTCGTACTCCCACAGGTACTTCACCTTTTGTCTTGGTTTATGGCGTCGAAGTCATTTTTCCTTTTGAATTAGAAGTTCCTTCTTTGGCTCTACTACTTCAAGATACCGAAGTAGGAGATGAATATCGAGCTAGCAGACTCAGTCAGCTGGAACTCCTAGATGAAAAGTGCATCAATGCTTTGGAGCATCTTCGTGCCTACCAAAACAAGCTTAAAAGATCATATGCTAAGAAAGTTCGTCATCGATCCTTTGAGATAGGCGACCTTGTTTTAAAGGAAAATAAAAAAAATACTAATGCAACTAAAGACCTTAAAGGTAAATTTGAGCCCAACTGGCTTGGACCATATATTATCACTACTAAATTTGAATCGGGAGCATACAAATTATCTACCTTAGATGGTAAAGAATTAAAAGAACCTATGAATATTATGCATCTTAAACGTTACTATGCATAAAAAATTGGTCATTTCATCATTTGTATATATGCATTTGTCTTTTAAAATATTTAAAAATATCACTATCTTGTATTTCTTTTCAATTTTACAAAAACAAACAAAAAATAATAAAAAGTCAAAACAACAATTTTTTCTTTCAATTTATCAAAATCATCAAAATCTTCAAAAATATTTTTTTTCTATACTTCTCAATTTGTGAAGTATTGCAGTTATATTTTCAAATTATTTTGGATAAATTAGCATTTATTTGGAATCCCGCACTTTCACATTCACATGAATAAATATCTTGATTTATTTGGCATGATTACTAATCTCTCTTATATCAAAGTCCACAAAATTCAATTAAATAAAGTTTGAGCATAGAGAATTGATCTTGTTATTTACTTAAACCAAGCATATCCTTTCACAATAAAATGATTATATTTGTAATGTCCATGCTATGCTACATAGTAGAAGTGGTTTCTTGAGCGAAAAGTTTCCCCTGCTATCCTATCATGCACATGGTCTAGAATCTTTGAGAATTGGCAAAAGGACAAGCTCACCCCTACCCGGAATAAAAATCCCTTGCTCTACAACTAATCCGAGCAAGTATCCCTAGCATAGGAAGAAAAGAAAAGTTCAAGAAAAATGAGAAAAAGAAAAAGGTTATTTTGAATCATTACAACAAAATTTCAGCATTATCTCAAAATATCAAAGCAAAAGATACAAAAAAAAAAAAAAAAGAAAAGAAAGAAAAATGAGCAAAAGCAAAAGCAATAAAATCCCTTTCCCTACCCCTTGAAAAGAAAAGAAGGGTTGATGAGCTTGAATCCCTGGAATTCTCAATTATTCGAAAACTGTGAGGTAAGCCCCATAACAGGTGGTTTGTGCCCAACCCGCTTGGCCTTGGGTAACTCCTAGCGTGGTGATATGTCTGTCACATTAGCGACCTTCTTTTGTACAGACCTATGTCTGCTTATGGATTAGCTAGCTCTTGATAACCCGACCTACATAGTAGTCTGGTATGGTTATATGCATCTAAATCATGGTTAATGAACACTTATTTGGTTAATTCAAATCACTTGTATCATAGTATCTTGCTCAAAACTGGTAAATGAACAATACAATCGCACACACATTTGTATTTGAGAGATTTTGTGTATCATTATGATAAATCAAGATTGGAAATGAACTCACATACGCACATGGGATTCCTTATAAATCTAACTTTTGTCTTTAAGATACTTTGAAATATTTTTTGCAAATTGTCTGGAATAATTTCATTTTCTTCTCTAAGAACAGTTGTTTAGTATAAAGACAACCACATGCATTACCAAACAAATCAAAATCATTTTCTCAAATCATATATATATTATTGACTTTTGCGACGATGGTATAGTTCCAAAACCAAAAGTGGAATTTTATGCCTAGCACAAGTCCTCATCTTCATATTTTCTGTTTATTTTCAAAAATTAAAAATCAACCATGCAATAAAACTATTTATTTTCTTCTTTTGGATTTCGCGATGATGGTATAAGTCTATACCTAAATATTCTATGCCTAGCGCAAACCATAGTTTTAATTTTATTTTCCCATTATTCCAAATCATAAAAACCATATGACTTAAATCATTATGTTACACAATTATGCTTTCAAACAACATGCAACTTATTCTATTTCATGTCATTATGTTCAATTTTAATTTTGCAACCATGGTATAATTTCTAAGGAATTGTTCAAAATTTTATCACACTTAGGAATTTATGCCTAGCAAAAATCATTTTAAAATATTTCATGCATACTATTTTTATGAAAATCTGAAAACAAATCATCATCATCATCATCATTTGCATCATCACAACAAAGTCTTAAGACAGTCTCTTAAGCACTCTTTTACTTTTAACAATATTTCTATACTGGGATTAGCTTGACGACCGAGTGAGCGGCGACTCCATGAAATGGTCTATAATAGCGACAATGTCCTTTGAAATTATTGTTAGAAGTCCCCTTTTATTTTTTATCAAATTATCACATCACAACAACCAATTTGTTTACATCAGATTATTTCATTTAAATTTTAAAAGCATGACATTCAAACCATAATATTTCCAAACGACATAATTACATGAATCATCAAATCAATCACATCAAAAACATTAAAGCATCATACAAACACATAAGACAAGTCATATCATCAAAAATATCATATATATATCAACAAAATTATGTACATCATATCAACCATTTTTGTTTGCTAAGCTCTAGAAACCAGGAAAATGAACAGTAACAATGAATTAGGGTTTTACCCTATTTTTCTTAATTTTATTCAAAAACAATTAACAACATTTTTAAAATTTTGCTTTTCCGCGTTTTTACCTCAAACGTTCGATTTGGGTAAAAACACGGAGGGGGCACCATAGTAAGTTGTCGTACGATTCGACCAAGAATCGTCGCCTAAAAATGGGAATAATTTTTGCTTTCTCGTAGATCGAGAAGAACTCATCTTTAACGCATTTTCTTCAAAAAATTCGCTAAAGAGGGGGCAAAATGTAGCACCCTAAAATTGGCGCAGTAAAACCTTAGCAATAATTAAAATTACCTTAGTAATAATTCAAATTCAAATTTCAACCCCAAAACCGCTCCCAAACCGCCGTTTAACTCGTTTCCTCGTTTCTCATGCCATTTTTAGAGTTTGTTTTGACTTTGGACGATATCGTCGCCGATCGACGATATCGCCTCAGATCGGAGTGCGGACGATTTCGTCTAGACTAGGACGTCCAGACGATCTTGTCCCAAAACTGATTTTTCATAATTAGCCTCTATTTCAACGGTGTCTCTAAGTTGGGCAGAAGCGTGTCTGCGCCGTTAGAGACCTCCCCCATTGGAGATCTTCCAAATTAGGATGATCTCCAACCTCCCAACTTCCCTCCTAAGCCTATTTAAACCTTAGGACCCCCCTTGACATTCCCCTGGCTGAATTTTCTTGTAACTTGACCTTTACACGCATTATAATACCCTGGATTACCATCTGCACTTGTGCTATCCAAATTTTGTTGCAGGAACCTTGTCATTCTTCAGTCGGAGCAAGCTCAGATCATCGCAGACGATCCTATCCAATTCGAGACGATTTCGTACCAATCCGAGACGATTTCAACTGCAATCAACATTGGGGGCAATTACTGCCCAGAGTTTGCATTTTTCTCTTCTCATCTGCTATTTTATCCTACATTTAGTCAGTTTATTATTATTTCTTGTTATCTTGCATCTTGGAGTTCACCCATGTAGTTTAATTGCATAATGAAATCATGATTAGCCATTAAAGTGTCGTAATTTACTTGCATTTCCATTCGGGATTATCTTATTAACATCCTTATTATTATTTCATATCATTTTCCTCTATCAATATAGCTGCATTTTCTGTATTCTGTGTCCATTTCTATGATTGCAGGTCTTTGACGAATTCGTCTGACGAATTCGTCAGATTGGACGATCTGTCAGATCGGAGACGATCCTGTCAAATTCTAGATGATCTTGACTGCTTCAAAAATCAGAACCTCCATCAGACATCCGAAACTAGGTATGGATTTCTTCATTTAATTTATTCTCTGTGTTTTCTGTTTAATTCTGTTTTCTGTATTCATTTAGTCTGCATTTCATATAGAGCAACTTAGATTCATTTGGCCAAACCTAGGACTTGAATGTTTAAAGATAAAATTGAACACATAAAACACATTCCCAACCTAGGCGTGGAAACTGCCACTAAACGTTTCCTGGTGAACCCCACCATCCATCGAAAAATCACCTTAATACACCTCCCCCAAGAGGCGGGACCTTCACAAGGCCTCTCAGTCCGAGGTATTGTCCCATCCTTTTCACATCCCCCTTCCGGGCGTGGATCCTTTAGCCTGAAGGTAAGGGTGCGAAAAATTTGGAGCGATACAATCCCCTCCAAAATCAGAATCAGCATAGCCAAAAAGAGCAAAGGAAGGAAGCTTATAATACTTGAGTGCCAAATCTCTAGTACCTACAAGGTACTTCAGAATCTTCTTGGTAGCTTGTAAGTGCTCAATATAAGGTTTTTGCATGAACCTAGCCATCATACCAACTACAAAAGCAATATCTGGCCTTGTGATGGTAACATAAAGAAGACTACCAATGAGCTACCTATACAATGTAGCATTAGCCAACTGAGATTTTATACTTACTTCCAACTTAACCCCTGTAGAAATAGGAATGGAAGTAGGATTGCCATCCTCCAAATCAAACCTTTTAAGAAGATCTCCAATATACTTGGATTGACTCAAAAAGGTACAATCCTCATGCTGATAAACTTGCATTCTAAGATAGTAGTGTAGAAGACCAAGGTCAGTCATTTCATACTCTAAATTTAATTTGGATATGAAATCAAAAATGGCCTCATTCTCATTTCCAGTAACAACAAGGTCATCAACAAATAGAGCAATTAAAATGACCAATTTATCCTTCCTAAGCACATAGATATTTGTATCTGAATAGCATTTATGAAAACCAAGAGACAAGAAGTAACATGAAATCTTCATGTACCATGCTCTAAGTGCTTGCTTCAAAATGTACAAGGTTTTATTTAGTTTACACACAAGTGTTTCCTTACCTTGGACAACAAATCCTTGTGGTTGACTCATGTAGATATCGACATCCAAGTCACCATTTAGAAAGGCATTTTTCACATCAAACTAAAAAAATTGCCAACCTTGAGCAGCAAAAATGGAAATGAGAAGTCAAATGGTGGGCATTTTGGCAATTGGTGCAAAGGTTTCATCATAGTCAATGCCATGTTTTTGAGCATAACTCTTAGCAACCAATCTAGCCTTATACTTTTCTATCTCTCCATTAGAAGTGTACTTGATTCTATAGACCCACTTGTTCCCAATAACATTTCTCTTATTAGGATAAGGCACTAGATCCCAAGTTTTATTCTTTAGAAGAGAATCCATCTCAAAATTCATGGCATCAACCCAACAAGAGTGTTGTGAACCTTCTTGGTAAGAAGTAGGCTCATGATTATTCTCTATCTTAGCTAGAAGAGACATGTTAAGGGTCATACTTCTAGTTATCCTTTGAGGTGAAAAACCCATTATTAGAAGTGACAATGGCAAATGTGAGACAAGCAAAGTCTCCCCAAGATCAAAGAATGCTCCATGAAGTTGCATTGAACTCAATAGTGTGACCACTTATAGCAACTTGCAAAACTGAAATTAAATTTCTCCTAAGGTTAGGCACATATAGGATATTATTAAGTAATTTCCCTTCAATTACAACATTGCCAACACCTTCTACTTGAAGTCTAGTATTATCACCAATGACAACTGAATCGAAGAGTGCTTATGAAATTCCACAAACTTATCCTTTTCAAAACACATATGGTTAGTGCATCCATAATCTAACACCCATTCATTAGAAGTATATGAGTCAATGGAGTAGAGGGCACAAACAAAGGCATTTTTATTAGAATTTTGCTTTACATTGTTGTTCTTTTTCTTTTCCTTGCCAAACCATTTCTTAGGTCCTTGTACCTTAGCCTTTTCTTGCTCTTGATTTTCTGCAATCTTCTTCTTCTTGAAATAAGTTTGTTCCTTGTGGCATTTCTTGCCACAAAAGTTGCAAGTGAAATCAACTCTAGGCTTGTTGGGTTGGAAATTTTGATTTTTCCTTCCCTTTTATTTCTTCTTGAAGGAAGCTTTAGTGCTAAGAATTTTGGACAATAAAGTGAATTTCCTTGATGTGTTGGACCCTAGATGGACTTTTTTTAGCAAATCCCATGCATTTTTAGCATGCTCACAATGGATTATAGTGAGCAATATCTCATCACTCATACTATTGATAATCATGTAAAGTCCAAGGTGACTCTTGGTGTTGTATGTCTCAAGTGCCATTGCCTGGGTTGGGATTGCTTCATCTCCATTCACAATGGGCCATAACTTTCTTGCTTGAAATTCAGCCCTCATCCTTGGTTCCCATATTCCAAAATTTGATCCATCAAGGATGTGCTTAGGTGTGAAGGAGATTCCATGATCAACCATTCTTAATGGGTTTTTCACCTCAAAGGATTGAAGACACTTGATGGAGATCCCAACCGCTCTGATACCAAATGTGAGACAAGCAAAGTCTCTCCAAGATCGAAGAATTCTCCACAATATCAATCACACATAAAAGAGGTAAACCCACAACACAAATATTGAATGGTAAAACCCTACTTCAAATGAAGAAGGGAAACATCCACTATGAAGCTCACTATATTACTCAATGATTTAATAGTACAAGAATGCTTCAATGTTATGCAACAATATGCATCAACATAAACTACAACACAAGTCAATATGAAAAGATATATTCATATGTATTAGAAAACATCTCTATTTAAAGAAAAGCTTTTCTACTACAACCCTAAATTTTATCACAATCTATCAAATATTAGAAAGTGATTTAGTTACTTTTTAATTTTATCACAATATAATCTTTGAGATATGTGATAAGTGACATCTATCAAATATTAGAAAGTGATTAGTTACTTTCTAATATTTGCTAGAAAAGAGAAATAACTTTTTCCTAAGAAATTAAATATTCCTAGCACCCTTAATTTATTTATTAATTGGGTGGAAATATTTTACATAAGATAAAATTATATTCTAATTCAAATATTATTCTTTAGACTTTATATTTTAGTCTAAGAATAATTTACACAATGTTGCATTACATATTCCAACACACAATGCTTCTATCACTTTCTCATAGGCTCTTCCAACACTCTTTTCATAGGATATTCTCCTCTAGTAGGTCATAGCTTCTCATAGTGGCTCTGTTTCAATGGCTTCATTTCATCAAATCATCAGTCTATGTTCTTTGTCCTCACAAGCTCAATATCCCTTCAAACGTTGTTTTTTCATTCTTCATAAGCTTAATGTCCCCTCATAGGTTGCATTCTTCACTCTTCATAGACTCAATGTTTCCACATAGGTCACATTATTTTCTTCATCATAGCAAATGTTTAGATGTCTTTTCTCTGTAGACATACAAAAATAACTCCTTCATGTTCCTCTCTCTTCCATCAAATCATCCACTATTCTTCTTCAATGTATTCTTTTCTTCCACTCTTTCCTTCATGTTCCAATTGCACAATCCTTCATAATCCAACAAATCTTCTCAAGACAGTTGGTAGAACCCTGAAGGTTCTAGCTAATATTTCATAAATAAATAAAATAACATTAATTTAAAAGAATCACTTTTATTATAGAATCACTATTGTATTGGTATGGGGGATCCCTCCAATGGATTTGAACAAATATTATATTATTTTATCATGGATACCCTCGAATGAATGATTGGATAATAATATATCTACCCTAAACCCTACATCACTTCAATATGTCAGTTCATAATAATTAATATATATAATTATTATGACTATCTAATCCTAACCCTAATAATATAATATAATAATTAATTAATAATTAATTATTATATTATTAACTATACTAACCTTAGTATATTTGATTTATTATATTATTATTATTATTATTAATGAAGGTTAGGATAGGATTCTAACATGCCACCCTTCCTTGAAACAACTTTGTCCTCAAAGTTGGGAAAAATTTGGAAATTTGTTTCGATTCCATGTAATATTGTCTTCTGATAGATCATGTCTTGATAGTCGTTTACTTGCAGGTGGTCGTTGTATACTATGTTAGTGAGTGAATTTGTGCAATGGTCAATCCGTCCCTCACTAGATTACATGCCATTAAATAAAGTTCATTCTTGTGGCCAAGTTCCACAGCTGTTACTATGCGCAGTAGCATGTATTTTGAATGAAATTGATCCCTTTCAAAAAGCAATGTTGTCAACTCAAAGCACTGTTGATATTCCCCACATTGATGATAATATTCTGCTTTGCAGGCTATTAGATCAGTATTATTCTTAAGAGAGTAGCTAATTTATGTTTCTTATGAAGTTGCATTACTAGGTAACCTCTCAAGCTCTGAACACGTTGACTCAACCTTGTCTAATTTAGTATACTTCTTTATTAAACATGAATAGAATGAAGAAAGTTATCTATTCTCCTAACCAAATCTCAATGATGCTACCAAGTTTACCTCTTCTATCGGTGTCAAAATATTTCACAAAATGTGTCAAAGGATCGAAGAAAGTGTCACATAAGTCATTTTTTGATTCAGTTAAATGGGTCTAGAGATTTTTTTGTATTGAAGTTGAAAACTGGAGAGACTAAGATTGCAGCAACTACATTTGACAAACAACTACAAATCGGGGAGAGGCACAGGTTACTGATTTTGAACATAGAGTACAAGAAGAAGGTGCTAGCAACAAACAAGTCATGCTAAGATTGTTCGTCCAAATTATGAAACATTATTCTTATTTTACCAACGTTGGTGATTTTACCAACTAAAGCCATCATTGAACGTCGGGCATCATCTAGCCTTTTCAAAAATTGAAATTTTTTGACATGGATGATAGGTACCTTCGTAATCCTAATACAAAATTAATTACATCACCCTATTTCAAAATGGTGATGGTGTTAGTGGTAACCAAAAACAGTATTCCACATGGTGTTTGCATAATTGATATCCACTTATTATAAGCCTATGAGATATGAATACCAGATCTCCATCTCTTCCAAGCCTTGACAACATTCCATTATTATAGTTTTGGTCTCATATTTTATTCGATATGTGTTACAACTAGTCCTCTAATATCCTTGATGTACGAGTCATATATATTCAGACCTAACTGCTTCCTAGTTCCTTGTCTAATTCTTCCACATGGAGGATGAATTCCAAGGCCTCAAGATAGACTCTTAAGGTTATTGGCTTGCTTCCCCTATCATCAACAATATATATGATTTGTAACAATTTTGTTTTCACTATATTCCATCTCTAGCTATGAGAAAATGTTGAGCAAGGTGCAGTAGGAGTATTGTCATTGTTGTCAACACAGTCAGTTAGATCTAATGATGCAGTGGAAAGGCAGGTCAAAAGCCATTCAGATGCAGAGGACAGGAGTTCAAAGGTTATTCAGAGTATGGACAGTGAGTTTCCAAGCAGACCATAGTGGCCCATTTGCAAAAGATCAAAGAAAAAGACAAGTAAGAAAAGTGTCGCGATATCGCGACATATACAGCAGGCAAGAAAAACTGTCACGATTTCGCGACATGTTAGAGGAGAGAGAAAAAGCTAGAAAAACTGTCACGATTTCGTGACATGTAGGAAGAAAGAGAAGAAGCAGGAAAAATTGTCACGATTTCACGACATGTTGGATGAGAAAAAGACAAGTGGAAAAACTGTCATGATTTCGCGACATGTTGGCAAAGAAAAAGGCAAGTGGAAAAACTGTCACGATTTCGTGACATGTTGGAAGAAAAAGAGAAAGTAGGAAGAAGTGTCACGATTTCGTGACAAGCTCGAAGAAAGAGAGTAAGTTGGAAAAGTGTCACGATTTCGTGACATGTCGCATTTTCGCGACTTGAAGAGAGCAGGAAGGCAGAGAAGGAAAAGTGTCACGATTTCACGACATATTGCAAGGAAGGTTGTATGGATGAAAAAGTGTCATGATTTCGTGACATATTGCAAGAGAGAGAGTCCAAAAGAAAAAGTGTCATGATTTCATGACATAATGCAGAAGAGAGAGTCCGTAGTGTGAACTATCATGATTTCGCGACAAGTTCGAAGAGAGAGAAAGTAACACAAAAAGTGTCACGATTTCATGACATGCTGCAGATGAAATTGTTCAAAGTGAGAACTTTCATGATTTTGTGACATGTAGCAAAGGAAAGGTTTGAAGTGAGAACTGTCACGATTTCATGACAGGTTGTGGAGAAAATGTACGGATGAAGAAAGTGTCACGATTTCATGACAGGATGAAGGGAAAGCGTACGGATGCAGAAAGTGTCATGATTTTACGACAAGCAGAAAGGAAAGCAGATGAAAGCAGAGGTGTCATGATTTCATGATAGAAATAGAAAGTAGGTCTTCAATAGGAGAAGTGTCATGATTTCATGACAAAAGAAGAGAGGAAGGCTATGAAGATAGAAGTGTCACGATATCGTGATAGAAGTGAAGACGAAGTCTGCAGAGGTAGAAGTGTCATGATTTCATGACAAAAGTAGAAAGGAGGTCGATGAAGGGAGAAGTGTCATGATATTGTGACAAAAGAAAATTTGATACTGACGAAGATAGAAGTGTCATGATATCATGACAAGAGCTTAGTTGAAGTCGACAAAGGCAGAAGTGTCATGATATCGTGACAAAAGCCAAAAGAAAGTGTATGGAGGCAAAAGTGTCATGATATCGTGACATGTATTTTCATGGCAAAAGCTACAGAAGAGTTATAGAGGCAGTTGAAGCCGACAAAGTCAAATATTAGCCGACGAAGATTAGGGTTTGTAGCTGACAAAGTTTAGGGTATTGACAACCGACTAAGATTAAGGTTTTGATCTTGAAAATTTTTGTTATAAAAGGAGGGTTGTTTGGAGATTTGGGAGTATCAAATTTGCACAAGTTAAGCCCACGGTGCATAGAGAGCGAGTCGTGTCGAATCGAGCTAAGTGCGAAGCAAGAGCACACAGAGAGCAAAAAAGTGCAAAGGAGCAGAAGCGATCGTTTGATTGTGACAAAACGAAGTGTGTGAGGTAGTTGCGCAGAAGCAGACTGGTGGTGCAAAGTAATTGCATAGAAGAAGCAGAGTGCACAGAAACAGCAGACAGTGTGCAAAAGGGTGAAGGTATTTTTTTGTATTTTTCTTGAAGTCCAAGTTGCAGCTTGGCATAAGGGGTTGGTGCTCCTTCCAGTAGGTGCTGGTGAATTAGGGGTTGGTGCTCCTTTCTGTTGGTGCAAAAAAATTGAGGGGTTGGTGCTCCTTCCAGTTGGTGCTTTGGTAAATAAGTTGTAAAGTTGTTGCTTTGCAAAGGCTGGATTTGGATGGTAGTCCAAGCAGTCATTTTTGAGGAGTAGCCACATTGGTGAACCTCGTTAAATCTTGTGTTGTGTGATGCTCTCTTGTTAACTTGCTATATCTGGTTTGAGTTTGCTTTATTTCAGCATTAAGTGTTGCAAGTTTAAAGTTTTAAAAGAACACACTGATTCACCCCCCCTCTCAGTGTCACTGTGAGTGTAACAATTGGTATCAGAGCAAGGTTCTTGAATAGGCTCAATCAGCTAGGGTGATCTTGGAAGTGACGCAATGGCAGGTGGTGAAGGTTTCTCCTCAAACAAAGCACCATTGTTTGACGAAACTAATTATGCATTTTAGAAAATCAGGATGCAGACATATCTTCGTGCTTTGGGATTTGATATCTGGAATGCAGTAGTTAATGGTTACACAGCTCCCGCCACTGCTCCAACCGACAACATCGATAAAAAGGCATTTGAAAATGACTCTAAAGCAAAAAATGCCATCATGTGTGGATTAGTGGACAGTGAGTTGGTCAAGATCATAAATTGTGAATCAACAAAAGATGTATGGGACAAACTAGAAAATATTCATGAGGGAGATGACAAGATCAAGGAAGCCAAGCTTCAAACACATCGAGCTCAATTCGAATCATTAAAAATGACCAACGATGAGAACATAGAAGCTTTTATGCAGAGAGTTAATGGAATCACTAATTCAATCAGAGGTCTCGACGAAGATTTGGATGATGCTACTATCGTGAAAAAGGTATTAAGATCGCTTCCCCAAAGGTTTGATTCTAAAGTCTCAGCCATAGAAGAAGCTAAAGATCTAAATCACTTTAGTATGGATGAGATGCATGGTTCCTTGACTGCTTATGAAATGAGAATAGGAAGGTCTAATCCCACAGATAGAGAAGCAGCATTTAAAGCCCTAAAAGGTAAAGACACAAAACAAGAGTCTGAAGAAGAAGAAACTTCAGATGAAATGGAAGCAAATTTTGTCAAAAATTTGAGAAAGGGAAAAGGAAAATACAGAGGAAAGCTACCTTTTAAATGTTTCAACTGTGGAGGCATTGGGCACTTTGCAACCAAATGTCCTCTCAATGAGAAGAACAAAGGTGAGGAAGCATCGCATCAAGAAAGAAGTGAATGGAAGAAGAAAACAAACTTCAGAAAAGGCAACTTCAAAAAGAAAAGTTTCATCTCCAGGAATGCAAATTCTTTAGAGGACAGCTCTAGTGAGGATTCTGAAGAAGAAATAGGTGAAGCTCTATTCATGGCATTTGAAGTAGAAAAATCAGAAGAGGTAGAAAAATCAGAGAAGAGAGAAGGAATGAACTCTAAAGTATCTGTTGAAAAACCTGAGGCTGAAGTTGATCTAGAAGGTGAGCTGGTTTCTGCTCTTGTAGAATGGAAATCTGAGAAAAGAAAGAATAATAAACTTTCAAGAAAGCTTGAGGATGCAAACGACATTATAACCAGCTTAAAAATATAGACAGAAGAATACAAGAAAATGTCCGAAGATCTTGAAGTTCAGATAACCATGAAGATAGATTACTGCTGTAAACTAGAAGAAGAAAATGTTGGTCTACGAATGCAGATACAAGAGTTGGATCAAAAAATTAGCTGCCATCACAAACGTGAAGAAAGTTCGATGAAGCTGGATAAAATCTTAAGTGATCAAAGACCTGCAGGCATCAAATTTGGTCTGGGCTTCGTTGAAGGAGAATCATCAAATGGACCAAAAGCCAAAAATGTTGAAACTGTAAGGAATGAAGATAAGAAACAGGCTGATGAAAGAAAAACAACTCATGCAAAAGAAAGCAGTAATGCCAGGCCCAAAAGGAGAACTGACAATGATGGTTTTACCAAGGTCACACATCAAAGGAGAAGAAGATCTATGGCTCCTACAACAACCTGGCAAAGACCATCTTTCAGGTTCAATCATTACTTTTCTGGTTTCTGTTTCAAATGTAATGGTTATGGGCATAAAATTGCAGACTGCAAGTATAATGTAGGACCAAGAAGTTTCATTAGTAGAAATGCTTTTGCACCACTAATAAATTATGCAGTAGAATGTTTTAACTGTCATAACTTTGGGCATATTGCAAGAAATTGTCGTAGTACCTCTGTTTCAAATCAACCTCGAAAAGAAAATTTCAACCAAATAGGACAAGACAAAATAGAAAACTTTTTGAAAGATATGCACAAGATACTGAAAAGGGAAAGTTCAAACTAGAGCCCAATACCGTAGTCAAAACAGAGTGGAAACAGAAAGAACAGCTTAGGGAAGAAAAGGAATCCCTAATAGTACAGACAACTTTCAAGGCACAAAATAAATGTGTACCATGGATTCTTGACAGTGGATGCTCAAGTCATATGACAGGTGATAAACAAAAATTTGAAAAATTACAGAAATATGAGGGTGGCTCTGTAAAGTTTGGAAATAATGATGGAGCCAAGATAATCGAAAAAGGGTCAGTTAAAATTAGTGATGGGAAAATCAAGTCAGAAGAAGTTTTGTTTGTGGATGGTCTAAAACACAACCTGTTAAGTGTCAGTCAGATCTGTGATAAAGGACATGAAGTAGTATTCAAGAAGCAAGGTTGTGAAGTCAGAAAAACAAACAGTGGAAAATTGATAGCAACTGGATCAAGGACGTCTGGCAACCTGTACACACTCTCAAAAACTTCAGAAGGTACTTGTTTCATTGGACAGGAAGAAGAAAACTGGCCATGGCACAAGAGGCTTGGGCACATAAGCTTCGATAATCTGATGAAAATTAGCTCGAAACAGGTAGTGAGAGATATTCCTACCATTAGAAAACCTTCAAATAGCATTTGTGCTTCATGTCAAAAGGGAAAGCAAACCAGAGTCTCATTTAAAACAAAAGAGTACCACACTAGCAAACCTTTGGAACTTATACATACAGATTTATGTGGACCCATGAGAACACAAAGCATAAATGGTGACAAATACTTTATGTTGTGTATTGATGATTATTCCAGAATGACATGGATATTTTTCTTAAAGAATAAAACAGAAGCTTTTGAAATGTTCAGATCTTTCAAACATCTAGTTGAGAATGAAACAGGAAAAAGGATCAAATGTTTAAGATCAGATAGAGGAGGAGAATTCATTTCAGATGAGTTTACAGAATACTATGAAAAACATGGTATCAGGAGACAATATTCAGCAGCTAGAACACCCCAGCAGAATGGTGTGGTAGAAAGAAAGAACAGAACAATACAGGAAATGGCACGCACTATGCTGGCTGAGAACAAAATAGCAGACATGATTTTGGAAAGAAGCAGTCCACACTGCAGTGTACATCCAAAATAGGTACATGCTGAGAACACATGAAAGCAAAACTCCTTATGAGTTGTGGTTCGGTAGAAAGGCAACAACAAAACACCTCAAAGTTTTTGGCTATAAGTGTTACATCAGAAAAATTGAAGATAATCTTGGGAAGTTTGAAAATAGAGCAGATGAAGGTGTCTTTGTTGGCTATTCATCAAAAAGCAAAGCTTACAAATGCTACAACAAGAGACTCAAGAAAATTGTGGACAGTGTCGATGTTAAATTTGATGAAGGTAGGGAACGAATGGATAACTTTGAAGAAAACTACCCAATCTATGAAGAAGTCATTGAAGGAGATGAGGTAAATGAAACAGAAAACAAACCTTCACTTGATTCAGATGACTTAATCGATGACTCAAAGGTGCAAGAAAATAAGAAATTCAAAACAAGCAGCTGGCAGAAAAATCATCCAAGAGATCAAATAATTGGAGATCCCACAGCTGGTGTTCAGACAAGAAGGAAAGTAGTAAGTAATTACTCTCTTTTATCCAGCATTGAGCCCAAAAATATAGCTGAGGCAAGCAAAGATGATAGCTGGATGAAGGCAATAAATGAAGAATTAGATCAGATTGAAAAGAACAAAACTTGGGAATTAGTACCTAGACCTACAAATAAGAATGTAATCGGCACCAAATGGATATTTCAAAACAAATTAAATGAAGACGGACAGGTCGTTAGGAATAAAGCAAGACTGGTTTGTAAAGGTTATGCACAAGTTGAAGGCATTGATTTTGAGGAGACTTTTGCACCAGTGGCCAGACTAGAAGCAATCAGAATGTTTCTAGCCTTAGCAGTCTATAAGAATTTTAGAGTTTATCAGATGGATGTAAAATCAGCTTTTTTAAATGGGAAACTTGAAGAAGAGGTTTATATTGAACAACCAGATGGTTTCCAAATTGGTGAAGATCCCAACCTTGTCTGCAAATTAAAGAAAGCTTTATATGGCTTAAAACAGGCACCCCGAGCATGGTATGCAAGGCTAGACAATTATCTCTCTCAATAGGGGTTTAAGAAAGGTATGGTGGACAGTAATCTGTATGTCAAAATAGAAGGTGGGCATCTCATTGATCTTGTTGTATATGTAGATGATATCATATTTGGCAAGCAAGAAAGATGAATCATGTAAAGACTTAGCAAATAAGATGCAGAAAGAATTTGAAATGTCTATGATTGGTGAACTGTCTTACTTTCTTGGGTTACAAGTTAATCAAAATGAGAAAGGCATATTTATTTCCCAAGTCAAATATGTGAAAGAGATGCTAAAAAGGTTCACAATGGAGGACTGTAAGCCAGTTAGCACTCCCATGATGACAGGTTGCAAGTTGAGCAAAGATGAAAAATCTCCACCTATTGATCAAACCATGTACAGATCAATGATTGGAAGCTTACTATATTTAACAAGCCACCGGACTAGATATTCTCATGAGCAGCTTGCATGGTAGCAAGATTTCAGGCCGATCCCAAAGAGACTCATGTGACAACGAAAAAAAGGATTCTTAGGTATCTCAAGGGTACTATGGAGTATGGGTTATGGTATCCAAAAGGTAAAGACTTCACCCTTATCTCATATTCAGATGCAGATTGGGCAGGATGTGTTGATGACAGGAAGAGTACCAGTGGAGGTGCATTCTATCTTGGTGACAGGTTGGTTGCTTGGCACAACAAGAAACAAGAGTCAGTTTCTTTATCAACAACTGAGGCAGAATATATTGCAGCAACAACATGTTGTACACAAGTTTTGTGGATGAAACAAACTCTGAAAGATCTTGGCATTAATTTTAGTGAGCCAATATCAGTCAAGTGTGATAACACCAAGGCAATTAACATCTCCAAGAATCCGGTAATGCATTCATGGACAAAACACATTGCTATCAGATATCATTTTTTGAAAGAGAAAGTTGTTGAAGGTGAGGTTAAGCTGGATTTTGTTCCAACTACAGAGCAAGTAGCAGATATCTTCACAAAACCATTACCCAAGGATGTTTTTGAATACCTTCGCAATAAATTGGGAGTGGTGACCCTTCCCAAGAAGTGACTAGCTACAGGGATCACATTCTCAGGGGGAGCAGTGAAGTATTTGTTTATCTTTTTGCTCATGTTCTTGTTTATTACTAAGTGTAATAAATTTTGCCTGAGAATGTTGTGCATGGACTCAGGGGGAGTCTGCAGTAGCCCTTTGGCATTATTGACAAAGGGGGAGAAGAGTTACAGGAAATTACATATGTGTTGCCAACAATTCCAAAGGGGGAGATTGTTGAGCAAGGTGCAGCAGGAGTATTGTCATTGTTGTCAACACAGTCAGTTAGATCTAATGATGCAGTGGAAAGGCAGGTCAAAAGCCATTCAGATGTAGAGGACAGGAGTTCAAAGGTTATTCAGAGTATGGACAGTGAGTTTCCAAGCAGACCATAGTGGCCCATTTGCAAAAGATCAAAGAAAAAGACAAGTAAGAAAAGTGTCGCGATATCGTGACATATACAGCAGGAAAGAAAAACTGTCGCGATTTCGCGACATGTTAGAGGAGAGAGAAAAAGTTGGAAAAATTGTCATGATTTCATGACATGTAGGAAGAAAGAGAAGAAGCAAGAAAAACTATCACGATTTCGTGACATGTTGGATGAGAAAAAGACAAGTGGAAAAACTGTCACGATTTCGTGACATGTTGGCAGAGAAAAAGGCAAGTGGAAAAACTATCACGATTTTGCGACATGTTGGAAGAAAAAGAGAAAGTAGGAAGAAGTGTCATGATTTCACGACAAGTTCGAAGAAAGAGAGTAAGTTGGAAAAGTGTCACGATTTCGCGACATGTCGCATTTTCGTGACTTGAAGAGAGCAGGAAGGCAAAGAAGGAAAAGTGTCATGATTTCGTGACATATTGCAAGGAAGGTTGTATGGACGAAAAAGTGTCATGATTTCATGACATATTGCAAGAGAGAGAGTCCAAAAGAAAAAGTGTCATGATTTCATGACATAATGCAAAAGAGAGAGTCCGTAGTGTGAACTATCATGATTTCATGACAAGTTCGAAGAGAGAGAAAGTAACACGAAAAGTGTCATGATTTCGTGACATGCTACAGAGTTCAAAGTGAGAACTGTCATGATTTCGTGACATGCTACAGAGTTCGAAGTGAGAACTGTCATGATTTCAGACATGCTAGATGAGAATGTTCCAAGTGAGAACTGTCACAATTTTGCGACATGCAACAAAAGGAAAGGTTTCGAAAGTGAGAACTATCACGATTTCACGACAGGTTGTGGAGAAAACGTACGGATGAAGAAAGTGTCACGATTTTGCGATAGGATGAAGGGAAAGCGTACGGATGTAGAAAGTGTCATGATTTTGTGATAGGCAGAAAAGAAAGCAGACGAAGTAGAAGTGTCACGATTTCATGACAGAAATAGAAAGCAGGTCTTCAATAGGAGAAGTGTCATGATTTCATGACAAAAGCAGAGAGGAAGGCTATGAAGATAGAAGTGTCATGATATCGCGATAGAAGTGAAGACGAAGTCTGCAGAGGTAGAAGTGTCATGATTTTGTGACAAAAGCAGAAAGGAGGTCGATGAAGGGAGAAGTGTCACGATATCATGACAAAAGCAAATTTGATACTGATGAAGACAGAAGTGTCGCGATATCGTGACAAGAGCTTAGTTGAAGTCGACAAAGGTAGAAGTGTCGCGATATCACGACAAAAGCCAAAAGAAAGTGTACGGAGGCAAAAGTGTCACGATATCGCGACATGTTGTATTTTCATGGCAAAAGCTATAGAAGAGTTACAGAGGTAGTTGAAGCCGACAAAGTCAAATATTAGCCGACGAAGATTAGGGTTTGCAGTCGATGAAGTTTAGGGTATTGACAACCGACTAAGATTAAGGTTTTGATCTTGAAAATTTTTGTTATAAAAGGAGGGTTGTTTGGAGATTTGGATGTATCGAATTTGCACGAGTTAAGCCCACGGTGTGCAGAGAGCGAGTCATGTCGAATCGAGCTAAGTGCGAAGCAAGAGCACACAGAGAGCAGAAAAGCGCAAAGGAGCAGAAGCGATCATTCGATTGTGTCAAAGCGAAGTGTGCGAGGCAGTTGTGCAGAAGTAGACTGGTGGTGCGAAGCAATTGCATAGAAGAAGCAGAGTGCACAGAAATAGCAGACAGTGTGCAAAAGGGTGAAGGTATTTTTTTGTATTTTTCTTGAAGTCCAAGTTGCAGCTTGGCATAAGGGGTTGGTGCTCCTTCCAGTAGGTGTTGGTGAATTAGGGGTTGGTGCTCCTTTCTGTTGGTGCAAAAAAATTGAGGGGTTGGTGCTCCTTCCAGTTGGTGCTGGTAAATAAGTTGTAAAGTTGTTGCTTTGCAAAGGCTGGATTTGGATGGTAGTCCAAGCAGTCATTTTTGAGGAGTAGCCACATTGGTGAACCTCGTTAAATCTTGTGTTGTGTGATGCTCTCTTGTTAACTTGTTGTATCTGGTTTGAGTTTGCTTTATTTCAGCATTAAGTGTTGCAAGTTTAAAGTTTTAAAAGAACACACTGATTCACCCCCCTCTCAGTGTCACTATGAGTGTAACAAAAATAGGTCCATGTAGTTTTCTAGAAATATTTGTTGCTTGACTACGTTAAACCTCTAAAAAATGGTTTATCCTCTTTTGCAAAGATATTGTACATCTTTAGTGCATCAACGTGTTATCTCTTCTTCTAATATACACTCGATGGATGGTTTTATTGGTATTGTTTCCCTAATTGCATGATACACCAAATGTCTTTATCATGCTTATCACAATTATTCAAGAAAAATATCTATGGTGAAGAGATAACTCGATGATGAAACCGATGAAATGTAACTCTATGAAAGTCTTGATTGCTTTAGTATGCTTGCCACATGAACTTGTGGTGCTTCTCCTTGCTACAATCTCCTATTTTTCTCTTCTAGTTACGTTGATATGGATAATAATCGATGCAATCGACAAGATTTACTACAAGCTTTGCATCGTGTCTTCGAATAATCTCGGTAACACAACACTCAGCAAGCACCTATGCATCATATTGGCATTGGCATTGGCAAGTTTAAATTTTGAGTCTTGCCCTTGGTGGACGTTCACTTCTTCCATCCAGGAAGGCCTTTATGGCTTCACATATACCTTCGCATGTTGCTGCAATTTTATACAGCTCCACGACTTTCCAAAATTTCTCTGATGTTGTGAGACTTCCTCCACTCTTGTAACATATATGCATTGGCGAGTAACATCCTAAAATAGTGACTAGATCTGATTTCAAGTATGTATTTTCCATTTGATGAAATAGTTCAATGACCTTACTACAACATTTTTTTTGGGTATAATATTTCAATGCTTCATTTTGAATTATGTAAGCATGGATTTCATGTCCCTTGTGAATAAGGTCTAAATGGGCAATTGTAGGAAGGACACTCACTATGGCATTCTTTGAATACTCTTTCGATGTTTGTATAAAAAAATTGCATTTTTAGGGTTTGAATTATTTTCTTCTTTCTCTAAAAGTGCAATAGGTACCACTTGGAGATCTATGGATACGGGCTCCTCCAAAGGAAAAAATGTCTAGGGTTAGGAGTAACTTCTTCACTTGCAATTTCCTCCCCTATTTCTTCCTTAATGGTTTGAGTTTCTTCACTTGCATCTTCTTTCGCTTGGATTTTTATAAAATACTCAAAACCACTATAAATACGGTCAAAAAGAATTTCCATGCTTTTATTATAATATGGTTCATTCCATATTATTCCATGTTGAGCATTTAATTTGTCTTCGGCTATTTAGGCCAATTCGATGGTCTGCATCATGGTATAGGGTTTGAACTTTGTCACCTCCATTTTAATTTCCTCTTTTAATCCATTGATGAAGTAATATATGAGAAATGTTGCATCCAACCCTGTGTTGAGTTTGGTAATATCCTTAAATCGGGTTTCATATTCATGCACATAAGTGTTTTGACGAAGAACCCTGAGCAATTCCCACATGGTTGGGTCCCACATGGCTCTGATACCAAATGGTAGAACCTTGAAGGTTCTAGCTAATATTTAATAAATAAATAAATAAAATAACATTAATTTTAAAGAATCACTTTTATTATAGAATCAATGTTGCATTGGTATGAGGGATCCCTCCAATGGATTTGAACAAATATTATATTATTTCATCATGGTCTACCCTCGAATGAATGATTGGACAAAAATATATCTACCCTAAACCCTACATCACTTCAATATGTTGATTTATAATAATTAATATATTTAATTATTATGACTATCTAATCCTAACCCTAATAATATAATATAATAATTAATTATTATATTATTATTATTATTATTATTGATGAAGTTTAGGATAGGATCCTAACAATAGTCTCTTCAATACCCTTCTTCAACAACTTCTCTTTCTTCTTTCTCATAATATCCTCCACTCTCTTCATCAACTTCAAAGCTTTATTCAATCTTGCTTTGATACCATTGTTGACAATTAATCCTTAAAATATCATAGGTAAATTTCTCCAAGTTAAAAGTAATCGCATATAAAATCACCTCTACAAATAACACAAATATTACTCACAATACAATACCAATTTCATTACATTCTAAAAATATTTGATTGATTACATAACATGGAGATTTTTTCCAATATATAACTATACTATCATGACCCTCCTTGATGGACTTTTTGGTATGGAAAACAATGTATTAATTTGATGATGCTTTAATACTTGATTATGTGCAATTAAGCAGCTATGTGATGTTAGTTGGTATGGAAGAACATGATACTACTAACAAATTACCAATGTGTAGGATCAAGTAGGCTCGTAGGTGGAAGAAGTTGAGTCATTCACCAAACATGAGGGTACTTGAGGTTGGGGAAGTGATGATAAAGCAACTTGGGGGTAACATGGATGGATACCATCATATAGGTATGCATAAGGATAATTGTCAATAGCTAGCCACCTTGAGCCTCAAGATTGATAGTCTAGTAGCTATCATAAATTCTCTAGCTGAGATAGGTGACTAGGTTGATGGAAAGATTTCCCTCTTTGTTTGTTTCACATGTTTGATTGTCTTTTACTTCATCACTATTTGCCTCAATGGTTTGGAAAGAATGCATGGGTTGGTTGTCTTCATAACTCCTTGTGTTGCTCAAAAAAATAGAATGATTAGTAAATGCTTTATTTTAAATGATAGTAGGTTTCATTTAAAATTAATGAATGCTTTATTTTAAATGATAGTAGGTTTCATTTAAAATTAATGAATGCTTTATTTTAAATGATAGTAGGTTTCATTTAAAATTTATGAATTTGAAATTAGTAGATGCTATAATTTAAATGATAATATAACTTCATTTATGAACAATAGTGGGCTATTTAAATGATAAATGAATTTCATTATAAATAGAAATTGTCTATTATTTTTAGATGATAAAGTAAATTTTACTATTAGTTGTTTTATTTCATTTAAAAATAAAAGAATTGTTTATTTTAAATAACAATGGTACTTCCTAATAAATCAATTGCACTTCAAAAAAATTATTAGGGAATTATTATTATAAAGAAGAATATGGTTCTTGTTAGTCTAAAAGGACTACCTTGAAAGATAGCAAAGCTTTGCAGTTTGAAACCAACGTTTCATTTTTGAGACATAAAGAGCAAAAAATACTAAGGCATAAGAAAGGTCGTGATTTCGCGATATGATGAAGTTTTGCGGGTTTAGAGAGGAAACAAAAATCTAGAGTTCCAGAATGTCACGATTTTGCGACATAACAGGTTTTCAAGAGCGAGTAGCCCAAAAGAGCCAAAGTGTGAAGGAATGTCACAATTTTGTGACA
This sequence comes from Wollemia nobilis, assembly GCA_028583015.1. Taxonomy (NCBI): domain Eukaryota; kingdom Viridiplantae; phylum Streptophyta; class Pinopsida; order Araucariales; family Araucariaceae; genus Wollemia; species Wollemia nobilis. The sequence continues at coordinate 2,553 of JAQPPZ010003267.1, read as the reverse complement.
TGACAGGTTTTCACGAGCAAGTAGCCCAAAAAAGCCAAAGTGTGAGAAAATATCATGATTTTACAACATGACAAGTTTTCGCGAGCAAGCAACCTGAAAAGGCTAAAGTGTGAGAAAATATCATGATTTCACGACATGACAGGTTTTCACCAAACAAAGATATAAGTAGAAATAAATAAACATACCTTCAAAAGCTTGTGTCGGCAAGTGATGATGGATAGTGAAAGAAGCATCAAAATCCTAGATTTATGCTATCATATTTTGTTTATTATTAGAAACCATGCAAAACATATTGAAGCATTGTTATAGCCTGATTGCTTGTAATTAATTTTATGTCAAAATATACTAGTTGTAAAGATACTCACCATAGGGTATATAATAGTAAACACACCCTAAAAAGAGGTCGAATATTAGGCGTTTACAATACTGGATGTATGTACTCTAAATACAAGCAATAAAATTACGCTTCTATTGGCTTTTGGTTCATAGTGTACAAGTGTATGTATTAACATTTTTTGCTTCTATTCACATTATTGAGTTGTATATTGTATCTGTTCTAAAATATGGACTTATACATAATATAAATCATATTGCTAGAGTTATAATTCAATACATATGTGTGTTAGATAAATATCTAAATCACATCTGAAGACTATGATTTTTGCATGAAGATATAATAAATGCTTGAACAAAAAGAGTATATACATTTATCTTAGTTTTTGTTTAATCTATACCATGAGAAAATCTCTAGCTAAGGCTACATTTCCCTCTCTTTTAGTAATTCTCTTTCCCTTTTCTCATAAAAACCATTAAGGAACCAGCCTCCTCTGGAGATTAGATAGAATATCCCGAGGCTAAATCTATCTATTCAATATTGACAAAGTCATAGACACAAATAACAACCATAGGCTAATTTTGTTCCAACAGTTTTTGGTACGCTTGGTGGGACCCTAAATCCCACAGTATTCTATAAGGTTTGGTGTTTGTCTTTGACCTTTTTAAAATCTAAATCAAATCACTTGTCGACTTCATCCAAAGGTATAGACCTAAGAAATACCTTATCTATTTATCTGGTTAGAACTTATGATTTTTTACCTATATGATAACCATATCTAAAGCAAGAAACTCTAAATAACCCATTGAGTTCTTCGAGTTACATCTTGGTAGCCTAAGAATGCATCCAGTTTTATCTACTAGATCAAACCCACCTGCTACCAGTATTACTACCCTTGTATCTACAATTTTGTCTAGCCCTACTGTCAATAAATATTCAAATATAACTACTAGTAGTTCTATAGTGCAAATAAGTACAATCACTACAATGGTAGCTCCTCCACCATCTTATCTTACATGGAACCACATAGGTCCACTGAACCTAGTGGCCCAAAATCTAATTCCTAATGCAGCTTTGAAGGCATTGACTTCATATGATGGTACAGGTAAAATAGCATATGAACATTGCTTGGATGTTGCCTCCTTGGTAGCAATTTACAACATCACTCAAGAAGATTTAATGATCAAGTTGTTGGTCATTTCATTAAAAGGAAAAATGCTCTATTTGTACAGAGCACTTCCCGCTCAATCCATCGTGACTTGGGTAGAAATCGCTAGCAGGTTGGTAGACAAATTTAATCAGCATGTAGATATGTTCTCCCTCCTTAGTCAGTTCAAAATTATCAAAAAATATCCTCAAGAGGAAATTATTGATTTCAATATCCAATTCAGCCGCACCTGGAAAAGAGTACCCACTAGATTGAAACCAACCATAGAACAAGCAATGTATTATTATTTAAGAGCTTTTGATTCCGATATCAGTATGATAATACAAAAATCATGAATATTCACCTTCCTTGCTATTTACCAAGAAGAATATAAAGTAGAGAGATTTTATTGTCACTGGGAGATATCCACCAAAAGCAATAATGTCAATTTTTCTAGATATTCCCCAAGCTTCCAGTACTAGTTCTTCAAGCTCTTCCTATTTTCCAAGTATGGATCTTCCAAAATGGAATGGGCAACCATCCATTCTTGCAATATATATGCCTCAAAATTCCTCGACATTACCTCCTATTCCTTCTGTTCCTACATTACCTGCACCACCTGCTCAGCCAACCCAAGAAAATTAGCTCTATTATACTAGACACGATAAAAAATCTGATGAATGATATGACATCAATGAAGAGAAGAGGGCCCGAGAGAAAATTTTAAACTAGGAGGTTTCCTCAAATAACAATATATGTGGCTCAAGCAATAGAGGATAGGAAAGATCAAATTTCATTTATGCAAATGAAGTCAAGGAAGCTGCAGCTCCTCCTACAAATTTTGATTACTGGTGCACCACATGTAATTATCCACATGGAGAAATTTCATGTATGATTCACCAACACTATGTATAAAATGTAGTTGTTGAGAAAGCAAAGAAAAATATGAAAGGTCATGTAAGCATGATTAGAGAAATTGATCACAATTTTATGATACCTTCAGTTGAACAAGTTGCAGTCTTAACCAGATTAGGCAAAAAACCTCTACAATTGGATCCTCAGGATCTTCAAC
>JAQPPZ010003266.1:687500-1040627 GCA_028583015.1 Wollemia nobilis | reverse complement strand
CAATGGATAAAAGGAGACTTAAAGCAAACTTTTGAAGTTTAGATAGTCAAAAAATATCCAAAGTAAAGAATCAGATCCTAGAACCTTCAAGAGAGAATACTAGCAAAATCTATCCTACTTTGGTACCATGTTAGAATTTCACAATAATAGATATGCAAAGTATTACATAAAATATGAAGAGTAGAGTTGAACTGATTGATTTATCTCTAGGATCAAATCTGTATAAATAGTAGAGTTGATCATTGAGAGCCGTTAGATTACAAAAACTCATCAAACTTGATGAAGACACTACTTAGAGTTCTACTGACACATGGAGGAGTGGAAACTCAAGTGTGTATCCTAGTGAACTTAAGAGAATATTCACTTATTCTAACAGCCTTATGCAAATTAGAAAAATAGATTATAAATAAATTATTTTTTATAAAATTAAAAAATCATGTGAAACCATATTGAGTATTACAAAATTTAAAGCATGTTGTGTGTCAATAAGTTAAAAAAAATATTATTGAAGAGTTTTCTAATTCTATTAAAGAATTGTAATATTATTTTGTGATGCATAGTATACATTATCAATGGTATCTAACACCCTTAAACTTGTATTAAGGAGGTAAAATTTTTATTAAAGAGCTAAGTATTTTAGTAGACAAGTATAAGTGAAGAAGGCATTTCAATTACTTAAACAAAATTTGAATGGTTAAGAGAAGAGATATCAAATCAATGTTTAAGATCAAAGGAGGTAGTGAATATGAAATGATTTCAAAACTTAAAATGGATGTAGATATATTTCTCAAATATGTGAATATAAGTAAATATGGATGTCTATTTTTGATTGCATAGTGATAATTATATGTAGCCTAGGTTTGAAATTATCAAAAAAAAATCATAAACTGAAGAAACAACATGATGCATTAGTGAAAGGATAGATCATAATTTATGGTTTAATATTATGATACAAATGATCTAATTCAAAATATGAATACCTCTTCTAACACCCATGTATTGCATTACGTGTGTGATATTGATTGCCATGATGTGACCACATTGATATTTCACATGATAAAGTCAATGTTGCTCATGTATGTGTTAATGTTATTTCTAATGGTACTTCATGTTGAAGTACAACTTAATCACAATTTAAAGTGTGTTGATAATCACATAGTAATGATGGAAATGAATTTGATGTTGATCAAGAACCGTAAAACAATTATGTAATAGATGTTGATGAGAGTTATATAGTTGGTTATGATAGATGGTATGGTGTTGATATATATAGTGATGAAAATGATAAATATGTAGGATATTTTCAAAATCACATGTTTGAGGATAATGAAGAAAACAATATATGATGGAAAAAAAATAGGAAAAATCAACAAGAAGTGAAAAGTTTTATGTTTGCAAATATTGAGCCAAAAAGTAAAGGCCTTGGTTATGTTGGTTAATCAAGACATGGAGATGCTAAGCTTACAAAATAAAAAATCTATATGGTATTGTTGGTCCAAAATCTGCCATAGGAAAGGATTTTACAAGTGCACCCTAGACCCGGCCAACATTGAAAGGCTGGAAGCAAGAAATGGCTTCCAGACCAATCTCCAGAGTGGGCTGGTTCCCTTCACTATTCTAAACTTGGTTTAAGATCAGGGTTGCAGAAAAGAGATTTAAAAATTGCAGAAAGAAATGGGAAATATGGCCACAGGCCGAAGTTATAAGACCGGGAAAATAGCAACAGGAAACTTAAAAATGCAACAACAGCAAGTAATAAAAATTATTAACTTAAACCTTCACACGATGTATGCAGGAAAACCCTCCAAAACTACATTCCAGAAATCATACTCTCACGGCGGTACATAAATCCAATATGTAGAATTTTAATGTAATAGCCATGAAGAAATACAAAGCTATTAGAAATGCAATAGAACAGAAAGGAAATCACCCGTACAATCGCTTGACAAATTAGAAGCCAACTCTGTTATTCCTGCAAATGCATCTCCAGTCTCTAGCAGAGAATTTTTCCCAACCTCCGTAAATGAAAATTACATTGGTTTTTATAGAGGTTCGTCCTCTTTATAGCATTGAATAATTAAAACCAACTTCCTTGTGATCTACAACCATGCAACAGAAATTATGCACATGATCCCCTTAATTGTAGCATTGAGGAGGCAAAAATTAAATACAATTAAGATAATCGCGGTCACCTTCATTAAATTTTATTTTTCGAACATGTGCATGAAACCGTTAAAATAGACCACGAACAGCAGCCTCGAATAAATAAAACTTTAATTTTGGAAGCCTGGGTGGTTCTTCGACCTTGAATGCCTTGGAAATCCGCAAATCATTAAATTTGGGTCAGCATTAAATCATCGAAAACCAAAAATATCTCCTCGGCCGTTCATACTGCACTTGGCGAGAAAACAGTTGCAGGTCGCGAAAATGCGACGGGTCGTGAAATCACGACATCTTTTATGTCGTACACCCTGGCCACTTTTGACCTGTGAAAATGGCACCTGTAGCGATATCGCTACGTCTTCGGCTTCCTTTTCTCCATCGCTAGCTTATCCACGCGAAAATAGTACATGTAGCGATTTCGCTACGCACTTTGGTTCTTGGTTCTTCCCTGCGCTCTGCCCCGCGAAAACGGAACATGTAGCGATATCGCTACATGTTTCGGGCACCTTGTACGGCCTTGCTGACGGTCCACGAAAACATAACACCTTTTGCCCTTGAATGCCTTCAATTCTTCCTTGTCTCCATTTCGCTACCGATTTGAGCACTTAATCATTTTTTAACGAGGCATCATGGAATTGCTACCATTTCCATGTTTTTGATCAATTTTCATCCCTTGCATGATTTCGCTACATATTCATGTCAGTTGGCCTTATTGTTGATATTGCAATGAATCGCTACAACTTACTGCTCTTTTGCTTCTTGGACCAAAATGGCCGTGATTTTGAAGCATGTAGCGATATCGCTACGTTTTGCTCCTTTCGTACCAATGGCCACTTTTCCATCACGAAAATGCTACATCCGCTTTGCAAGACCTTTTCAAAAATGCAGCGTAGCGCTACCATATTTATACTTAGTCTTTTTGCAACCCACTTGCAGCGCATCGCTGTCACTTTTGTTTAGATTCCCTTTGTGACCGATGATCTGTGACTTTGCAACATGTAGCGCATCGCTGCAACTTCATCACTTGAGCCTTTGAAGCCAATTGCCGCACGATTTCAGAACGTGCAGCGCATCGCTGCACTGTTTGCTTTGGACTCCCTCTTACAACCACTGCCCACGATTTTGAGACATGCAGCGCATCGCTGCAACTTTTACCTTAGACCTTTTGATGTCGCAAAAATAGAACACGTCGCGATATCGCGATGGTTCTTCCCAACCTGCATGCATTGACCGCGTTGACCGCGATTCTGTGACATGTCAGCGAATCGCTGTAGTTTTTAGACTTAGCCATTTTCTACTCAATTTCGCTCCTTTTTTGCTTCAAAGCCACATCAAAGCCTGTATAAACGTTAGATTTGCAATAATGTATACATTAATACTTCAATGAAAATCAATGTGGCAAAAATGCCAACAGGTATATATAACATATATAGGTGAACCATAAATGTTCTCCAATAATATTGTTGTATTCATTATCATCGATTAGAGTGTGTGGAAGCTAAGTTTTTATATCTTCATCCTTGTGGTATATATAGAATTAAAAATAATCTTTAAAGAATTTGTTGAAACAAATACAAAATAATCAATAGAATACAAGCTGATTTTGGATGGATAGATGTGATTGGATGAGACAAGGTAAAAAAATATATTGAAGGGATTATACAAAAGATGGTTTTCCATGAGAAGCCAAAATAAAGAGAGAGATATTACATATGACTTATGATTATTATCGTTAATGGCTATCAATATTTTATGTACGCATATGGATATGGTTGATGGATGCCAAAATGATAGATAGGAGTTATCCACATGACAACACTCTCAAAATCCAGTTATGGGTCAACTACATGAAAGTCCTTAATCATAGTTATGCACATGAAATATTAGTGATCAATCATAAATATAGATTAAAGAGAGATCTAGTGATGTGAAAGCAAAAATACTCTAGGTGAAAAATGGAGAGACATTCAAGATTGTAGCTAAATCATATGATACATGAGTAGCAATTGAATGTTCACAGTGAGGGTACCATAATATAGATAAATAGAATATGTGTTCATGAAGACACATACTTATATTGTAATGTAATTGGGTATCTAATCAACCATAAGATCTAAAGAGGTATGTAAGGCCCTTATTTATACATTCCACTTATGTGGATTCTTCATGTCCTTAAAAATCAATTATGGGGGGTGTTAGAAAATAATTAATTTTGTATGACCATATAAATGAGAATCAAAAAATATTATATAAATTGATGTATGTAACACTATCTATATATTTTTTGTATTTATTCCCTTCTAGAATATCATGTTTGTGTGTAGGAATATAGTTTTCTGGTTTTTTCTTCTTTCACTCTCAATTATGTCATATATCTATTTCTTCTATTCATTTATGTATTTTCTTACATGCATTTATTTCTATATCACACCATAAAAAGGTCCATGTTAAAGTGGGTATTATATTGAAAAAATATCTATCTTAACATATCAATAGTTAATTAAATTTTAGTGTTCTCTTTTCTAGGATAAAGCATCTACTTATGATGGCCATATTTTGCATATATCCTCTATATGAATATTGGCCAAAGTTTTTGGCTACATAATAAGTTGATGTGGTATCATTTTAATAACATCATTGAATACACTTATTATATACCATCAAATGGAATTGTCCTTGTTGCCATACCCAAAATTCATGATTTTATCCTCCTAATATTATAAAACCATCATATTTTCATCAAAACCCATTTTTTAAGAAAATAATATTTTGAGGTAGTTTGTAGCAATTTGCAATCATAAACCTTAGATCATGAAGATCCTCTCGGTTTGAAACCACCATTAATTCTCCTAACATTGTGACACTATGTATATGCAAATTTGAAATATTATAAATATATATTCTACTCTTGAATAAATAAAGTGAAAAATAAAGCAAAAAGAAAACTTCATAGACGGTTGTAAAGACATTGTAATAGTCAAACCTATTTCAATATTTTAACAAGTATTGGAAGGAAAATTAATATACGGAAAAACAATTAATGTATGGAAGTTAATGATATTATTTTGTTGTAAAATAAAAGGTTATGGTGTTTTCATTTGCAAAAACTATGAGATCTATATCTATAGGTTTCCTTTGTTTAGTACTCTAATGATAGGGACTTTGGAACTTTGTCAAAATGGTTGGGGATAACCGTATATTGCATAAACAATATCTGATTCATATAATCTATGCCTTGGTAGGCATTAAAAACTACTTTACCCTCTATCCTTTCTGTTATGGGAGGAGTTTTCATAATAAGAACCATAATTCAAAATCTTATGGAAACCATGGGATTTATCACAAAACTCATGAGTAATTTGCAATGATGATATTATTTTACTTAAACCTAGACATTGAGAAAAATCAATATATTATGTTGATTTTTTCAAAAAAAATCATCAATTTTTCAATAAAAACTTGATAAGACTTGCACATATGGATTAGAAGGTAAAAATTTTGGTGATTAAGTTTTGAATTGTTCTATTGATTGTTTATTTTTAGTATAGCTATAACTACATAAACAATAGATTAAAGTTTGAACTGATGAAAATATTACTATGAAAGCCCTTTCTAATTTTTGCTATGGTCAATATAACACTTAGCAATACATAATAATTTCATAGAAAAATCACCAAACAAATAAAATATGATACTCAATTTTAAATATTTTAATTAAAAGAATCTTTATAATACTTAGCAATACATAATAAACTCAAAAAAAATTACATGATATTCAGTTCTAAAAAAAATTAATTAAAAAAAAATTTAAATCTTTTTAATTAAAAAAATTTACATGATATTCAGTTCTAAAAAAAATTAATTAAAAAAATCTTTAAATCTTTTTAATTAAAAAAACTTGAAAACTAACCGTAATGAAACAACTTTTCAATAATCAAAGACATAAATATTCTTAAATTATTTGAACTTGAAGTTCAAAGACATAAATATTCTTAAATTATTTGAACTTGAAGTTCATTGGATTTAGTATATAAGAACTATTTCACTGGGTCACAAGACTGGATTCTCTAATCACGAGCAGCATGAGCCATAGTCTTGTGTTTATGAGCTCACCAACTAATTAAGTTATTATATTTTTTTATTATTAATCTCTGTGAACATTCGTGATCGTAAATTATAATTATTTTTAAAAAAATAAAAATCAAATAAACGATCATTTCAGTTTTATATGTATTTTTTAATTAAACAATATTGTTTGATGTTTCTTGTTAGGCAGCCGACCGCACGGGTGCAAAAGGATAACCAAAAACACATTCCTTTGGAGAGGACAATACATGAATATACTTCAAACCTCGCAGCTGATGTTCATAGACATTTACAAATTAGTTTTTATATTTGAAACTTACTGATACAGATTATACTAGTCAGAGTCATTATCATTTTTAGACTCGTATACAATATGTGACTGATAGGTCAGACTCTCAGTCGAAGCGCACAATACTTCTAGAAATATTATGCCTCAATTAACTGCTCTGAAAAAGTCAAGGTCTTTTGATTGGTGTAGAAGAACGCACTATCAACAGTTTCTTGACAATATAATTAAGTCCAGAAGAGAGTACTTTGACGTTGAAAACAGATAAATGAAATATAATACATCTCTGTCCTCTCCTAAACCTGTCACCTTATATCCCGGAAGGCATGTGGGGAATAAAAAAGAGTGGTACAGAGGCGTTGCTTTGACTGTGGACTGTGAGAGAAGGTGAGCTTGGTCATTTTTGACGCTTAAATAATCAATACAATACACACATTATGTTCACTTCCTTAACATTAAGTTTTCCTCCTCTTTATTTTATGTTTAGTCAAATCATTGAAAGTCTTGTGTAGGTGCACCCCCATCCAATGGATGAAACAACAGTTATATACATTGGATTTGCGAATTGAGTTAATTAAAAAAAAAATGGTGGGTGGGATAAATGTTGACATTTTACACTCCTCCATATGTATAGATGACTTTTAATTTTAATTATACCGTTTTTTGTGTGCCTTTTTTTAAATTACCTTCAAAGCAAGAGTTGGCACTTATAAAGATGTGTTGACTATGGTGATGATAACTGTAATGGAAAAAAAGTTCATATAAAAACAATTAATGACGGTTATGTACAAAAAAATCTTAGACTTCGTGGATAATTAAAGAATATAGAGATATAATGATTGTGATTAAGTAAGAATACTTCATTTTAATTTAGGATTATAGTTATGTTATATAATATATGAGTAGCAATGGAATAGTTATGAAGAGGGTAGCATGATACGTATCAATGTTGCAAGTTCAAAATTGAGTTTAATTTTAATAAAGTTGAAATTTTAAGAATATAAAAATAATATTTGAAGATAAGAGTATTAATAATTTTTTAAAATTTTAAATTTTATAGAAATATTATTTTAAATGTTTGATAAAAAATTTGATTTAATGTTTTTAAATGTGTAGGTGTATAAGTTACAACAAAAAAATTGTAGTTTTATGTGTGACTCTTGATAGGGAAGTTTAAGTCTCCATCAATCAAAATTGATGATTTTCAAATTTTATCTTAAGATTTCGAAACCTTATGACATAGGTATGGATATACAAAATAAATACTTTATAAAGGCCCATGTCTATATTGCATTAAAGCCTATGCCTAATCAACCATAAGACCCAATATTGTAGAGAAGACCCATATTTATAGTTTGCCATAGGTTTTTTCAAGGATTTCAAAATCGATTTATGGATTGTACTAGGAAGTAATAAATTTTATACAACCATGTTAGCAAGAGTTAACATAGTTTGGGTAAATATATGCTTATAATTTTAACCAATATCACATTTATTCCCATCTTAAATGTTTCATATAACATTATATACACTTGTCTCTATTATGTAATTTATTAATTTATCTTATCTTTGGTTCTATCTTTTTTAGTCTCTATTATGTAATCTATTTATTTATTCTCTTCTTTTGTATATTTTTTCATGCTTTCATTTCTTCAAAATGCCATTAGGAGTCTATATTTAAGTGAGCATTATCTTTAAAAAAATCTACTTTGGACTTATATGTAGTTTCTCATATTTTTTTGTTTTCTTTTTTAAACTAAAACTCTCCTTATGATGAGATATTTTCATGTATTATTCATACGAATATTGTTCAAAGTTTATAGTTGCATGGTGAGTAGACTTATATGTATTTCCTCATATTTTGTTGTTTTCTTTTTTAGACTAAAACATCTCCTTATGATGAGATATTTACATGTATTATTCATACGAATATTGTCCAATATAAAGTTTATATGGTGAGTAGATATTGGTATTGTTATAATAACATCATTAAATGATTTTATGTAGAGTTGAGTGATATTATCCTTGTCTTTATGGCTAACATTCATGAATCCATCCCTTAGTATTACAAATTCATCATCTTTTTAATGTATTCTAAATCCATTTCTAATGTAAATGGTATTTTGAGCTATAGTGTAGCATATATGTAGTCCCCAACTTTAATCTTTAAATCATAAGGAACCTCTACGTCTAGAACCAACATTAATCCTCTTAATGTTGTGACACTATGTATATATAGATTTGAATTCTCCTACAAGTTACTTTTACTCATAAAATATAAAGTGGAACATAAAAAAATAAAAATCTTCATGTAGTGTTGTAAATACACTATAAAATTATGTTTCAATATCTTGATGGTATTTGAAGTAAAATTAATATACATCCTAAATATTTCAAATTTTATTTTCTTATAAATTAGAAGGTTATGGTGTTTTTATTTACACAAACAATAATGCTTTCTCTATCCAATATTCTATTACATTATGAGTTAAAGATTTTTTATTATATAAGAAAGATATTAATTATTACTTGTGTTGTAGCTTAGAAATTGTTTACATGTTAATAAAAACAACAAAATAGTTTTTTGTTTATGTTGATTGCGTATTATCATCAATTTGAAAGGTTTCTATTATTCCTAAGAAGCAAACCCCTGAATCTATGGCTAACTTCAGGCCAATCAGTTTATGCAATGTTTCTTACAAGATCCTAACTAAGGCCATTGCAAATAGAATGAGAAATATTCTACCCCACATCATAGATTCATGCCAAGGAAGCTCTGTCCAGGGTAGGTCAATCTTGGATGGAGTTATCATGGTTCATGAAGCTCTGCACTCTACTCATAAGACTAACAGGTCCTTTTTTGCCCTCAAGCTTGATATGAACAAAGCATTTGATAGGCTAAATTAGGACTTTTTGATTGTTGTCCTCCTTAAGTTTAGTTTTCACCACCAATGGGTTAATTTGATCAAAGAATGTATTTCTAAAGCATGGTTCTCGATTCTGGTTAATGGAACAACTGCTGGTTACTTTCAAAGTCGTAGAGGAATTCGGTAGGGGGACCCTATCAGCCCCATGTTATTCATCATTATGGTAGAAGATTTAGGTATAACCATAAAAAATACTTGCAGTTCAAGGCTAATATCATAAATCAAGGCAACATCTCTCACTAGGGCTGTTTATCACCAACAATTTTTTGATGATACCCTTCTATTGACTAAGGCATCGGTGGTTGAGGCCAAAAGAATTAAATACATCCTGCAACTCTATGAGGACGATGCTAGTTAGAAAGTTAATTTCAATAAAAGCAAGTTATATTTCTTGAACACCCTCATTCGGAGGTAATGAAGGATTGCAAAAAAAATTAGGGTGTGATATAGCAAACCTCCCCACTTCGTATCTTGGTCTCCTTATTTTCATTGGTTCTCTGAGAGAGTCAATGTAGGACAGGGTTATTGAAAGAATTCAAAAAAAACTTGTTTGATGGAAATGTCATCTTCTATCTCAAGAAGGAAATTTAACCCTCACTAAGTCCTCTCTTCAGAGAATTCTAGTTTATTTCCTCTCTGTTTTCAAAGCCCTTGTGCAGGTTTTCCTGAAAATTAAGAAACTCCAAAAAGAATTTTTATGGACTGGATCAGAGGAGAAAAAAAGGATACACCTTGTAGGATGGAACAAAGTGTGTAGACCCAGGGAAAATGGGGGCTTAGATCTAAGGAGAATTTCTCATATGAATTTAGCTTTACTAGCTAAGTAGGCTTGGTGCCTCATTTTTGGTGAATAAAATGAATGGATAGCTATCATCAAATGAAAGTATCTTCAAAATATGGAATTTCTAAGTGACTCAGTTCCAATCAGAGGTTCTACTTTTTGGAAAGCAATTCTCAATTGTAATTAAATCATAAAAAAAGGTTTAATATGGGTTTTAGGCAGTGGTGAGAGTATAAATTTTTGGAATGACAGGTGGGCTAAGGACGAACCACTGACGTAATATCCTAACTTAGCCCGAATTAGAGATATCATGGAAGAAATCATTGGAAAAAAAATCTTTTATTATATGGTTGAGGATAGAGGCAAAATGAAGTGGAAACAAATAAGGATTCAAGGATTTCAAGTGGAATCAAATGATCTTTGTAACATTCTCGGGCAATAGTTTATCCCCATGAGACCCAAGGAAGATCAAGTGACCTGGGCTCCTACAGAAAATGAGCAGTTCATTGTTAAATCAGCTTACAAGCTTCTACTTGATGATGAGGATTTTGTCCTCCAAAAGGACTTAGTTTGGATAAAAAAATTAATTCCAAAAATTGTAGTCTTTTCATGGCCAGTTATCCAAGGAAGAATTCTAACCATTGATAAATATATATATATATATAGAGAGAGAGAGAGAGAGAATAAAATGAGGATATTGTAAAGGAGAGTAAGTGGAAGCAAAAAATCCCTAATTTTTAGAATTTATCTAAGACAAACTTCATAAATAAATTTTTATGTCTTATTTTCTAATATACAATAGTTTTTATTTGTCTTTTACTGAGGTACAAGATATCACGAAACTAGTTAAACTTATTTTAATATATCTATGAATTTCTTATAAGATGGTTATTCATTTGCAACAAGATTAACATTGAAAAGAATATATGATAAATTACAATATGATATGTTGTAATTTTGTATATGATAATAAAAATATATATAATATCTTGTTTGATTGTTCTTTTTCACTTATTTTGGCCATGTTTCTAGTAGAGTGTTATATTTATGCCAAGTAGTTGTGAATAGGATAGATTAAAACTTAATTTTATTTTAAAATATAACAGTATGTGATAATATTGAGAATTTTTGGTTATATACATATTTAAAACTAATCATGATATATTTAATGGAATATGAAAATAAAGCACACAAATTTCTATGGGGGTACTTGATGAGCTCCATAATACTCTCGTTGAGGAGGTAATTATTTGGAAATATAATTCAAGGGAACTTTGGCTCAAAGTGGGAGACCAAAATATAAAATATTTCCATACATAAACTCTAAGACTTAAAGGCTCCAATAGAATTAGAGAAATTTTGAAGGTTGATGGATATAAAAAAAAATGATATTAAGGAAATCATGCCAAAGGTTGTTATTTTTTGAATCATTGTTTTACAACATGGAGAACATGGACTCCCAGGTTAAGGATGATTTACTTCAAAATATATTAAACTTGATTTATGAGTACATGAATGTGTTGATGTTGAACTCCTTTAAGGATAAGAAAATTAAAAAGTAGTTTTTAAAATGGACAGTTTGAAAACCTCGAGTCTAGATGAATTTTACCTAATATTCTTCAAAAAAATCTAAAACATTATGGGGAAAGATATAGGAGATACCCTAAAAGATATTCATAGGTTTGGCACCATTCCCAAGGCTATAAAATCCACCTTCTTGGTTCTTATTTTGAAATTCCAAAGAGCTAAGGTCTTTAGAAACTTTAGACCTATTAGCATTTGTAATACCATCTATAAGTTTTTGATAAAAATTTTGACTAACAGGATCAAATTGTTTCTTATCAAAATTATTGACCCAGCTTAGAGTAGGTTTGAGGTGGGAGGATAGAATTTAGATGGAATTATTTTAGTTTATAAACTCATTCATTATGTGGAAAAGAGTGGGAGAGTTAGGACTTTTCTCAAACTAGATATGAATAAAGTGTATGATATGGTTTTGTGAAAGTATTGAATAAATTTAGGTTTCATCAAATATAGATAAGCCTAATTAATGCTTTTATCTCATCATAATTCTTTTCAGTTATCATCAATGGTTGGACTATGGGATGCTTTAAAATTTGTAGAGGCCTACACTAGTATGCCCGCATTTCACCCTTATTCTTTGTCATTGTGGTTAAAGCATTGGGTAGATCTGTAAAAGTGGAACCAACCATAGTAGGTTTAAAACCATATTTTAGTGGATCTGTTATCCCGCTTGTAGTTCATTTATGACACTCTTATAGCCACCTTGACTTACATTCCACAAGTGAAGAATACTAAAGAGATTTTAGCATTCTTTGAAATGGATGCAAACCAAAATATCAACTTTTTAAAAAATTTAATCTTCTTTCTTAACACCCCCAAAAAGGTAAAGATTTATCTCCCAAATTTTGGGCTATTGAGTGGCCAAATTTCCCTCTATCTACCTTGAGATACCCTTAATTAAGAGGATATTAAAAAAGAAATTTTTGGACCCAGTCATCAAAAGGATGCAAAGGAAATTCGTTATCTAAAAGGGGGTAGGGTTATGCATAAGGTGTTGGACTCAAAATATACTTGTAAAAAAATGGTGAATCCTAATCAAAATCAAGGTGAATCATGGAGAATCCTAAGAAAATAAAATCGAGCATCTTCATACCAAAATTTGGGGTATTTGAAGCCCTAAAATGTAAGGTCATATTTGGATCCACTTTTGACCTATTAAATCATATTATAACTTCATAAAAGCACCCCCATTAGATCAGGTTTAAAAATAGCTTTCCAACGAGTACAAATATTCCTATGTTTAGATATATATTGTGGTGAATTGACCTTAATAACAAATTGGTCCTAAAAATTTTAGGCAAATGGGTTGACGTCGAGGGTCTTCATATTCTCAAATTTCCAATATTGAAAATCCTAATATTCACCCAATTGGTGAATATTCATCACTATGCATAACCTTGGAAGGGGGCTCTTCTCAACCTGGTTGGCAAAGTCCAACTGGTCAAATCCACCCTTCACAACATTTCTCTATTCTGTCTCTCACTTTTCAAAGCTCCAACTAAATTTATTCAAAGAATTGAACTCATTTAGAAGTACTTTCTTTGGTTTGAAAATGATGGGAAGAAAAAATTTCACTAGTTTCCTAGGAACAAATATGTATTGGAAGATAATTTGATGGCCTTGGCATAAAAAGAGTTAACAAGGGTGAAATTTATTCAATAATGAGAATGTCGATTGGGTCCACATTTTGTAAGTCAAATATCTTTCTCAAAATTAAGAATTTCTAGTTGATCTATTCCCCTCTCCAAGATTAATTTTTTGGCTTGGTATCACTAAAATTCATCATGTCATTTCAAAGAGCCATAGATGAAAGCTAGGAAATGGTAAAAATATCAATTTTTGGGAAGACACATGGGTGGGTTATTCTTCCTAGCTCACATTCCTAAGGTTACAATTGTGAAACCCATAACTCATGACTCTTTTGGAGCTAAAGTTGTAGACTTCATTTAGGTAAGTAATGGGGTCAAGTCCCGATGGAATGTCAACTTATCAAACCTAAACTAGGATATATGAAAGGTTATGGACTATCTCAATCACATTCTAAGCTTACAGGTTATTAGATATTTTGATATTGAATATTTTATTCTATGGAATGAGGAGAAGGATGACTCCTTTTCAATGAATTTTGCCTACTTCCTTTATAAAGTTGAACCCATGGACCTACCTCCTATTAGAATTCCCAAGAGTAGAACTACAAAGCATTACAATATTTGAAGAAACAAAATATAACTGATTGATTATTCCATGGATCAACTTTGTATAAATAACAAAGTTGATCATTGAGATCCGTTGGATTACAACAACTCATCAAATCTGATGTAGACTTTAAATGAGAGTTCACCTGACTCATGAAGGAGTGGAAACTCAATTAAGTCTATCCTAGTAGAACTTAAGAGAATAATTACTTATTCTAACACCCCCTCTTAAGTGATACTAGGGGTGTATTGTGCAGATGAGTCCCGGAAATAGATCCTAATGAGGTACTCATGTACAATGGATTCTTTTATGAAGAGATGGTAAAAACCCCATGGGAAAAACCATCTATCAAAAAAAAGGAAGAGGCTTGTCTTCGGTTTGCAAATATTATCCTATGAATACACACAAAAAAAGAAGGATGAGTCCCACCAAAATGGCTTGATGAGGTACTCATTTACAATATATATGAGAGATGGTGAAAAAACCACATGGGAAAAACCATCTTTATGAAATAACGAGGCATGTCTTTGGATGGCGAAGATTGTCCTTAATAACAAAAAAAATGAGTCCCGACAACTTGGCCTGATGAGGTACTCATGTATATTATGTAAGGGAGAGATGATAAAAAAAACCACATGGGAAAAAACCATCCTCCAAAGAATACAATAATAAAATGAGAGGTGAAAGACCTTTGTTTCAATGTAGCTGTAATACTCCAAGTTTCTCTCGCAATTGTATGTAACACGGAGAAGGAAATGACTTGGTGAATATGTTTACAACTTGATTTTTAGTTGGAATATAGTCCAAGTATATGTCCCCATTATGAATATGTTGTCGAATGAAGTGCATGTGTATCTCAATGTGCTTGGTGCATTGATGCTCAATTGGATTACGTGCAATATGAATTGTGCTCTGATTGTCACACCAAAGAGTAATAGGTTTTTCATTGGAAAACCCAAATTCTTTTAGAATCTGACGAATCCAAAGAGCTTCCTAACTTGCTAAAACTGTTGCCCTGTATTCTACCTCTGTAGATGATAAGGCCATTGCTTGTTGTTTTTTGCATAACCAAGCAATTGGTGAAGAACCAAGACAAAAAACATAGCCAAAAGTTGAACATATGTCTTCTACTAAACCTTCCCAATATGAATCCGTGTAGCCAATGATATCCATGGATTTTCCCTCATATAAGAGCCCAAAGTGAGTAGTTCCTTGCAAGTAGCGGAGGATCCTTTTTTTGCTTTCCAATGACTGAAATGAGGTTGATGTGAGAATATGGATATTAAGCCAACAACATATGAGATATCTAGATGAGTATGAGTAAGGTATAATAGACTCCCTACAAGATGATGGTATAGAGTTGCATCACATAGAGGGGATGTGCAGGAAGTACTTAGATTGACTCCAAACTAGAAAGGTGTAGGAGACGGTTTGCAATCTATCATTTTAAACCTTTGAAGAAGATCTAGAGTGTATTTTTGTTGACACAATGAAATTCTTGCATTTTTTTGATTTATTTGGATCCCAAGGAAGTAATGTGCTAGACCCAGATCAACCATATCAAATTTTTTAGAGAGGGAGTCTTTTATAGTCTGAATGTGAGCAAAGTCACTACTAGTGAGTAGCAGATCATCAACATATAGAACAAGTATGGTGATTTTTCCTTCATCTCTCCAAATGTAGACTATGTTATCAAACTCACAATGAAAAAAACCTGAGGAAAGAAGGAAGGAGTCCATTTTTTCATACCAAGCTCTAGGAGCTTGTTTGAGGCCATAGAGAGACTTCTTTAGCCTACAAACAAGAGAGGAGTCTTGAGTGAAACCAGCAGGTTGTTCCATGAATATCTCTTCCTTTAAGTCCCCATGTAAGAAAGCACTTTTTACATCCATTTGAAATATAGACCACTTTTGGGAAGCAACTAGCAAGAAAGTCTAATAGAATCCATTTTGGCAACTGGTGCAAAGGTTTCAGCATAATCAATTCCTTCAATTTGAGAGAAACCTTTGGCTACTAGGCGAGCTTTGTGTTTGTCAATTTCTCCATTAGGTCCATATTTTGTTCTGTAAATCCATTTACAACGAACTAATTTCCTTCCTTTAGGTAGGGGAACTAAATCCCAAGTTTCATTTTTTATTAAGGAAGAGAATTTGTTTTCCATGGCATCATCCCATTCTTTAATACCATTTGCTTCTTTGAAGGATTGAGGATCAGAGGAAATAGACTGATAGACAAGACCAATGCCTATGGAGTTGGTTAATCTAGATGATGGAAGATTTTGGATGTAAGTAGTAGCTTCTTTAACAATGGTGCGGGCCCATTTTGGCATAGTGGAAGGAGTAGAAGGAATGGAAAGACTTTGAGTTGGAGTTATAGGTTCCTCATCTTGATCATCAATATCTAAATTAATCTCTAAAGTTGGTTCTTCATTATATTGAGGTTCTACTATAGGAGAAGGCTCAATAGAGGAAGAGGATGTTTGAGGATATTTCTAAGGGAATGTTTCATCAAATTGGACATTCCTATGAAAAAATACCTCATGAGTTGAGGGATCAAGGAGCCTGTATGCTTTCATTTCCTCACAATAACCAACAAAGATGAGATTTTTTATTTTCTTATCTAGAGCCTTCCTTTTCTTCTTTGGGATGTGTGCCCAAGTAATACACCCAAAAATATTGAAGAAGGAGACATCCGATTTTGAACCAGTCCATGCTTCTTCAGGAGTTAAATGGTCAAGAGCTTTATGAGGTGTGCGGTTTTGAATATAGTTTACACAGTTAATAGATTTTGCCAAAAAAACCTTTGGAAGATCTCTTGAATGGAGCATACAATTTGCCATTTCCTTCAATGTTCAGTTTTTCCTCTCTACAATGCCATTTTTCTACGAATTATGGGAGACATAATATTGATGAATGATGCCATGACTTGATAGAAATATTGAGAACTCATTACTGCAGTATTCCCCCCATTATCTATGCGAATTTGCTTGATGTTGCAAGAGGCTTGATTTTCAACTAAGGCTTTGAAGATTTTGAAGTGGGATAGAACATCACTTTTGTATTTTAGGAAGTAGACCCAAGTTCTTCTAGAAAAGTCATCAATGAAGGTTAGAGCATATTTTTCTCCTTTGAAAGAAGGCTCTGGAAAAAACATCAAGTCACTATGGATTAACTCTAGAGGAGATGAGGCTTTTAGAGAACCACTTGGGTGGAAAGGATCTTGATGTTGCTTTCCAAGAGCACATCCAGGACATACTCCATAAATAGAAGAGACTTGAGGTAGACCTGTTACCATTTCATGGGTGTTCAATTCCTTTAGGTAGTTATAACTGATATGACCAAACCTTTCATGCCAAATTTTGCTTTCAAGATCTCCATGAGCCACAAAATAGGAGGCCCCTTCTGGATTTTTGAATCCTTTGAAGTGAAATAGGTGAGTGTTGTGATCAATATCTCCTTTGGCTATAAGAGAGTGGGGGTCTTGAAAGTCTCTTATCTCAACTCCTATTGGAGAGAAGAGAACAATTTTTCCCTTTCCAAAAGTACAAATCTGATAGATAGAGAGGAGATTTGTTGCAATGTTTGGAACATAGAGAACATTATTGATAGAGCCACCATCAATGGATATGTCACCCTTTCCTTTGATTGGGATAAAGGAAGAGTCACCAACTTCTATGCTACATGTTGAACTTGAGGAGATAGAAGAGAATGACTCATCTGAAGCAGTCATGTGATGAGTTGCTCCAGAATCTAGGACCCAGTAATTAGATGAAGTATTGGTGGTCTTCCCTTGAAAATTTAGGGCTTTTCCTATCTTCTTTTTATTTTCTATATTTTGATCCTTCATAGTTGCCTCTAGTTGTTGTAATATTTTCCAGCATTTGTTTGTAGAATGACCATTCTTTTTGCAGGTGAGTACAGGTTATGGGACTTCTTTCTTTCTTTTTAAATTTTTCTTTAGTGGAGGTGGATGCTACTAAGGCTTTATAGGAAGAGGAATAGATCTCATACTTTGCAAGTTTTGTTTCTTCTCTAGTTAGTCTCTCACAAAATTCTTCTAAGGAGGGCATTTTGAAACTTGTACCAAGAGCATCTTTTGTAGATAGAAAGGTGGTTGTAAATATTTGAAATACACCATTTAATTTAGAAATAATTAGATAGATGCATTCTTCATATTTTTTATCCTTACCACTACCTTTAAATTGAGTAAGGACTTCTTTAAATTTGGTGATAAAGTCAACAATATTGTCGAAGTCGTCAGGAGATAAAGCTGTTAATTCTACCTCAAGCTGCATTGACCTCATTTGATCTACTTTTCCAAATAATTTCTTTAGTTTCTCCCAAATTTCATAAGGATTTTTACAATCCATAATGTGAAACCATAAGCTTTCATTTACATTAGTGCTTATAATACCCATTGTTTCATACAACTTTCCTTTATGAACAAATTTTTCATATTCTTTTTCAAATTCAAGTTGCTTCTCTTCTAGCAGGTGTGTGAGCCCTTTTTGAGAAATGAGATTTAAAATTTTGGGTTTCCATGTATGGTAGTTATGAGGAGTAAGAGGATCAATTGTATTCATTGAATTTATTTTGAAGTTAACCCAAAGTTCCCCCCTTTAACTTTAATTTAGAGAATGCAATGGATATTAGTTAACATAAGACTAAAAGAAATACCAATTATCTCAAAATACCCACCCTAATGAGAGGGAAACTATAAGTAATTTGAGGTTATTTGATATGAATATGAGGCTAATGAGAAAAAATTTTGCCAAAGCTTTAAGAAACACCAAAATTTCTCAAAATACCCACCCTAATGAGAGGGAAACTATAAGTAATTTGAGGAGATTTGATATTAAGTTTGGTTCTAAGAGAACAAATATGCCATGCCTTTATATCTTTTCTTCTCAAATACCCACCCTGACGAGAGGGAAACTATAAGTATTGATTAGATATGATATTTGGAACATAGGCTCATATCATCCAGACCTATATTGGTTATCTTAATAACCCGCCCTTACTTGAGGGAAACTATAAGTTATTTAGGATGTCCAATATGGGTGAGTGGTGATATAAAATATTTGTGCTTTTAGAAAATATTATCAAGTTTTAATAAAGAGTTATACTTACTTTATTAAAAAAAATTATAATTTAAGATACTCTTTGTAAAAATTATTAACCAAAATAAGTTCTTCTATTATAGAGACCTTTTGCAAGAAAGGGAAAAAAATGCTCACTTCATTTACTAAAATATCTCTATAATATATTAAAGAACTTTTGGAAAAAATAATAATTTGAACAAATTAATATTTTAATATAGAGATTTGCTAATGAAGTATTTAAAGAAAGAATAAAATAGAGATATTTTATTAAGTTCTTTAATGTTTTAAGGATTGTAAATTAAAATCAATACCTTACCTATATTAAGCAAGATATATAAACAAAATGATTTTTAACAAAGGTAAAAGGGCAAAATAAAGGAGGCAAAAAATGACGCAATGACAACCCCCCTGATGCTATGATAGGTGCATAAAGGCACCTATAAAACCCCCAAAAAATTATATTATAGATTTTACAACTGTCCTTTGATCTTGGGCCAAGGAGAGGCCAAAAAGAAAAGGATTGAAACCTCTTTTTTTTGTTTTGAAGGCTACAACAGTGAACAGAGAATAGATGTATATTATAGCCTAAAATAGCAATGCAGATATGAGATAAAAATAATTGACATCAGACATAGGAGAGGAGGCAACAAATATTTGGTGTTGCATCTGTCAATCGAACAAGAAAGAACAATGGCAGCGAGGAAGGAGCTTTATGAGAGGCTTCGATTCACTGCACTATTTTAGGGAGAAAATTATATCTCTTTTTACCTGAAGGGCGACGTTCATGAAAATATGGTTTTGAGTTTCGAAAAACACGATTTGCTCCTTCACACTGCACCTGAAATGAAAATAAAGG
Organism: Wollemia nobilis; assembly: GCA_028583015.1. NCBI lineage: Eukaryota > Viridiplantae > Streptophyta > Pinopsida > Araucariales > Araucariaceae > Wollemia > Wollemia nobilis. The sequence goes on along the minus strand of JAQPPZ010003266.1, from coordinate 1,020,647 downwards.
AAGTTATCCAATAAAAAATAATTGTACCAATACCAGTGATATGATGACATAGAGGAGGCACTAAGAAGATTATATCTTGAGAGATGCCAGAAGGCACACTTATTTCACTTTAGCAGAGAGCTATGTTACATAGGGAAGGCGCCTTAGCAGCAGAGGATGCGGTGAGCAGAGGGGCTTCCTGGAAGAGGAAGGCAACGATGCCACACACCTATGGAGACATCTCTAAAAAAATACGAATGGCATCAAGAACCCTAACACTGACAGAGATTCACAATGAACGAAAAATGTTAGGCCCAAAAACACATCAGTTTAATGCTTAACCGAAGAAACACAAATCAAAACAATAGAATCATACTTTCAAGCATTTGTAAGATGATTATATAACAAAAAAAATGGAAGTTCTTCCTGAGCACCGAAGGACAAACAAAAGGAAGAAGATCGAGTTGAACGCAGATTGAAAATCACAAGATCTTCGAACGATCAAAAAATTTAATTAAGGGAAATGCCCGTTTAGAGATGTAGTCTCTACGCGCACCAATTTAAACGGTGGCCAAAAGTCACGTTGCTTAAAAAAATAAATGAACTTTGGTCTAATTAATGTTAGACCAAAAGTCCCTCTATCTTGTGAAGGTTAAGGTCCAATAACACGCAGCAAAAAAATAAACAATTAAAATTTAAAATTTAAACACTTTATTTCATTCTTCTCCAACCAACACAACATTACACATTCTAATATATATATATATATATAGGTAAGGGATATGGAGAAAGTCGGCAGAGGGAGATGGAGGGATAAGGGAAAAGAAGGTATATCGGAGGGATAAGGAGGAAATGGAGGGATAAGGAGGGAATATAGGAGGAGAATAGGAGAGAAAATAGGATAGGGAGTTAGGAAATATTTCCGACAAAATTATCCCAACTAACTCCCTGTAAAATTTCAAGTCAATCGGAGCTACGGTTGAGAAGTTATGGCCCCGGCAAGATGCACTAAAATTTAGGGGAAAATGTAAGATTTCCCATATTTTGTTGGATGGTCCTGCATCACTTATGGGCACATTTGGGGTGCTTTTGGGTTGACCAAAGGGTTCATGGACACCTTTGGGGCATTTTGGAGTGACCAAGCGATTACGGGAATCCTTGGAGCTTTTTGGAGAAAATGACAAAATGCGTAGATTTTTTTATCTTTGTTTTTAATGATTTTTTTTGTCTACACTAAATAGAATTAAACACACACATTCACAAAATCGTGATTATCTCTTTTAAGGATTCTTGGTGTGCCCTAGACTGGTTTAGTGCATTTTGGTGTTTTGTTTTGTTTTTGTAGGTTTTGTAGAACGTTTAAATGCATCATGTAGGCTCTTATAACTCCAAAAAGGTCGCCCCTTCAATATACCAACCAGGCCGATATACCAACCTCTCTATATACCTGCCCTTACGAGAGGGAAACTATAGGTACGTGAGAACATAAGGTACATGGTACGTAGGCGGTACGGAAGGGGGATTGTCCTGTTAATGGAACCTACCATAGAAAACTTATCCTCGCGCGCATGGGAATCACCCCAGCTACGCTCGGTCTGTCTTTGTCAGGATTTACGCCTAACAACAGTTGACAATTGGGAAATGGATGCAAATCAAGCCAAGGTGGTGATGAAATCCACCAATGGTCTTGATCAAGGGCTGGGGTCTTACGACCAGCTCCTTGGTTTAAAATTGTTTCGTGATGTGTGTGGGATTCATTTTATTCAACAAAAATGAAACTAGCATACATGACTTTTCCTAATGCAATGCGAGATTAAATGAAAACAATTAAAGAAACAGAAATAGAAACAGAAAATTTAACAGAGATGATAAAAATCCCTACCTCTTCTCTGCCTGCTCCAGTTGCTTCTGAATTTCTGCTCTGAAAATCCGCAGACAGGAATTCGTCCCTCTAGGAGATGAATTGCAAAATAGAATTTGTCCCTCCCAGAGACGAATTTGAATTTGTCCCAGGGTCAGATGAATTGCAGAAAAGAATTCGTCCCTGTCAGAGACGAATAGCAGTCTGCAACAAAAAAAGTGTACCTATCAAGCACAAACACAAAACTTTGATCAGTTTTTTGTGATTTCAAAAACTAGGGAACAGGGTCCCACCGTGATCGCCACTGAAAGCACGAGATTCCGGGCAAAGGAAACACCAAGTGCGATTGCATTCAAAATCGAGTACGCTTAAGTCCTAGAAATGTAAATTGCATGAAATGGAAAAGAAACACATTGGAAGAGACACAAGCAAATAGAGAAAACACAGCCCTTTCATTAATATCCCTTGATCTCTGTTACAATGACGTCTCCTCCCTTTTCAGGGGCTAGGAGCGCAAATAGAGTTTGATTACAATCACTGAATGATTCCTCTTTCCGCGTGCCCACGATTGCAATGGGCGGGCCAAGATGATGCCGCCGCTGATGTCGATGAGTTCTTCACCTCTTGCCAAGATGTCAGTAGCATCTGCCGCAAATGAAAAGCGTTTGCTCTCTAAAACTAACAAAATATGCATGTAAATATTTGCCTGAAACAGTAATTACAGTGAGTCCAAATGGCTTCAAAACTTGATAGAAGATAAGAAAAGTTACCAGAAGGCCACTTCCACTGAGACAGCTAGCCAATCTACCTTCAACTGGAATTCGTCCCTGGGCAGGACGAATTCTGACTGTAATTCGTCCCTGGGTGGGACGAATTCTTCTGTGTTGAAGAAACCGACACGCTCATCGCTCCAATGTTAGATCCCGAGACCCGCAAAACACACCGCAAATAGGGGGTTATGTAATTGGGGCCATTTTGGGATGACCCAGATGGTCGGATTCTCCCAATTTGGCCTCCACCCTCGGGAATTTGACCTTGACACCTGCAAGTCAGCGAAACGACAAAGCAATACAAAACATACTAGAATCTGACCAAAAGTTACAAAATTGCAGCTATGGATCAATCAAACCTAATAACACAAAATGCAATCTAAAAAATGATCTAAAATGCTCAAAAACTAAAAATAGGACTTGGGAGGTGCGGGGGTGCCCAAGTGGGCCTCCCACCGTTGGCCCTTGATTTTGGAGCCAATCCACCAGGGATGGGCCCAAAACCTCTTAGGATTGGGGGGTCGGTGAATTGGTTGGTTCAGGTGTCCATGCGTTGGGTTTGGGTCCGGTTCGAGCTTCCAAATGCCACCCAACAACCTCCCTTGCAAAAGAGATTGGTGGATGTGGGAAGGTGAACCAAAAGGGATGCAAGTGGGTCTTCAACTCGACAGCACTTCATTGCTTGAAAACTCCTTCAACCTGTATGTTTTGGGTGAGAAAAGTCCCACCTTTTATAGACCCATGGGGTCTCTTTTGGGAGGGAAGCACAAATGCCATGTGTTGGCCATAGGCGCCATGTGGTAGTCTTGTCTTCCCATGAGGGAGGGGAGTCCTCCATTGACTTGAGATTTGATAAATGCCTTTTGTGATAGTCTTCTAATGGCCCCTCTGTCCACCTACACACGCGTGCAAGGCAGGAGTCCTTAACTAAGCGTTCAGGCTGCCACTTGGCACCATTTGCCTTTTTGCCCGTTAAGCTTAGAATTCATCCCACCCAGGGACAGATTCATAATTCGTCCTGGGGTGGGACGGATTCTATTTTGAATTTGTCCTTGGGTGAGACGAGTACTGGGCAAAGTGTCCAAGTGTGCCAAATTGCTTCTTGACCTTACAAAATTGCTATGAAAGTGGTTAAGACCACTGTTTAACCTCTGAGGGCTGCCCTGGGGGCTGTGTTTGTCAAAGCGATCAGTGTTTGCAGTCACATAATCGGATTGGTGCTGTTTTGGTGTCTACATAAACACCCCCTCTACACATAAGAGTGTAAAAATATGCACTCTAGAGCCCCCCCCAAAGGAATATTTTATATATTTAATACAAATTATGTCTACATCGTAAATGGGTGACCCAAAAAGGAGGGCAGCCAAAAGAACAAAGACAAAGGAGATCGCGTTAATCGATATCCACCCTAAAAAAATATGAAAAAAAATATACAGACTCTTTTCTAAAATAGTAAGAGGGGAAATCAATTGAACAGGAGTCCGGTAATTATCTTCCAAAGGCTTCATAGATATATTGGTGTTGCAAATCTCAAACCTCAAAAAATGGGTTACAAAGAGGAAATCCCTTTACCAGCGAAGCTCACCAACGATGCTTCCCAAAAATCACCAACGAATCTCTCTTTCACGTACGCTACAGAAAATATATATCTAAAGGAAAAAAACTTTGTCAAGAGGATATTTTTTAATAATATATTTCCCTACGAAAAATGTTAGATTGTTGCTGCCTAAAATTGACAGTGTCAAAGATCACCTTTGATATTGAAATAACCTGCAGTAATTATAAAATGAAGGATATGCAGCAATGAAAAATGACTGTCTACAATACTTCCTTATATTTAAATAGCAATATTTAAATATTTTTGAGAAAGCATTCAAAATTAAACTAAACCTATAGAAAGTTGTTAGTTATTTATCTCCTGGTAAAACTGAGAGAAGCCTCAAAGAGCGCTTCGAAAGTAGAAGAACATGCAGAACTTCGAGCTAAAAATGAGAAGTGAAATATGCATAAAAGTAATATTATCTTAGAAACTCAAAATATGTGTAAAAGTTTTGAAAGGATGAAATATATACCCTTCAATGAAAGAACATCGTTGAGTGAGACTAGAGTGCACCGGATCTTATTTGAGTGTGAACGGGAGTTAAGAGGATGGTACCAAGTAGAGAGGCAGCTCCAACAACTAGAAAATATTAGTCTAGATCGAAGGAGGCCAATAGTCTATGAGAGAGCGTCGGAGCCTAGAGGCCCAAAAAAAAGGACCAATCTCCAGTTCGATCGGGAGTCCCCATACCACATATTCTCAACGATTAGAACAGCATCAAGGAAAGGTAGTTCTCTCAACATCTAAAAAAGTGATCATTAAGAGGATATTGAACGTAGACTAAAAGTGAGGTTTAATTAAAAAACTCACTAATAAATATAAACTCTACTCAATCTCTAAAAAAACTTGAGTTATTTTTTTTCCCTTTAAAAGCGGAAAATAATAACTAAATGTTTAGAATATGATTTCCAACAAGAATACGTCGAGAGGAAAAACAATAAAGAAAAAATGTTATTTTCCTTAGATTTGAAGGGCGGGAGAAACGCCTACACACAGGGTAAACTATGTTTAAAGAAAGGAAATAACTATTTTTCTTAAAAATTTCCTCAAGCATTCAAGAGTATTCAACATAAAAAAAAATATGCTGAAAGAGAGAAAAAAAATTACAATGGATAAAAGGAGACTTAAAGCAAACTTTTGAAGTTTAGATAGTCAAAAAATATCCAAAGTAAAGAATCAGATCCTAGAACCTTCAAGAGAGAATACTAGCAAAATCTATCCTACTTTGGTACCATGTTAGAATTTCACAATAATAGATATGCAAAGTATTACATAAAATATGAAGAGTAGAGTTGAACTGATTGATTTATCTCTAGGATCAAATCTGTATAAATAGTAGAGTTGATCATTGAGAGCCGTTAGATTACAAAAACTCATCAAACTTGATGAAGACACTACTTAGAGTTCTACTGACACATGGAGGAGTGGAAACTCAAGTGTGTATCCTAGTGAACTTAAGAGAATATTCACTTATTCTAACAGCCTTATGCAAATTAGAAAAATAGATTATAAATAAATTATTTTTTATAAAATTAAAAAATCATGTGAAACCATATTGAGTATTACAAAATTTAAAGCATGTTGTGTGTCAATAAGTTAAAAAAAATATTATTGAAGAGTTTTCTAATTCTATTAAAGAATTGTAATATTATTTTGTGATGCATAGTATACATTATCAATGGTATCTAACACCCTTAAACTTGTATTAAGGAGGTAAATTTTTTATTAAAGAGCTAAGTATTTTAGTATACAAGTATAAGTGAAGAAGGCATTTCAATTACTTAAACAAAATTTGAATGGTTAAGAGAAGAGATATCAAATCAATGTTTAAGATCAAAGGAGGTAGTGAATATGAAATGATTTCAAAACTTAAAATGGATGTAGATATATTTCTCAAATATGTGAATATAGGTAAATATGGATGTCTATTTTTGATTGCATAGTGATAATTATATGTAGCCTAGGTTTGAAATTATCAAAAAAAAATCATAAACTGAAGAAACAACATGATGCATTAGTGAAAGGATAGATCATCATTTATGGTTTAATATTATGATACAAATGATCTAATTCAAAATATGAATACCTCTTCTAACACCCATGTATTGCATTACGTGTGTGATATTGATTGCCATGATGTGACCACATTGATATTTCACATGATAAAGTCAATGTTGCTCATGTATGTGTTAATGTTATTTCTAATGGTACTTCATGTTGAAGTACAACTTAATCACAATTTAAAGTGTGTTGATAATCACATAGTAATGATGGAAATGAATTTGATGTTGATCAAGAACCGTAAAACAATTATGTAATAGATGTTGATGAGAGTTATATAGTTGGTTATGATAGATGGTATGGTGTTGATATCTATAGTGATGAAAATGATAAATATGTAGGATATTTTCAAAATCACATGTTTGAGGATAATGAAGAAAACAATATATGATGGAAAAAAAATAGGAAAAATCAACAAGAAGTGAAAAGTTTTATGTTTGCAAATATTAAGCCAAAAAGTAAAGGCCTTGGTTATGTTGGTTAATCAAGACATGGAGATGCTAAGCTTACAAAATAAAAAATCTATGTGGTATATATAACATATATAGGTGAACCATAAATGTTCTCCAATAATATTGTTGTATTCATTATCATCGATTAGAGTGTGTGGAAGCTAAGTTTTTATATCTTCATCCTTGTGGTATATATAGAATTAAAAATAATATTTAAAGAATTTGTTGAAACAAATACAAAATAATCAATAGAATACAAGCTGATTTTGGATGGATAGATGTGATTGGATGAGACAAGGTAAAAAAATATATTGAAGGGATTATACAAAAGATGGTTTTCCATGAGAATCCAAAATAAAGAGAGAGATATTACATATGACTTATGATTATTATCTTTAATGGCTATCAATATTTTATGTACGCATATGGATATGGTTGATGGATACCAAAATGATAGATAGGAGTTATCCACATGACAACACTCTCAAAATCCAGTTATGGGTCAACTACATGAAAGTCCTTAATCATAGTTATGCACATGAAATATTAGTGATCAATCATAAATATAGATTAAAGAGAGATCTAGTGATGTGAAAGCAAAAATACTCTAGGTGAAAAATGGAGAGACATTCAATATTGTAGCTAAATCATATGATACATGAGTAGCAATTGAATGTTCACAGTGAGGGTACCATAATATAGATAAATAGAATATGTGTTCATGAAGACACATACTTATATTGTAATGTAATTGGTTATCTAATCAACCATAAGATCTAAAGAGGTATGTAAGGCCCTTATTTATACATTCCACTTATGTGGATTCTTCATGTCCTTAAAAATCAATTATGGGGGTGTTAGAAAATAATTAATTTTGTATGACCATATAAATGAGAATCGAAAAATATTATATAAATTGATGTATGTAACACTTCTATATATTTTTTGTATTTATTCTCTTCTAGAATATCATGTTTGTGTGTAGGAATATAGTTTTCTGGTTTTTTCTTCTTTCACTCTCAATTATGTCATATATATATTTCTTCTATTCATTTATGTATTTTCTTACATGCATTTATTTCTATATCACACCATAAAAAGGTCCATGTTAAAGTGGGTATTATATTGAAAAAATATCTATCTTAACATATCAATAGTTCCTTAAATTTTAGTGTTCTCTTTTCTAGGATAAAGCATCTACTTATGATGGCCATCTTTTGCATATATCCTCTATATGAATATTGGCCAAAGTTTTTGGCTACATAATAAGTTGATGTGGTATCATTTTAATAACATCATTGAATACACTTATTATATACCATCAAATGGAATTGTCCTTGTTGCCATACCCAAAATTCATGATTTTATCCTCCTAATATTATAAAACCATCGTATTTTCATCAAAACCTATTTTTTAAGAAAATAATATTTTGAGGTAGTTTGTAGCAATTTGCAATCATAAACCTTAGATCATGAAGATCCTCTCGGTTTGAAACCACCATTAATTCTCCTAACATTGTGACACTATGTATATGCAAATTTGAAATATTATAAATATATATTCTACTCTTGAATAAATAAAGTGAAAAATAAAGCAAAAAGAAAACTTCATAGACGGTTGTAAAGACATTGTAATAGTCAAACCTATTTCAATATTTTAACAAGTATTGGAAGGAAAATTAATATACCGAAAAAACAATTAATGTATGGAAGTTAATGATATTATTTTGTTGTAAAATAAAAGGTTATGGTGTTTTCATTTGCAAAAACTATGAGATCTATATCTATAGGTTTCCTTTGTTTAGTACTCTAATTATAGGGACTTTGGAACTTTGTCAAAATGGTTGGGGATAACCGTATATTGCGTAAACAATATCCGATTCATATAATCTATGCCTTGGTAGGCATTAAAAACTACTTTACCCTCTATCCTTTCTGTTATGGGAGGAGTTTTCATAATAAGAACCATAATTCAAAATCTTATGGAAACCATGGGATTTATCACAAAACTCATGAGGAATTTACAATGATGATATTATTTTACTTAAACCTAGACATTGAGAAAAATCAATATATTATGTTGATTTTTTCAAAAAAAAATCATCAATTTTTCAATAAAAACTTGATAAGACTTGCACATATGAATTAGAAGGTAAAAATTTTGGTGATTAAGTTTTGAATTGTTCTATTGATTGTTTATTTTTAGTATAGCTATAACTACATAAACAATAGATTAAAGTTTGAACTGATGAAAATATTACTATGAAAGCCCTTTCTATTTTTTTGCTATGGTCAATATAACACTTAGCAATACATAATAATTTCATAGAAAAATCACCAAACAAATAAAATATGATACTCAATTTTAAATCTTTTAATTAAAAGAATCTTTATAATACTTAGCAATACATAATAAACTCAAAAAAAATTACATGATATTCAGTTCTAAAAAAAATTAATTAAAAAAAAATTTAAATCTTTTTAATTAAAAAAATTTACATGGTATTCAGTTCTAAAAAAAATTAATTAAAAAAAACTTTAAATCTTTTTAATTAAAAAAACTTGAAAACTAACCGTAATGAAACAACTTTTCAATAATCAAAGACATAAATATTCTTAAATTATTTGAACTTGAAGTTCATTGGATTTAGTATATAAGAACTATTTCACTGGGTCACAAGACTGGATTCTCTAATCACGAGCAGCATGAGCCATAGTCTTGTGTTTATGAGCTCACCAACTAATTAAGTTATTATATTTTTTTATTATTAATCTCTGTGAACATTCGTGATCGTAAATTATAATTATTTTTAAAAAAATAAAAATCAAATAAACGATCATTTCAGTTTTATATGTACTTTTTAATTAAACAATATAGAGATATAATGATTGTGATTAAGTAAGAATACTTCATTTTAATTTAGGATTATAGTTATGTTATATAATATATGAGTAGCAATGGAATAGTTATGAAGAGGGTAGCATGATACGTATCAATGTTGCAAGTTCAAAATTGAGTTTAATTTTAATAAAGTTGAAATTTTAAGAATATAAAAATAATATTTGAAGATAAGAGTATTAATAATTTTTTAAAATTTTAAATTTTATAGAAATATTATTTTAAATGTTTGATAAAAAATTTGATTTAATGTTTTTAAATGTGTAGGTGTATAAGTTACAACAAAAAAATTGTAGTTTTATGTGTGACACTTGATAGGGAAGTTTAAGTCTCCATCAATCAAAATTGATGATTTTCAAATTTTATCTTAAGATTTCGAAACCTTATGACATAGGTATGGATACACAAAATAAATACTTTATAAAGGCCCATGTCTATATTGCATTAAAGCCTATGCCTAATCAACCATAAGACCCAATATTGTAGAGAAGACCCATATTTATAGTTTGCCATAGGTTTTTTCAAGGATTTCAAAATCGATTTATGGATTGTACTAGGAAGTAATAAATTTTATACAACCATGTTAGCAAGAGTTAACATAGTTTGGGTAAATATATGCTTATAATTTTAACCAATATCACATTTATTCCCATCTTAAATGTTTCATATAACATTATATACACTTGTCTCTATTATGTAATTTATTAATTTATCTTATCTTTGGTTCTATCTTTTTTAGTCTCTATTATGTAATCTATTTATTTATTCTCTTCTTTTGTATATTTTTTCATGCTTTCATTTCTTCAAAATGCCATTAGGAGTCTATATTTAAGTGAGCATTATCTTTAAAAAAATCTACTTTGGACTTATATGTAGTTTCTCATATTTTTTTGTTTTCTTTTTTAAACTAAAACTCTCCTTATGATGAGATATTTGCATGTATTATTCATACGAATATTGTTCAAAGTTTATAGTTGCATGGTGAGTAGACTTATATGTAGTTCCTCATATTTTGTTGTTTTCTTTTTTAGACTAAAACATCTCCTTATGATGAGATATTTACATGTATTATTCATACGAATATTGTCCAATATAAAGTTTATATGGTGAGTAGATATTGGTATTGTTATAATAACATCATTAAATGATTTTATGTAGAGTTGAGTGATATTATCCTTGTCTTTATGGCTAACATTCATGAATCCATCCCTTAGTATTACAAATTCATCATCTTTTTAATGTATTCTAAATCCATTTCTAATGTAAATGGTATTTTGAGCTATAGTGTAGCATATATGTAGTCCCCAACTTTAATCTTTAAATCATAAGGAACCTCTATGTCTAGAACCAACATTAATCCTCTTAATGTTGTGACACTATGTATATATAGATTTGAATTCTCCTACAAGTTACTTTTACTCATAAAATATAAAGTGGAACATAAAAAAATAAAAATCTTCATGTAGTGTTGTAAATACACTATAAAATTATGTTTCAATATTTTGATGGTATTTGAAGTAAAATTAATATACATCCTAAATATTTCAAATTTTATTTTCTTATAAATTAGAAGGTTATGGTGTTTTTATTTACACAAACAATAATGCTTTCTCTATCCAATATTCTATTACATTATGAGTTAAAGATTTTTTATTATATAAGAAAGATATTAATTATTACTTGTGTTGTAGCTTCGAAATTGTTTACATGTTAATAAAAACAACAAAATAGTTTTTTGTTTATGTTGATTGCGTATTATCATCAATTTGAAAGGTTTCTATTATTCCTAGGAAGCAAACCCCTGAATCTATGGCTAACTTCAGGCCAATCAGTTTGTGCAATGTTTCTTACAAGATCCTAACTAAGGCCATTGCAAATAGAATGAGAAATATTCTACCCCACATCATAGATTCATGCCAAGGAAGCTCTGTCCAGGGTAGGTCAATCTTGGATGGAGTTATCATGGTTCATGAAGCTTTGCACTCTGCTCATAAGACTAACAGGTCCTTTTTTGCCCTCAAGCTTGATATGAACAAAGCATTTGATAGGCTAAATTAGGACTTTTTGATTGTTGTCCTCCTTAAGTTTATTTTTCACCACAAATGGGTTAATTTGATCAAAGAATGTATTTCTAAAGCATGGTTCTCGATTCTGTTAATGGAACAACTGCTGGTTACTTTCAAAGTCGTAGAGGAATTCGGTAGGGGGACCCTATCAGCCCCATGTTATTCATCATTATGGTAGAATCTTTAGGTATAACCATAAAAAATACTTGCAGTTCAAGGCTAATATCATAAATCAAGGCAACATATCTCACTAGGGTTGTTTATCACCAACAATTTTTTGATGATACCCTTCTATTGACTAAGGCATCGATGGTTGAGGCCAAAAGAATTAAATACATCCTGCAACTCTATGAGGACGATGCTAGTTAGAAAGTTAATTTCAATAAAAGCAAGTTATATTTCTTGAACACCCTCATTCAGAGGTAATGAAGGATTGCAAAAAAATTAGGGTGTGATATAGCAAACCTCCCCACTTAGTATCTTGGTCTCCTTATTTTCATTGGTTCTCTAAGAGAGTCAATGTAGGACAGGGTTATTGAAAGAATTCAAAAAAAACTTGTTTGATGGAAATGTCATCTTCTATCTCAAGAAGGAAATTTAACCCTCACTAAGTCCTCTCTTCAGAGAATTCCAGTCTATTTCCTCTCTGTTTTCAAAGCCCTTGTGCAGGTTTTCCTGAAAATTAAGAAACTCCAAAAAGAATTTTTATGGACTGGATCAGAGGAGAAAAAAAGGATACACCTTGTAGGATGGAACAAAGTGTGTAGACCCAAGGAAAATGGGGGCTTAGATCTAAGGAGAATTGCTCATATGAATTTAGCTTTACTAGCTAAGTAGGCTTGGTGCCTCATTTTTGGTGAAAAAAATGAATGGATAGCTATCATCAAGTGAAAGTATCTTCAAAATATGGAATTTCTAAGTGACTCAGTTCCAATCAGAGGTTCTACTTTTTGGAAAGCAATTCTCAATTGTAATTAAATCATAAAAAAAGGTTTAATATGGGTTTTAGGCAGTGGTGAGAGTATAAATTTTTGGAATGACAGGTGGGCTAAGGACGAACCACTGACGTAATATCCTAACTTAGCCCGAATTAGAGATATCATGGAAGAAATCATTGGAAAAAAAAATCTTTGATTATATGGTTGAGGATAGAGGCAAAATGAAGTGGAAACAAATAAGGATTCAAGGATTTCAAGTGGAATCAAATGATCTTTGTAACATTCTCGGGCAATAGTTTATCCCCATGAGACCCAAGGAAGATCAAGTGACCTGGGCTCCTACGAAAAATGAGCAGTTCATTGTTAAATCAGCTTACAAGCTTCTACTTGATGATGAGGATTTTGTCCTCCAAAAGGACTTAGTTTGGATAAAAAAATTAATTCCAAAAATTGTAGTCTTTTCATGTCTGGTTATCCAAGGAAGAATTCTAACCATTGATAAATATATATATATATATAGAGAGAGAGAGAGAGAATAAAATGAGGATATTGTAAAGGAGAGTAAGTGGAAGCAAAAAATCCCTAATTTTTAGAATTTATCTAAGACAAACTTCATAAATAAATTTTTATGTCTTATTTTCTAATATACAATAGTTTTTCTTTGTCTTTTACTGAGGTACAAGATATCACGAAACTAGTTAAACTTATTTTAATATATCTATGAATTTCTTATAAGATGGTTATTCATTTGCAATAAGATTAACATTGAAAAGAATATATGATAAATTACAATATGATATGTTGTAATTTTGTATATGATAATAAAAATATATATAATATCTTGTTTGATTGTTCTTTTTCACTTATTTTGGCCATGTTTCTAGTAGAGTGTTATATTTATGCCAAGTAGTTGTGAATAGGATAGATTAAAACTTAATTTTATTTTAAAATATAACATTATGTGAGAATATTGAGAATTTTTGGTTATATACATATTTAAAACTAATCATGATATATTTAATGGAATATGAAAATAAAGCACACAAATTTCTATGGGGGTACTTGATGAGCTCCATAATACTCTCGTTGACGAGGTAATTATTTGGAAATATAATTCAAGGGAACTTGGGCTCAAAGTGGGAGACCAAAATATAAAATATTTCCATACATAAACTCTAAGACATAAAGGCTCCAATAGAATTAGAGAAATTTTGAAGGTTGATGGATATAAAAAAAAATGATATTAAGGAAATCATGCCAAAGGTTGTTATTTTTTGAATCATTGTTTTACAACATGGAGAACATGGACTCCCAGGTTAAGGATGATTTACTTCAAAATATATTAAACTTGATTTATGAGTACATGAATGTGTTGATGTTGAACTCCTTTAAGGATAAGAAAATTAAAAAGTAGTTTTTAAAATGGACAGTTTGAAAACCTCGAGTCTAGATGAATTTTACCTAATATTCTTCAAAAAAATCTAAAACATTATGGGGAAAGATATAGGAGATACCCTGAAAGATATTCAGAGGTTTGGCACCATTCCCAAGGCTATAAAATCCACCTTCTTGGTTCTTATTTTGAAATTCCAAAGAGCTAAGGTCTTTAGAAACTTTAGACCTATTAGCATTTGTAATACCATCTATAAGTTTTTGATAAAATTTTTGACTAACAAGATCAAACTGTTTCTTTTCAAAATTATTGACCCAGCTTAGAGTAGGTTTGAGGTGGGAGGATAGAATTTAGATGGAATTATTTTAGTTTATAAACTCATTCATTATGTGGAAAAGAGTGGGAGAGTTAGGACTTTTCTCAAACTAGATATGAATAAAGTGTATGATATGGTTTTGTGAAAGTATTGAATAAATTTAGGTTTCATCAAATATAGATAAGCCTAATTAATGCTTTTATCTCATCATAATTCTTTTCAGTTATCATCAATGGTTGGACTATGGGATGCTTTAAAATTTGTAGAGGCCTACACTAGTATGCCCGCATTTCACCCTTATTCTTTGCCATTGTGGTTGAAGCATTGGGTAGATCTGTAAAAGTGGAACCGACCATAGTAGGTTTAAAACCATATTTTAGTGGATCTGTTATCCCGCTTGTAGTTCATTTATGACACTCTTATAGCCACCTTGACTTACATTCCACAAGTGAAGAATACTAAAGAGATTTTAGCATTCTTTGAAATGGATGCAAACCAAAATATCAACTTTTTAAAAAATTTAATCTTCTTTCTTAACACCCCCAAAAAGGTAAATATTTATCTCCCAAATTTTGGGCTATTGAGTGGCCAAATTTCCCTCTATCTACCTTGAGATACCCTTAATTAAGAGGATATTAAAAAAGAAATTTTGGGACCCAGTCATCAAAAGGATGCAAAGGAAATTCGTTATCTAAAATGGGGTAGGGTTGTGCATAAGGTGTTGGACTCAAAATATACTTGTAAAAAAATGGTGAATCCTAATCAAAATCAAGGTGAATCATGGAGAATCCTAAGAAAATAAAATCGAGCATCTTCATACCAAAATTTGGGGTATTTGAAGCCCTAAAATGTAAGGTCATATTTGGATCCACTTTTGACCTATTAAATCATATTATAACTTCATAAAAGCACCCCCATTAGATCAGGTTTAAAAATAGCTTTCCAACGAGTACAAATATTCCTATGTTTAAATATATATTGTGGCGAATTGACCTTAATAACAAATTGGTCCTAAAAATTTTAGGCAAATGGGTTGACGTCGAGGGTCTTCATATTCTCAAATTTCCAATTTTGAAAATCCTAATATTCACCCAATTGGTGAATATTCATCACTATGCATAACCTTGGAAGGGGGCTCTTCTCAACCTGGTTGGCAAAGTCCAACTGGTCAAATCCACCCTTCACAACATTTCTCTATTCTGTCTCTCACTTTTCAAAGCTCCAACTAAAGTTATTCAAAGAATTGAACTCATTTAGAAGTACTTTCTTTGGTTTGAAAATGATGGGAAGAAAAAATTTCACTAGTTTCCTAGGAACAAATATGTATTGGAAGATAATTCGATGGCCTTGGCATAAAAAGAGTTAACAAGGATGAAATTTATTCAATAATGAGAATGTCGATTGGGTCCACATTTTGTAAGTCAAATATCTTTCTCAAAATAAATAATTTCTAGTTGATCTATTCCCCTCTCCAAGATTAATTTTTTGGCTTGGTATCACTAAAATCCATCATGTCATTTCAAAGATCCATAGATGAAAGCTAGGAAATGATAAAAATATCAATTTTTGGGAAGACACATGGGTGGGTTATTCTTCCTAGCTCACATTCCTAAGGTTACAATTGTGAAACCCATAACTCATGACTCTTTTGGAGCTAAAGTTGTAGACTTCATTTAGGTAAGTAATGGGGTCAAGTCCCGATGGAATGTCAACTTATCAAACCTAAACTAGGATATATGAAAGGTTATGGACTATCTCAATCACATTCTAAGCTTGCAGGTTATTAGATATTTTGATATTGAATATTTTATTCTGTGGAATGAGGAGAAGGATGACTCCTTTTCAATGAAGTTTGCCTACTTCCTTTATAAAGTTGAACCCATGGACCTACCTCCTGTTAGAATTCCCAAGAGTAGAACTACAAAGCATTACAATATTTGAAGAAACAAAATATAACTGATTGATTATTCCATGGATTAAATTTGTATAAATAACAAAATTGATCATTGAGATCCGTTGGATTACAACAACTCATCAAATCTGATGTAGACTTTAAATGAGAGTTCACCTGACTCATGAAGGAGTGGAAACTCAATTAAGTCTATCCTAGTAGAACTTAAGATAATAATTACTTATTCTAACACCCCCTCTTAAGTGATACTAGGGGTCTATTGTGCTGATGAGTCCTAGAAATAGATCCTAATTAGGTACTCATGTACAATGGATTCTTTTATGAAGATATGGTAAAAACCCCATGGGAAAAACCATCTATCAAAAAAGGAAAAAAAAGGAAGAGGCTTTTCTTCGGTTTGCAAATATTATCCTATGAATACACACACAAAAAAGAAGGATGAGTCACAGCAACAGGACTTGATGATGTAATCATTTACAATATATATGAGAGATGGTGAAAAAACCACATGGAAAAATGATCTTTATGAAATAACAAGGCATGTCTTCGAATGACGAAGATTGTCCTTAATAACGAAAAAAATGAGTCCCAAAAACTTGGCCTGATGAGGTACTCATGTATATTATGTAAGGGAGAGATGATAAAAAACACATGGGAAAAAACCATCCTCTAAATAATACAATAATAAAATGAGAGGTGAAAGACCTTTGTTTCAATGTAGTCATAATACTCCAAGTTTCTTTCGTAATTGTATGTAACACGGAGAAGGAAATGACTTGGTGAATATGTTTACAACTTTATTTTTAGTTGGAATATATTCCAAGTATATGTCCCCATTCTGAATATGTTTTCTAATGAAGTACATGTGTATCTCAATGTGCTTGGTGCACTGATGCTCAATTGGATTACGTGCAATATGAATTGTGCTCTAATTTTCACACCAAAGAGTAATAGGTTTTTTAATGGAAAGCCCAAATTCTATTAGAATCTAACGAATCCAAAGAGCTTTCTAACTTGCTAAAACTGCTGCCTTGTATTCTACCTCTGTAGATGATAAGGCCACTGCTTGTTGTTTTTTGCATAACCAAGCATTTGGTGAAGAACCAAGACAAACAACATAGCCAAAATTTGAACATATGTCTTCTACTAAACCTTCCAAATATGAATCCGTGTAGCCAATGATATCCATGTATTTTCGCTCATATAAGATCCCAAAGTAAGTAGTTCCTTGCAAGTAGCGGAGGATCTTTTTTTTTTCTTGCCAGTGACTGAAATGAGGTTGATGTGAGAATTTGGATACTAAGCCAACAACATATGAGATATCTAGATGAGTATGAGTAAGGTATAATAGACTTACTACAATATGATGGTATAGAGTTGCATCACATAGAGGGAATGTGCAGGAAGTACTTAGATTGACTCCAAACTAGAAAGGTGTAGGAGACGGTTTGCAATATGTCATTTTAAACCTTTGAAGAAGATCTAGAGTGTATTTTTGTTGACATGATGAAATTCTTGCAATTTTTTTATTTATTTGGATCTTAAGGAAGTAATGTGCTAGACCCAGATCAACCATATCAATTTTTTTAGAGAGGGAGTCTTTTATAGTCTAAATGTGAGCAAAGTCACTATCTGTGAGTAGCAGATCGTCAACATATAGAACAAGTATGGTGATTTTTCCTTCATATCTCCAAATGTGGACTATGTTATCATACTCACAATGAAAAAAACCTGAGCAAAGAAGGAAGGAGTCAATTTTTCATACCAAGCTCTAGGAGCTTGTTTGAGGCCATAGAGAGACTTCTTTAGCCTACAAACAAGAGTGGAGTCTTGAGTGAAACCAGCAGGTTGTTCCATGAATATCTCTTCCTTTAAGTCCCCATGTAAGAAAGCACTTTTGACATCCATTTGAAATATAGACCACTTTTGGGAAGCAACTAGAGATCTAATAGAATCCATTTTGGCAACTGGTGCAAAGGTTTCAGCATAATCAATTCTTTCAATTTGAGAGAAATATTTGGCTACTAGGCGAGCTTTGTGTTTGTCAATTTCTCTATTAGGTCCATATTTTATTCTGTAAATCCATTTATAACAAACTAATTTCCTTCCTTTAGGTAGGGGAATTAAATCCCAAGTTTCATTTTTTATTAAGGAAGAGAATTTGTTTTCCATGGTGTAATCCCATTCTTTAATACCATTTGCTTCTTTGAAGGATTGAGTATCAGAGGAAATAGACTGATAGACAAGACCAGTGCCTATGGAGTTGGTTAATCTGGATAATGGAAGATTTTGGATGTAAGTAGTAGCTTCTTTAACAAAGTTGTGGGCCCATTTTGGCATAGTGGAAGGAGTAGAAGGAATGGAAAGACTTTGAGTTGGAGTTATAGGTTCCTCATCTTGATCATCAATATCTAAATTAATCTCTAAAGTTGGTTCTTCATTATATTGAGGTTCTACTATAGGAGAAGGCTCAATAGAGGAAGAGGATGCTTGAGGATATTTCTAATGGAATATTTCATCAAATTGGGCATTCCTATGAAAAATACCTCATGAGTTGAGGGATCAAGGAGCCTGTATGCTTTCATTTCCTCACAATAACAAACAAAGATGAGATTTTTTATTTTCTTATCTAGAGCCTCCATTTTCTTCTTTGGGATGTGCGCACAAGGAATACACTCAAAAATATTGAATAAGGAGACATCCGATTTTGAACCAGTCCATGATTCTTCAAGAGTTAAATGGTCAAGAGTTTATGAGGTGTGCGGTTTTGAATATAGTTTACACAATTAATAGCTTCTTGCCAAAAAAACCTTTGGAAGATATCTTGAATGGAGCATACAATTTGCTATTTCCTTCAGTGTTCAGTTTTTCCTCTCTACCATGCCATTTTTCTACGAATTATGGGAGACATAATATTGATGAATGATTCCATGACTTGATAGAAATATTGAGAACTCATTACTGCAGTATTCCCCCCATTATCTATGCAAATTTGCTTGATGTTGTAAGAGGCTTTATTTTCAACTAAGGCTTTGAAGATTTTGAAGTGGGATAGAAAATCACTTTTGTATTTTATTAAGTAGACCCAAGTTCTTCTAGAAAAGTCATCAATGAAGGTTAGAGCATATTTTTCTCCTTTGAAAGAAGGCTCTGGAAAAAACATCAAGTCACTATGGATTAACTCTAGAGGAGATGAGGCTTTTAGAGAACCACTTGGGTGTAAAGGATCTTGATGTTGCTTTCCAATAGCACATCCAAGACATACTCCATCAATAGAAGATACTCGATGTATACCTGTTACCATTTCATGGGTGTTCAATTCCTTTAGGTAGTTATAACTGATATGACCAAATATTTCGTGCCAAATTTTGCTTTCAAGATATCCATGAGCCACAAAATAGGAGTCCCCTTCTGGATTTTTGAATCCTTTGAAGTGAAATAGGTGAGTGTTGTGATCAATATCTCCTTTGGCTATAACAAAGTGGGGGTCTTGAAAGTCTCTTATCTCAACTCCTATTGTAGAGAAGAGAACAATTTTTCCCTTTCCAGAAGTACAAATCTGATAGATAGAGAGGAGATTTGTTGCAATGTTTGGAACATAGAAAACATTATTGATAGAGGCACCATCAATGGATATGTCACCCTTTCCTTTGACTGGAATAAATGAAGAGTCACCAACTTCTATGCTACATGTTGAACTTGAGAAGATAGAAGAGAATGACTCATTTGAAGCAGTCATGTGATGAGTTGCTCCAGAATATAGGACCCATTAATTAGATGAAGTATTGGTGGTCTTCACTTGAAAATTTAGGGCTTTTCCTATCTGCTTTTTATTTTCTATATTTTGATCCTTCATAGTTGCCTCTAGTTGTTGTAATATTTTCTAGCATTTGTTTACAGAATGACCATTCTTTTTGCAGTGAGTACAGGTTATGGAACTTCTTTATTTCTTTTTAAATTTTTCTTTAGTGGAGGTGGATACTACTAAGGCTTTATATGGAGATGAATATATCTCATACTTTGCAATTTTTGTTTCTTCTCTAATTATTCTCTCACAAAATTCTTCTAAGGAGGGCATTTTGAAACTTGTACCAAGAGCATCTTTTGTAGATAGAAAGGTGGTTGGTAATATTTGAAATACACCATTTAATTTAGAAATAATTATATAGATGCATTCTTCATATTTTTTATCCTTACCACTACATTTAAATTGAGTAAGGAATTCTTTAAATTTGGTGTTAAAGTCAACAATATTGTCGAAGTCGTCAGGAGATAAAGCTGTTAATTCTACCTCAAGCTGCATTGATCTCATTTGATCTACTTTTCCAAATAAATTCTTTAGTTTCTCCCAACTTTCATAAGGGTTTTTACAATCCATAATATGAAACCATAAGCTTTCATTTACATTAGTGCTTATAATACTCATTGTTTCATACAACTTTCCTATATGAACAAATTTTTCATATTCTTTTACAAATTCAGGTTGCTTCTCTTCTAGCAAGTGTGTGAGCCCTTTTGGAGAAATGAGATTTAAAATTTTGGGTTTCCATGTATGGTAGTTATGAGGAGTGATAGGATCAATTGTATTCATTGAATTTATTTTGAAGTTAACCCAAAGTTCCCCCCTTTAACTTTAATTTAGAGAATGCAATGGATATTAGTTAACATAAGCCTGAAAGAAATACCAATTATCTCAAAATACCCACCCTAATGAGAGGGAAACTATAAGTAATTTGAGGTTATTTGATATGAATATGAGGTTAATGAGAAAAAAAATTCCAAAGCTTTAAAAAATACCAAAATTTCTCAAAATACCCACCCTAACGAGAGGGAAATTATAAGTAATTTGAGGAGATTTGATATTAAGTTTGGTTCTAAGAGAAAAAATATGTCACGCCTTTATATCTTTTCTTCTCAAATACCCGCCCCGATGAGAGGGAAACTATAAGTATTTATTAGATATGATATTTAGAACATAGGCTCATATCATCCAGACCTATATTGGTTATCCTAATAACTCGCCCTTACTTGAGGGAAACTATAAGCTATTTAGGATGTCCAATATGGGTGAGTGGTGATATAAAATATTTGTGCTTTTAGAAAAGATTATCAAGTTTTAATAAAGAGTTATACTTACTTTATTAAAAAAATTATAATTTAAGACACTCTTTGTAAAAATTATTAACCAAAATAATTTCTTCTGTTATAGAGACCTTTTGCAAGAAAAGGAAAAATGCTCACTTCATTTACTAAAATATCTCTATAATTTTTTATAGAACTTTTGGAAAAAATAATAATAATTTGAACAAATTAATATTTTAATATAGATATTTGCTAATGAAGTATTTAAAGAAAGAATAAAATAGAGAATTTTTAATAAATTATTTAATGTTTTAAGGATTGTATATTAAGATCAATACCTTACCTATATTAAGCAAGATATATAAACAAAATGATTTTTAACAAAGGTAAAAGGGCAAAATAAAGGAGGCAAAAAAATACACAAAGACAACCCCCCCCCTTGATGCTATGATAGGTGCATAAAGGTACCTATAAAACCCCCAAAAAAATATATTATAGATTTTACAGATGTCCTTTGATCTTGGGCCAAGGAGAGGCCAAAAAGAAAAGGATTGAAACCTCTTTTTTTTGTTTTGAAGGCTACAACAGTGAATAGAGAATATATGTATATTATAGCCTAAAATAGCAATGCAGATATGAGATAAAAATAATTGACATCAGACATAGGAGAGGAGGCAACAAATATTTGGTGTTGCATCTGTCAATCGAACAAGAAAGAACAATGGCAGCGAGGAAGGAGCTTTATGAGAGGCTTCGATTCACTGCACTATTTTAGGGAGAAAATTATATCTATTTTTACCTGAAGTGCGATGTTCAAGAAAATCTGGTTGTGAGTTTCAAAAAACACGATTTGCTGCTTCACACTACACCTGAAATGAAAATAAAGGAAGTTATCTAATAAAAAATAATTGTACCAATACCAGCAATATGATGGCATAGAGGAGGTGATGAGAATATTATATCTTTAGAGATGCCATAAGACACACTTATTTCACTATAGCAAAGAGCTATGTTACATAGGTAAGGTGCCTTAGCAGTAGAGGATGCAGTGAGTAGAGGAGCTTCCTGGAAGAGGAAGGCAACGGTGCCACACACCTATGGAGATATCTCTAAAAATGAATACGAATGGCACCAAGAACCCTAACACTGGTAGAGATACATAATGAACAGAAAATGTTAGGCCCAAAAATACATCAGTTTAATGTTTAACCGAAGAAACACAAATTAAAACAATAGAATCATACTTTAAGAATTTGTAAGATGATTATATAACAAAAAAAATGGAAGTTCTTCTTGAGCACCGAAGGACAAATAAAAGGAAGAATATCGAGTTGAATGCAGATTGAAAATCACAAGATCTTCAAACGATCAAAAAATTAATTAAGGGAAATTCTTGTTTAGAGATGTAGTCTCTATGCGTGCCAATTTAAACGGTGGCCAAAATCCATGTTGCTTAAAAAAATAAATGAACTTTGGTCTAATTAATTTTATACCAAATTCCCTCTATCTTGTGAAGGTTAAGGTCCAATAACACGCAGCGAAAAAATAAACAATTAAAATTTAAAATTTTAACACTTTATTTCATTCTTCTCCAACCAACACAACATTACACATTCTAATATATATATATATAGGTAAGGGATATGGAGAAAGTCGGCAAAGGGAGATGGAGGGATAAGGGAGTTGGAGGGATAAGGGAAAAGAAGGTATATCGGAGGGATAAGGAGGAAATGGAGGGATAAGGAGGGAATATAGGAGGAGAATAGGAGAGAAAATAGGATAGGGAGTTAGGAAATATTGCCGACAAGAATTGCCGACAAAATTAGGAAGATTTCACACTTAGGGCTTAGAAGGAGCTTTTTCTAAGCCACTTATGGAAAATCCCTGTTCACACTTGCAACATTCTCCCCCTTAAAGTTGAGAGGACTGACTACACAGTCTCTCAGCTTTACAAATTGAGCTTTTGTCATTGCCTTGGTGAAGATGTCTGTGACATTCTCCAAAGTGTGACAGTATTGAAGCTCAACGATTTCATGTTCCACCATATCTCTGATGAAGTGATACTTCATATCAAAATGCTTCATTTTGCTATGGTGGACAGGATTATATGCCAACTGAATGGCACTGATGTTGTCGCAGTAGATTTTGGTCGAACCACTTTGTTGTTCTCCAATCTCTTCTAGTACTTTCCTTAGCCACAAGGCTTGAGTACTTGCAAAAGTAACCGCTATATACTCAGCTTCTGTTGAAGATAGCGCTACTACTGTCTGCTTTTTGGAACTCCATGTTATTAGTCCTGATCCAAGACTAAAACAGTTTCCTGATGTTGACTTCCTGTCATCAATATTTCTACCCCAATCACTATCACTGAAGCCTACAAGCTTGATAGTGTTACATTTATTGTACTAGATTCCAAAATCCAATGTACCCTTCACATATCTCAAAATTCTTTTAGCTGCCTGCAAATGCAGCTCAGATGGGTTAGCCATAAATCTAGAAACAAGAGATATAGCATACTGAATATCTGGTCTGGTGTTGGCGAGAAACATCAAACTCCCAACCATGCTTCTGAAAGTGGTCACATCAACTTTCGGTGCTCCATCATCTTTGCTTAATTGGATCCCATGTCCAACTGGAGTTGCAACTAGTTTTTCAATGCTCCATAGCAAACTTCTTGATCATATCCTGAGCATACTTATGTTGACAGATGAAGATCCCCGTATCTGACTGATGAACTTCCATTCCAAGATAGTAGTGCATTAAGCCCAGATCCTTCATCTCAAATCGCGTCATCATGGAGTGTTTGAACTCCATATTCATTTTTTCATTACTACCCATAAAAATCGAGATCATCCACATATAAGCAAACTATGAGGATGTCATTACCTTGCTTTAGGTAGTAGAGTGTGGGTTCATTTTTGCTCCTGGTGAACCCATAATCTTTGAAGTACCCATCAATGCGTGAGTACCAAGCTCTTGGTGCCTGTTTGAGACCATAGAGTGCCTTCTTCAATCTGTAAACAAGGTGTTCCTTACCTTGTACTTCAAATCCCTGTGGTTGCTCAACATACACTTCTTCTGTCAAGTAACCATTGAGAAATGCACTCTTAACATCCATGTGTTGAACTTTCCAACCTTTGTGTGCAGCTAAGGCAAGAACTGTTCTGATTGTCTCCTGTCTGGCTACAGGAGCAAAAGTCTCTTCATAATCTATTCCATATTTCTTGGTAAAACCCTTTGCCACTAATCTTGCCTTGTGCTTTTCAATGCTTCCATCAGCATTAAACTTGGTCTTGAAGATCCATTTACAGCCAACACATTTCTTTCCTTTCGAAAGCTTCACGAGCTCCCAAGTGTCATTGTTTTTTATAGAGGTTATCTCCTCTTTCATGGCATCTTGCCAAATCTTCTGAGTACATGCCTTCTCATAACTAGAAGGTTCAAGTTGTGCACTAGTTAACAAAGCATAGTTAACTTGATCTCCTCTAGGTTCCTCGTGGGATTCATCATCACCATACAAGTGCATACTTTCTAATCTATGTAAAATAGATTCCATTTCACTAGCTTGACTCCTAGTATATCTTCTTGAAAAAATTTTATCCAACATCTGAGATGATGGATGATACTGTAAAGTTCTCTTACCTTTGGATGGAACATCAATGTCCATTGGTGAGGAACTTACTGATCGTCGTGGAGAAGGACTTGGTGAAGTAGTTGAATTAGAAGATGGACTTGGTGGATGTGTGGGCGGAGACCGCTTTCCTTTCTGTGGTAGCTGTGGTTGCACCTGCTGAGCTACTACATCAGTGCCTTCAACATCACTGAATATTTGGGGCTTACCCCACTCTCCCCCTTCATCAAAAATCACATCCCTTGAAACCACTATCTTTCGAGTTGTAGGATTGTAGAGTCTATAACCTTTTGTGTTTTCACAAGTATCCTACAAAAATGCAAGCCTGACTCTTTGGATCCAACTTCTTTCTCAGTTCATCAGGAATGTGAGCATATGCCAATGAACCAAATACTCTGAAATACTTCACATTTGGTTTCTTACCATACCAGGCTTGGTAAGGTGTCTTCCCTTTCAAACTTGAAGTAGGACTTCTGTTCAAGATGTGAACACTAGTCCTTGTTGCATCTCCCAAATATGCATTACTCAAATGCTTTGTTTGAAGCATTGATCTTGCCATTTCCACAATGGTGCGATTCTTTCTTTCTGCTACACCATTTTTTTGTGGAGTGTAGGCAGTTGTGAACTGCCTCTTGATGTCATGATGTTTACAAAAATTCAAAAACTGATTAGAGGAGTATTCTCCTCCTCTATCTGATCTAAGACATTTTACAGAATATCCACTCTCACTTTCAACTTTTGCTTTAAAATCAACAAAAAATGCAAATGCTTCATCCTTTGCTTCAAAAAATATATCCAACACATTCTTGTGCAATCATCAATGAAAAGTAGGAAGTAAGAGTGGTTACCTAGACTCTTGGTCTGCATTGGACCACAGATGTCTGAATGTACCAACTGAAGTGGATAGCTGGCCCTCCATGCTTGTCCATGAGGAAATTTCGATCTAGCATGCTTGCCCAAGGCACACCCTTCATAGACTTCCTTACTATCTTGAATTTTGGGAAGTCCAGTTACCATTGCTTGTGAAGTTAGCATTTTCAAACTTGCTGAATTCAAATGACCATATCTCAAGTGCCATTGGACACTTGGATTGGTAATTGCCACATTTGCTAACTTATTTCCTCCTAGCTGGCCAAACTTCAAAGGGAATAATCTATTCTTCGACATTGGTTCTTGTGTAATGATTCTATTACTATTGTTCTTGTCAAAAATGGTGCATTTACCCTCATCAAAAATCAACTTATAATTCTTTTCAAGCGTTTGACCAACACTTAACAGATTGTGTTGAAGATGAGTGTAATAGATATCACTTACTTGCTTTATGCCTTCTTTCGTTGGAACCTCCATGGCTCCAATGCCTTCAACTGCTAATGACTTGTCATCTCCCAACCGGATGTTGGATTTGTATGAGGAGTCTAACTTAGCAAAGAGTTCTTCTTTGCCACTCATGTGATTTGAACACCCAGTGTCCAAAATCCATGTATCATTCATATTTTGCTCTGCCTGGCCATAAGAAAGAAAGAGATTTGAGGACTCTTCCTCTTCTCCAAAATTCCCAAACTGACTGCTTTGGGTGCTGCTGCTTCCTTGCAAAGTCTTTGACCAACAATATCGAGCATAATGGCCAGGTTTGCCACAATTGTAGCAAACTTTCTCTGATTTGTCTCCTCCTTTTCCTTTGCCAGATTGTTTCCCTCTGTATTGTTGTTGTCCTCCTCTATTCTGATTTCCACCTCTGTTGGATGATCCTCCTCTGTTAGGAGTTCCCCCTCTTTGATTATTCCTGCCTCTGCCTCTTTGTTGACCTCTACCACGGCCTCTACCTCTTCCTTCATGTGTGGCAAAAGCTTTGTCATCTCCTCCATA
The DNA here is from genome assembly GCA_028583015.1 of Wollemia nobilis. Classification (NCBI taxonomy): domain Eukaryota; kingdom Viridiplantae; phylum Streptophyta; class Pinopsida; order Araucariales; family Araucariaceae; genus Wollemia; species Wollemia nobilis. The sequence continues at coordinate 993,821 of JAQPPZ010003266.1, read as the reverse complement.
GCTGGTGGTAGGAGTTTCCTATAACCTCTCTTCATGTGAGAGAAGTGAACCAGTTAATGCATCAAAAGACAATGTGGTTAAGTCTTTGGATTCTTCAATAATTATTGCAACAGAATTCCATTTTGGAAGAAGTGTTCTCAACACTTTCTTCACCATCATATCTCGGCTTAATATCCTCCCCTAGTGTGACCATTTTGTCGACTACTGCTTTCACTTGCACGCAGTAATCACTGACTCTTTCATTCTCTTGCATCTTGAGATTCTCAAAATCTCATTTCAAAGTTTGCAGTTTTACCTACTTCACTTGATCACTACCTCTATAGCTTTCTTTGAGGGCATTCCATGCATCTTGTGCATTTACATATGAGGCTATTCTAGGGAAGATAGTTCTATCTAAGGCAGCATGAATATGATAAAGGGCAAATGAGTTATTTTTTTGGGCTTCCTTTTTAGCCCTTCTATCAGTAGTTGAAAAAGTTGCCCATTCTGCAGCAGTTGGTTCTTCATAGCCTTCTTCTACAACATCCCAAAGGCCTTTTCCTATCAACAAAGTCTTCATTTTTATAGACCAGTAATCATAGTCGCTACCATTAAATTCGGGGATTGGTAGACTATTACTTGCGACCATTTCAAAAAACAAACTTTGATTTCACCGAAATAAGCAATTACAAAGCAAAGTAATTCTCTTACTGATTGCTTGTTATGAGACTCCCAATACTGGATTTAGCTCTAGCTCGGCTCGCTCTCGGCTCCACCGGCTCGACTCTCATCGGCTCTGGCTCTACTAGCCCTGGATTTACTGGCTTTGGCTCCACTTCAATATTGAACCCTTAAACGGGGTTCCAAGGGGTAGCGCCCCTGGCGTGCCACCCCCGTCACGATACGGGGAGTCCAAAAAATTTTGGAGGTGCTAAACGGGTGCTCCGGAAGACTTCCCATCACTTTTCCAGATTCACAATATGCAAATTTTCAAGCCCCCTTGCCGTAACTTGATCCTGCGACCTCCCCACTATCACGCGAGCGACTTGCCGCTGTGCCAAATGGTCGGCTGAAAAACAATAGGGAACACATCCCTTTTATCCCTCGGCAATGATGATTTTTTTTTTTTTTTAAATTACGGTTTGGCGACAACAGGATTCGATCCCTGGTGATCCGCCTACAAGAGGATCGTCTTGTCCGCTGGGCTACGTCCCTCGGACGTACCGTAACAGGCACGGGGGCAGCCTTAACAATATGCGACGGCCATTTTTTTTTTTTTTTAAAAACAAAATGTTTAATCCCACATTTGATGGGAAACGACCGCAGGAGGGTTTTTAACCCTGAAGACTCACAGAGTCTTCCGATTGCCTTCGGGCAATCACAGTTGCTCTGATTTTGCCGCCAACCGACACGTCAGCATGACACGTGCCAAAATTTTGGACCAATCACGCGCTGCCACATCACACATCGCCTCGTCAGCCAATCGAACGTCGCCATGTCAGCTGCTACCTCGATCCACGTGCCATCTCTTCAGCCAATTGGACTCTGCCACATCAGCTCCTCAAAATCTATGTCGTTGCCACCTGTCACATCAAGATTCATGCCACTGCCACGTGTTGCCTCGCCTGTGCATGATCTGCCTCAGGATCCGTGCCTGAACTGCCTCGGGATCCATGCCTGAGCCTGCTCGTAATCTGCCTCGGGATCCGAGCCTACTGACTCCTCGACCTGTGCGACACCTGCCTCAGGAACCATGCCTGACAGGTTCCACCTCGAGAATCATGCCCGACTACCACCGAATTCTACCTTGAAAATCGTGTCCGGGCTCTGATACCAGTGAAGGTTAAGGTCCAATAACACGCAGCGGAAAAATAAACAATTAAAAAATTTAAACACTTTATTTCATTCTTCTCCAACCAACTCAATATTACACATTCTAATGTATATATAAGTAAGGGATATGGAGAAAGTCGGCAGAGGGAGATGGAGGGATAAGGGAGTTGGAGGGATAAGGGATAAGAAGGTATATCGGAGGGATAAGGAGGAAATGGAGGGATAAGGAGGGAATATAGGAGGAGAATAGGAGAGAAAATAGGATAGGGAGTTAGGAAATATTGCCGACAAGAATTGCCGACAAAATTAGGAAGATTTCACACTTAGGGCTTAGAAGGAGCTTTTTCTAAGCCACTTATGGAAAATCCCTGTTCACACTTGCAACATCTTGATGCAAGGAGCGATGCTTCCTTTAATTAAATATATCACGAAGATATAAACGATTTTCAAACTTAAGAAATAAAATATATTGCCCACCAAAAAGGTAAGACCTACGGATCTTTATTCTCCACGTTAGAATGATACGCAGTGAAGGCTAAAGGAAGCCGAACGAGCTACGTTTTAGATGGAGAAAAAAATTAAAAACATAGGCGAACGAGGAGGACAACAAAAAATAATAATGCCCTCCAATAGATATATGTTGTCGATTTATTTTAGTCTCCGGTTTGAGTGATACGCAGTGATGGCTTTGGAGCTGAATGAGCTGCATTCGATATGGAGAAAAAAATTAGGCATACGAGGAGGGCATATAAGAAAAAAAAATACCTTATGATTAAAATATCACCTAGAACGAGACGCAGTGTGGCTTCAAAGTTGCCAAAGCAAGCTACATTCATTAAGAAGGGGAAATTTTATAGAGGCATAGAGCGGAGAAAAAAAAATTAAAAATATTCAAGTTGCATATAAAGAGTAGCGAATACTATGAAAAGAAAATATCTCCAAAAATAATTGCATATATGAGCAATCTACAATATGTAAAAACCTCTTTCCTTTTTAAAAAAACAAAGAATAAGAGATTAAGAACCAGTTCGTGAAACTTCCTTCAAGAGAGAATGCTAGCAGAATCTATCCTGCTATGGTACCATGTTAGAATTCCCAAGAGTATAACTACAAAGCATTAAAATATTTGAAGAAATAAAATAGAACTGATTGATTGTTCCATGGATCAACTTTGTATAAATAACAAAGTTGATCATTGAGAATCATTGGATTACAACAACTCATCAAATATGATGTAGACTTTAACTGAGAGTTCACCTAACTTATGAAGAAGTGGAAACTCAAGTAAGTCTATCCTAGTAGAACTTAAGAGAATAATTACTTATTATAACACCTCCTTTCAAAAATATCTGGTATAAATTTCTTACTCTTGAAGGTAAATTGTTTTTGTGGCTTGCTATCCGAAACAAGATTCTCACTACGAAAAACCTCCAAAAAATAAGTTTCACCATCCCTAATAGGTGCCACATTTGTATATGTGATGTTGAACCTAATAACCACCTTTTATTTCTTTATCCCTTTTCACTTGAGGTCCTCTATCTCCTTCTACATACCTTAGGGGTCTATTGGGTTGTCCTAAACCAGTTTCTTGATATCTTTGATCAATAGTCTCTCTCCTTTGCTAGCTTGAGGGTGTGTACCTTTACGTTATTTAGTCTCCCTCACCTCGTCTATGGTATCTAGAAAGACAGGAACAATAGGGTATTTAGAAAAAAATTTAGATATATTTCTTCTATTTGGGATAAATTCTTGTCAACGATTATTGAGAATGTGTATATCCTATCTATGGATGATCCTAATGGACCAAGGGATGAAGCCCTCATTGAAGTTGATCTTGGTTTATAGTAACCTACAAGAGGAACTAATTAGAACCTAGGCAATACTAGAGCTTTAACCAAGTGGATCCTACCCCCTTGAATGGATCAAATTTAACTTTTATGGTGCCTCGTGCCTCTAAAGGAAACCTCAAGAAATTTTGTGTAGCAGGTATTTTTGAAATCATAATGAAAATATTATTTTGGTCTTTGCTAAAAATTTTGGGTCTCAAAATTGCCACTTTATGAAATCTAGAGCATTCTTCCAAGTGGTGGTGCTTCTCCATACAAATGGTTGTAGGAAAATTATTATCAAAGGTGACTCATTAAATATTGTCAATATGATCTCTAGATTACAAATATCTAGCTATAATATTACTAATATGGTTGAGAAAGCTAATTGGATTCTTCAAGGTATGAAAAGTATTCAAGTGAGACATACATATAGGTAAGTATTGTGGCTTAGATTTATATCAAGGTAAACTTAAATTGTGACTATCATCTACAAGGATTTGAAAGGTGAGCATATGCTAATCATAAGTCAAACAGCATATTGGATGGGTCAAAAATGCTTTAACCTAACCTCCAAAGTAGGTTGGTATTCCTTGTTAACTTAATGGAGTTGACTCATTTAATCTCAATCAAATGTATAAAATATAGAGATAGTAATAAGTAGGGTTAAGAAAGAAGTGAATCAATGGTTGATGGATAAATCTAATAACATAGGCATATACATAGAACTCCTAACAACTTAACTTTTAGAATATAACTTGGAACTAATAACATTCAAAACTTATCCATCTTCAACATTAAGGGTATTTGCATACTTCAAGAATTATTGAAACATCGAGAGTATTAATAATCCAAATTAGCATAATTAGATTAACACTTTCACTAGGAAAAAGAAAAGAATTATTTCCAAGAACATATTCAAACATGAATCATTCCAATTTTCTCTAAGTTAACAATCCCAATTAGCATAATACACCAACCATAGCAGCAGTAGTGGAAATGACTTCACAAGATAGTATTTAGAGGGGATAAATATTCAATTCTGAGGAAAAAAGTCCAAGTAATGCTTATTTTTATTAATTTTTAGGAATATACAATAGCATTGCAAGAAAAAAACTTTAGAGATAACCCTTTGAATGAAGGTCATAGCCTCTATTTATAGTTTTTTATAAAATAATTTTAGAATATCTATGCATTATAAGGAAATTGGAGTGCTAAACTAGCAAGATATTGATGTGTCAATATCCTATTTGATCAAGGAAATATGAGTGATCATGATTCATTGATATTATACAATTGGCCTCTACAACTTGCTTAGCCTTCATGTATTCTAGTTGTAAGATCTTTCCAAGAATGTATCCAGGTCATCCCTTGCTCTTATGGTCATCTTATGTCATAGATATGCAACTGAATATGATGTTTGGTCTTCCTGTTCCCAAAAACCTTAGCTCATAGTCAAAAATATTGATTCTAAGGTCTCTCTACCACAATTATATCTTCATTCAATGCATATTATTAACCAAACTCAATGCCACCCATCGATCTACTAATGAATGGCTAAATTTCAAGATAAAAAAAAAAACCTTACTATGTTTTAATGAACGTATCCTAGAGACACTTCATTCTCTCTTATAGATTCTTTAATCTAAACTTATTTTCTATGGTAGATAAATTTTTACCAATTTTACCATTGCTTGGATATGGCATGTGGCCTAGATCCTACTCTAGGAATGGGACCTCCTTAATATATTAGCTTTGAGCATCTTTTGATGTTTATGGTAAGGAACCCTTTTTTGGACCATATTTTGAATTGAAATATTTGCAAGTTTGATTGAATTGACTATGGCTTGGATACAATGTGGTTGGACTACATTTTAGATTACAAACTCTACAATTTTAACCATGCTAACTACGACCTAGATTTAGTGTCACAAGGTCATATTTTAGATTGTAATCTTTGTAAGTCTAACTGCACTAACTACAGCTTAGAACTAGTGTTATTATGCCATATTTTAATTGTAATAACTATGGCCTAGAGCTGGTGTCATTGGAATGCATTTTAGATTGCAATATTTATAAGTTTGACGATATTGACTGTAGCCTAGAGATAGGTGATATCAAGATACAGCTACGGCTTGGAGCTCATCTTCACTAAGTGCGACTTAGAGCTTATTTTTTTTGGCCACAATTTGAAATACAAACTTATCCTGTTTGATCATGTTAACTATGATCTGGAGATAGGTAGCATCAATACATGGTTGTGGCCTTGAGTTCATCTTCACTAAGTGTGGCCTAGAGCTTGTTGTTGTTGGGCCATATTTTGAAATATAAAATTATTTTCTTTGACCATGTTGACTATGATTTGGAGATAGACATCACAAGGATGTGACTGCATCCTGGAACTCACCTTTTTTGAGTGTATCTTGGAGCCTATTATTTATGGGCTACAATCTAAACTACCTAGAAGATAATTTTGATGGTGTTGACTATGACCTAGATCCATGTGGCATCAGGACATGACTAGAGCCTAGAGAAACCTTCCAAAACTTAGTAAAATCTTTGGTTTATTGTAAAATTTTCCAAGGATATGGTCTTTTAGGTCTACATTATGGCACCTCCTAGGGTAACTTTGCTAGCAAAGTCATAGAAATTAGAGCCTTATCCTTTGCGTATATGAATTCTAAGAAGGGAATAAAATTACTTGGATAAAATGGAGGATGGTGGATGAAAATAGAATAGAAAATGAAATAAATGGAGGTATATATGGATGAGCATATGGAAATGATGAAAAGAGTGAATTATGATAAAAATGGACTTCTACCAACTATAGAGTATGTCTCAAAATATTGCTTCCATATGATTGTTACCCAATCGGATGTTTGAAAACCATATTCAACGGATAATGATTCATATGGAGATAATGTAAGCGGTAAAATGGTTGTTTCATCAATAAGGATTACCCCTCTCTTTTAAAGGCTTAGTCTCACATCTTCCTCATGATATCTTTAAAAGTATAATTTTGGTGTTTCATTTAGCAACTATTAGAGTAGAATCCATTCAGAAGGTGTGTTTTGGACCTACTCTAAGTTATGATGTCCATGCTAGGTATGATAAAATTGTTAAATTAGAACAAAATCATCAAAGTCTTCCCATCCTAATGTTTTATAGAAATTACATATTTAGCCTAGCATCACTAAAATCCATAGCTAAGAAAAAATGAATGTATATTCTCATACCATGTATGAGAAGCCTACTTTAGTCCATATATGAACCTAGTCAAATAACAAATGAATGGAGTCCATCATGAGCAACCCACGTAAATTCCATCTATAGGAGGCAACAATAAAGATAATCATCTTTATTGAATCCATATTGGCCATAGGTACACAAGTGTACGAATAGTCTACTCCCTCCTATTCATAGAATCCTTTAGCAACATAGCATATCTTGTGTTCTATACCTAACCATTTGATGTTTTTTTTTTCTATAGACCCATTTGTAATCAAAAAATATATCCCCTTCTAGAAGAAGAACCAACTTCCAAGTCCTATTGTTCATAACTTTATCATTATTTACCAACATAACATCTTCCTATTATATATTATGCTAAGCCCAAGAATGTATGATAAGATCATATGGATGGGCATATTCTAAAATAAATACTTGGTATGAAGCATTTTGATGTCACTCAAGAGATAAGATAGGTTGAGCATCCTTCAAAATAATTTTAACCCACTTGAATGTTGGATGAATTGAAGAATCATGTGTATCCTAAGATAATTAAACATTAAAAGCTAATATTAAAGAATACATCTCATCACTTATCACCTCATAATGCAATACTGAAGCATTCTAAATTTATGTGTCTTTCTCATATTTCCTTGCTACTCAAGAAGAGAGTTCTACCTATGGTGTTTCTCATGAAGTGGTCAAATTGATAGGTAAAATATGATCATTCAATGAATACAAATAACAATATGAACAATATGCTCTAATATGAATACAGCCAACCAAAATATAAGAATAATTAAATAAATTAGAGATACTAAAAGGTTTAAAAATGAAATATAATATATCTTTGTCCTCTCCTAAACATGTCACCTTATATCCCAGAAGGCATGTGGGGAATAAAAAAGAGTGGTACAAAGGTGTTTCTTTGACTGTGGACTGTGAGAGGAGGTGAGCTTGGTCATTTTTTATGCTTAAAAAATCAATACAATACACACATTATGTTCACTTCCTTAATATTAAGTTTTCCTCCTCTTTATTTTATGTCTAGTCAAATCATTGAAAGACTTGTGTATGCTGACAAGGGGTGCACGAACATCCAATGGATGAAACAATAGTTATATACATTGGATTTTCAAATTGAGTTAATTAAAAAAAATTGTGCGTGGGATAAATGTTCACATTTTATACTCCTCAATATGTATATATTGACTTTTATTTTTAATTATAACGTTTTTTTGTGATTTTTTTTTTTTAATTTCCTTCAAAGGAAGAGTTGGTATTTATAAAGATGTGTTGACTAGGGTGATGATAATTGTAATGAAAAAAAAAATCATATAAAAATAATTAATTATGGTTATGTACATAAAATGTTAGACCTCATGGATAATTAAAGAATATAGAGATATAATGATTGTGATGAAGTAAGAATACTTCATTTTACTTTAGGATTATAGTTATGTTATATAATATATGAGTAGCAATGGAATAGTTATGAAGAGGGTATCATGATCTGTATCAATGTTGCAAGTTTCAAATTTGAGTTTAATTTTAAAAAAGTTGAAACTTGAAGATTATAAAAATAATATTTGAAGATAAGAGTATATATAATTTTTTAAAATTTTTTATTTCATAGAAATATTATTGTAAATGTTTGAAAAATTTCTTAATTTAATATTTTTAAATGTGTAGGTGTATAATTTACAACAAAAAAATTGCAGTTTTATGTGTGACTCTTGATAGGGGAGTTTATTAAGTCTCCATTAATCAAAATTGATGATTTTCAAATTTTATCCTAAAACTTTAAAACCTTATGACATAGGTATGGATACACCAAATAAAAAATTTATAAAGGCCCATGTCTATATTGCATTAAATTCTATACCTAATCAAACATAAGACCCAATATTGTAGAGAATACCCATATTTATATTTTGTGATTTTATAAGTTTTTTCAAGGGTTTCAAAATCGATATATGGATTGTACTAGGAAGTAATAAATTTTATACAACCATGTTGGCAAGAGTTAACATAGTTTGGGTAAATATATGCATATAATTTTAACCAATATCAAATTGGTTCCCTTCTTAAATATTTCATAGAACATTATATATTCACATGTCTCTATTATGTAATTTATTTATTTATCCTATCTTTGGTTCTATCATTTTTTAAGTCTCTATTATGTAATCTATTTATTTATTCTCTTATTTTGTATATTTTTTCATGTTTTTATTTCTCCATCATGCCATTAGGAGTCTATATTTAAGTGAGCATTATCTTGAAAAAATCTACTTTGGACTTATATATAGTTTCTTATATTTTGTTGTTTTCTTTTTTAGACTAAAAAATCTCCTTATGATGAGATGTTTGCATGTATCATTCATACAAATATTGTCCAAAGTTTATAGTTTCATGGTGAGTAGACTTATATTTAGTTTCTCATATTTTGTTGTTTTATTTTTTATACTAAAACATATCCTTATGATGAGATATTTGCATGTATCATTCATACGAATATTTTCCAAAGTTTATATGGTGAGTAGATATTGGTATTGTTATAACAACATCATTAAATGAGTCTATGTAGAGTTGAGTGGTATTATCCTTGTATTTATGCCTAAAATTCATTAATTCATCCCTTAGTCTTACAAATTCATCATCTTTTTAATGGATTCTAAATCCATTTCTAAGATAAATGGTATTTTGAGCTAGAGTGTATCATATATGTAGTCCCCAACTTTAATATTTAAATCATAAGAAAACTCTAGTTCTAGAACCAACATTAATCCTCTTAATTTTGTGACACTATGTATATATAAATTTGAATTCTCCTACAAGTTACTTTTACTCATAAAATATAAAGTGGAACATAAAAAAAAAAACTTCACTAGTGTTGTAAAGACATTATAAAATCATGTTTCAATATTTTGATGGTATTTGAAGTAAAATTATTATAAGATAAATATTTAAAACTTTATTTTCTTATAAAATAGAAGGTTATGGTGTTTTTATTTACAAAAAAAATATTTCATTCTCTATTCAATATTCTGTTGCAGGATGAGTTAAGGATTTTTTATTATATAAGAAAAATATAAATTATTACTTGTGTTGTAACTTAGAAATTATTTACATGCTAATAAAAACAACAAAATAGTTTTTTTTTTTTATGTTGATTGCTTATTATCATCAATTTGAAAGGTATTATGTGGTACATCATAATTTATGTCCACTTGTGGGAAAGGAGTGGGGTATGATTGCATCCTACCCTCAAACCCTCCATTGAACTTGACATCCCTACTTGTAAACACATCCTCCACACTAGGATAATACATGTATCCTTTATTCTGATCATAATAACCAATAAATATTCACTTAACACTTTTCTTATCAAATTTAATTTCTCTAACCTCATAAGGTATGCGATAAAATTATTCACAACTAAATATTCTTAAATACTTAACATTGGGCTTCCTGCTACTCCATGCTTCTTTTAAACAGATGTTCTTCAAACATGTTGTAGATGATCTATTGAAAACATTAAATTTTGTATCAACTACCTTGTTCCAAAGAAAAAAATGAAATTCCTTGTATTGTACCATGCATTATTTGATCTCCACTAAGGTTTTATTCATCCGTTCAGAAACACCATTTTCTTAGGAAATATACCTTTTGGTTATTTCTATCTTAATTCAATGATGCTCATAGAAATTCTTGAATTTTCTATTGACATATTCTCCACCATTATCTATTCTCATACTCTTTATCCTTTTTCCACTTTTATTTTTCACAAATACCTTAAACATTTCAAATTTACCAAACACTTTATCCTTTTGCTTGAGGCAGGATACCCAAACCTTTATTGAAAAATTATCAATGAATTTTAAAATGTACATACTCCCTTCCTTATATGGAGGATTCATAGGCCCATATATATTATTATGGATAAGTTCAAGAGGTTCACTTGCCATCCAATTTTATTTTTCAAAATTTTCTCAAGGTTGTTTGCCAATCATACATCTTGTACACACACTTGTGTTTACTCTAATCCAAGGAAGTCCTTCAACTATGTTCATATTTAAAAATATATCTAAACTTTGATAATTAAAATAACTAAAAAATTTATCCCATACTTCACTTGTAGCACCCCATGTAGTGAGGTAAGATATCTTGTTTATAGGTTATAAGAATTTATAGATTCCATCACTTGTAAATTTTGTAGATATAACCTTGAATCCAACATTAATGTTCTTTGTAAGCATTTTGTTGAAAAGAACTCAGTATCATAACCATGTTGATTTATTTTGATTACTAAAAGAAAAAAATTCCTTAACTTCAGCACAAGATTCACATCTTTTATTTTTAATTCCTTACAATAATGTCCTTTCATTAGAATTGAACCTATTTCTTTAATTTGATATGAAATATCATGACTAAGGAATATCCCTACACCTTTCACTTCTTCAAAAAACTCATAGAAGTTTTTTTTGTAAGTCATGTGTTGGCTAGCTCTTGAATCAATACACCATGAGTCATTTAAAATTTTTTGACCAACAAATGAGGCTATAAAAATATTTTTATTGTGTTTTTCCTCTCCTTGAACAAAATTTGATGGTGTTCTTTGACAAAATTTTCTTTATCCTCCTCCATATGATTTCTTAGGGCATTGATCACTCTTATGCCCTTCCTATCCATAATTGGAACATGTGATGTTATTTTTCCTTCTAGTACTATTTATCCGTTTATTTTGTTCTTTATAAGAATTGATCCTTTGTTGATTATAATTATTTTATTGATTTCATTGCCTTTGATTATTCCTTTGCTAATTTCCTTTATTTTGGAATGGCTTTTATTGATTGAAATTTTAATTTTTACCTCTACCAATAAATGCTTGTGAATTTATACTAGACTCATTAGTAGACTTTTTAAGTCTATCCTCTTCAGTCAACAAAGCTCCATACAACTCTTATAATTCTATATTATCAAATATCCTATAGCTCTAATGTGTGTATGAAATTATGATACACATTTGGAAGACATTTAATAAAAAAATCTACAAAATTTGAATCTTCATAATTGCAAGTTGATTTCTTCAATTCTTCAATTGTGCAGAGTAATCATTCATGCTATCACCTTCCTTCATTTTTAGATGATTCAATTGTATTTTTATGTCTATAACTTTTAATTTACTAGTGCTTTCATATATTGATTCTAAAGTCTCTCATATTTATTTTATTTTTTTAAGATCTTGAACATGAGGTCTATTTGTTGGACTAATTTACAATAAAGTAGTTGCCTAAATATTGATATCCATTATATCTCATTTTCTATGCCCATTGACATCTTTGGATTTGTTTTCTATTGATAATTTCCATAATCCTTTCATTTTTAGAATTAACTCAATTTCACATTTTAATTTTACATAATTTGAACCATTAAAATTTTTAGTGACCATAAAAAATTTGAGGTTATAGATGATGATTCCATAGCTAGAAGAATACACAACTCCACCAACAATACTCCATACAAATATGAAGGCTTGCAAAACTAAACCCTCACATGAACACAAAAATGAGGTCTCTTTCATATTATGCCTTAATGTTGTCCTTATTAATGAGCCTTCATCTCAAGGATTTAAAAAAAAATATCATGCAATTTCAAATCAAAATCTTTACAATTTCCTCTAAGGGATTAAGCTTTGGCCATTTTTCACAGGACTGCCCAAACTGTCGAACTTGTTTCGGCCATATCTCACTCATCCGGACTCGGATTGAGCTAAAATTTTGAGGGTAGATGCCTGAAAAACCCTAGAACATCTCCACCAATTTTCATATCATTTGGAGCAACACATATCCTAGCGCATCCCTATGTGTGAACGAGATATTTGGCAAGCGGCTATGCGAGGGTTTCATCTGGGTTGAGTGCAAGCAGCTCCGAAGGTTGGTTTTTAGGGCCTTCGGGCCCTAGCGGCCAATATTTTTGTGGTTTATGCTCAATATTTTAGCAGGAAATGTTGCAGGGGATCCAATATGGGTTAGAAATTTGTCTTTCAATAGATCATACTGTGAACTTGAGTGACAACGACTTCCAATTTGCTGCACAAAAGAAAAGTGAAAACCATACCTTTCCACGGCGTCTAGGGCAAGGATTAAAGAGATCACGAAACAAGTTTCAAGTAGTTGATCAAAAAATGGCTCATATCTCAAGTGAATCTGGTGCTAAGGTGCACCCACAAAATAATTCTACTATGAAAACCCCTATCAAGGGTAAGAATTTTGAAGACTCAGCCCCAAAAATGAATTTTAGGGATGCCCTTCATGGTGGACAACCTCAGCCCAATGCTAATATCAATCTTAGGGCTTCCCATAAACCTCTAAGAATGCCTAAGATTGATCCCAGGAAAATGGAGTCAGGATGTCTTAAAGCAATTGATGGAACTCCTATTGTTAAGCTTGATATGGGTAACATTCAGACTGGCATTGAAGATTTGGAAAAAAGAGGACTAATTTGTCGGTTCATGGGTTTTCGTCCGAGCCTATCCGCTTTCAAAGTCTCGGCTGCAAAAATCTAGAAAACTAAAGGTGAGTTACAAATCTCTATTTATCCAAATGGTTATTTTCTTGTTTTATTTGCTAATAATGAAGATAGAGAGAAAACTTTTCAAGGGGGTCCTTGGTTTTTTGGAAGGGCAGGGCTTTTCATGAAGCCCCGGCATACTAAATTTAAAGCCGAAGAAGAGATGCCTTCTATAGCTCCCGTGTGGGTTAGACTCTTTGGCCTCCCTATTGAATTTTGGAATCCTACTATTTTTTCTTCAATTGGAAACTCTTTAGGAACTTTTATGATGACTCTTGATTGTACTCAAAATTTTGAACATATTATTTATGCTCGGATTTGTGTTTTAATGGATTTTGACAAACCCCTACCTAAAAATATCACATTACAATTTGGGGAAGACACTTGGGAGCAAGTAGTGGACTATGAGAACATTCCTTTTCGTTGTAGAATTTGCCATGAATATGGTCATTTGGCCAGTGCTTGCCCAAATAAAATTCCTGATCAAAAGAAAGAAGATATAAACTCAACAAGTTTCCAAATACCTAAGAAGAAGAACACTAAAAAAAAACCAGTTATGAAGGATCAATCAAAGTCATCTGCTAATATGTTTGAAATCCTTTCCACAAATGATGTCCCAAGTGAGGAAGAGGAAATAATGGAAACAAAAATCTTAGAAACACAATTTAAATATGAAGGGAAGAACTCAGAGACAAACCAACAAATCAAAGGTTTTCAACAGAAAAAAAAGGAGAAAATTTACACAAGAAAAACAATATTTTAAATGTCAAAACTTCAAATAATACAGGTCCCAATATAGACTCCGTTGAACCATCTAGTAAAATTTTGGCTGTGTACGAGCATTCTTCAAGGTTAGAAGCCATCTCAGATTCAATTGGAATAAGTCAAGAAACAGGAAAAAAATTGAAGATGGATTCTAATCAAAAAGCAGGTCGCAAGACCAATCAATATCATATGGTAAAAGAAGGTGAAAATCTTGTAGAGGAAGGTAATATTAATGCCCTTCCCAAATTTTTTAGCCCCGGTATTAATGAAGATCATCACTTGGAATATTAGAGGACTCAAAGGGAGTCTTTCAAAACAAAATGAAATTAGAAGAATGATTCAGATAAATCATCCACATCTTGTTTTCCTTCAAGAAACAAAGATGTCAATGGAGGATATGGACTCAATTGCCAGTAAAATTTGGCCAGCTAGAAAAGTGGTTTCCCTCAGTTCCCAGGGGACTTCGGTGGCATTGCTTGTCTTTGGGACCCAAAAGAGGTAGTTATTCACCATATGGTTGGCAGTTGGGGTCTGTTGGCTATAGCTATTCAAAGTAGACATTCCAACCAAATTATGCTCTGCATTATTGTTTATGCTCCGACTTCTTTGGAGGAAAAAAGAAGATAGTGGAAGGATATAACTCATATTATCTCTCATTTTCCTGAATCTTGGATCTTGATCGGAGGAGATTTCAATACCATCCTCTCTCCGGATGAGAAAATGGGGGGAAATAGAAATTTGGACAAAAGCACCGACCTCATGAGCGAATATATTGCAAACCTCCATCTTGTGGATATCCAACCAGATAATGGCCTTATGACTTGGTCTAACAGAAGGCAAGGCTTAGCTTGTATAATGGAGAGATTGGATAGGTTTTTGCTCTCTAAAAATTTCTTAATCCATGGTCACATTCCTAAAGTGAAGACTCTTAATAATGTTGGTTCGGATCATTGGCCACTCATGGTGGAAATGTGGAAAACCAATGTGAGTTTCTCTCCTTTTCATTTTCAATTAATGTGGCTTAGAGACATTTCCTTTAGACCTCGTGTGCAACAATGGTGGAAGGAAGGTAAACCTAGGCATGGGACTAAGATGTTCTATTTTGCCAAAATACTGCAATACATTAAATCCAAAATCAAGACTTGGAACTGGAAAGAGTTTGGGGATGTTCATAAAAAAAACATGAAGTTATTGCTCATATTGAAAATTTGAATAAGAAAATCCATTTAGATGGCCTCACAGAGAAGAGAAGTGTAGATGAAATTAAACTCACAACTCAGTTAGAGGAATGGGAAAAAAGAGAAGAAATCTTATGGAAGCAAAAATCTAGAATTCAATGGCTCAAAGAAGGAGATCGAAACACAAATTTCTTCCACAAATCTCTTCTAGCTCGAAGATCTCACAACTTTATTTCTTCCCTAAAATCAGATTCTGGAGATGTTGTTTATACTTGGGATGGCATGAACTCTATTGTTGTTGATTACTTTTCCAATATTTTTGCTGCTACTCCTCTTGACTCAGATTCTCAACAAAATGTTCTTCAAGCAATCCCTTCTCTTATCACTTCTGAGGAGAACTCTATTTTGACTGCTCCTGTTACTATCAATGAGCTTCAACAAGTAGTTTTTAAAATGCAAAAAGGGAAAACCCTAGGTCCCGATGGTTTTCCCATTGAGTTCTACCAAGAGTTCTGGGATATCCTTCATGTTGATTTATTAGAGGTGGTGGAAGAAGCCAGGAAAGCCAAAGAAATTTTGAAGGTTATCAATAAAACTTATATTACTCTTGTTCCAAAAGCTCAAGAGGTTGATCATATCTCAGCTTTTAGACCTATTGCTTTATGTAATGTTCTTCTCAAAATCATTACTAAAATCATGGCGGAAAGGTTGAAGCCTCTTTTGCATAAGATTATTTCCCAGAGCAAGGGGTTTATGTGGAAGGACGTCAAATAGTAGATGAGATAGTTCTTGCTCAGGAAGCCATCCATTCCATGGATATGCAAAAATCTCCTTCCATGTTCATTCGGTTAGACTTATCCAAAGCTTATGACAGAGTGGATTGGCACTTCCTTATCAAAGTTTTGAGGCAATTTGGTTTCTCTAAGGATTGGATGGATTGGATTATGGGATGTATCTCTTCAGTTTCCTACTTAGTTCTTATCAATGGTAGGCCTTCTCAGTCATTCCCATCTTCCAGAGGTATTAGGCAAGGTGACCCGCTATCCCCTTATTTATTCATCATTCTTGTTGAATGCTTGGGTAGGACTATAACCAAAAAGAGGGAAAACAAAACCCTTGAGGGAGTTACCATTGCTCATGGAGCTAGACCTATCTCTCATCTTCAATTTGTGGATGACTCTACTCTTTTAGGTAAAGCTACAGTTAAGGAAGCTTCTAATATTAAGCAAATCATTAGCTGTTTTTCTAAGGCTATTGGGCAGCTTGATCAATGAAGACAAATCTAAAGTTATTTTCTTTCACTGCTCTGCTAGACATGAATCCATGGTCTTGGATAAATTAAGATATAAGAAGACCTCCCTTCCAATCACTTATTTAGGTATTCCCATAAATATTCAAAGGCAAAAAAATAAATATTGGAATTGGTTGTTGGACAAAGTCAAGAAGAAAATTGGAAAGTGGACCAACAAGTGGCTTTCTTCCGGGGTAGAATCACCTTGGTAAAATCAGTCCTTCAAGCTATTCCTATTTATGTATCTTCCATTTTGAATATCCCAAAGGTTGTTCTTCGAGAACTGGATCAAATCAGTCATCGTTTCCTTTGGAGTGGTACTAAGGAGAAAAGAAAATGGGCCTTGGTGAAATGGGACACTTTATGTCTTCCTAAGAATGAAGGGGGGTTAGGATTCTGGTCTTCTATTAATAACAACAAAGCTTTAGCTGCTAAATTATATTGGAGGATGTTGCATAACCCCAATGCTCTTTGGGCCAATAATCTCTCGTGCTAAATATGCTTGAGAACAAAAGTCCTGAAGACCTTGTTCGCTATCAACTTCCTACCAAAGGTTCTCCCATTTTAGCGGTTCTTAAGACTGGTGAGGATTTGATAAAGAAAAAATTATTTTGGATCATTCATAATGGTCAACAGGCAAATTTTTGGATAGATTCTTGGGATGGTCACAAGCCTTTGATAACTCAGTTTCCCGATTGGAGGCCTTGGATGGAGGAGCTTCACCGAGCTAACTGGATAAAGGTGGCTAATTACTGTCGATACCATACTGGTAATTCAAAGGTTGGTAGATATTGGATCCCTATTGAGGATCGGCCTATTCAAATCCTAGAAAGGCAAAGACAAGATATCCAAGGCATCCTTCATATGAGATCTCTCTCTTGGTCCCATGAAAAAGATTGTTTTGGATGGAACAACACTACTAAGGGTGAGTATTCAGTTGCTCAAGGTTATTTGACCTTATGCCATAATAATCCCAACCATTCTTCCGACATATTTTCTCAATTGTGGGCTCAAAATCTCCGGCCTAAGGTGAGGTTCTTTAATTGGCTTTTATTGCATCGTAGGGTGCTTACTAGGTGAGCAACTTATGAAGCATGGTTTTCATGGCCCTTTTAGATGTGAAATGTGTGAAGAGAATGTAGAAACTCTCAACCATATTTTTATTGAGTGTACTTTAGCCTCTGAGCTATGGAGGAGAATGGCCACTTTACTTGGCTTACAAGTGGTCCAATTTTTTTACTTTTGAACAACTTTGGAGGGATTGGCCTAATCAAGAGGGTGTTGATCATTTTATTAGGTAGTTAGTTTGGATGGGTTCTACCATTCTTCTTTGGAATATTTGGAATGAAAGGAACAACCAAATTTTTAATCAAGATAGGAAGGATATTCACTATATTTGGCAAAAGACCATAGCCAACTTAGTTGAATCAGTCCATCAACTCCTTAATCACCCCCAAAACTCCCACCAAAGATGGGATCAAGTGATGCAAAGATTGAAGATTAAATATTCTAAGGGCAACCAACTTAAAGGGAATGTGAGTATTAGTAAGATGGATAGGACAAGAAATTGGCAACCTCCTCCTAAGGATTTTGGAAAAGTCAATACCGATGGAGCCTCTAGAGGGAACCTCGGAAAAGCCAATGTGGGAGGAATTGGTAGACTTTCGTGATGGCTCCCTGGTTTTTACTTTTGCTGAGAATTTGGGTATTCTTTCCAATAACCTTGTTGAGGGGTATGGTATCCTCGAGAGGCCTTCAGGAGGCTACTAAGGTTGGATGGGAAAAGGTGTTAGTTGAGTCCGACTCTCAACTTATGATTAATCTCTTGAAGACTCCTTCTAAGAATCATAAGGTGGATTGGAGAATAAAAAGAATTATTGAGAAGATTCAATTAATCCAGATGGGATTTTTGAAAGTTGATTACAATCATGTGGTCAGAGATCAAAACAAGAGTGCTGATGCTTTAGCTAATTGGGCTTTGGACAAAGGTGATCTTACTTGTTATGGCCACCCTCCTAGATGGTGGGCTTCACGCCCACAAATTAGGGAAGCTCTTCTTTCTATCATTTCTTTGGATGGCTCCAGCTTCGAAGGTACCTAGTTTCTTCTTTTTTTTTTTTTGCTTCTCTTTGGTTCATTCAGGTTTTTTTTAGTTCCCTAGCTCATTCTATTCTTTCTTTTGTTTCCTCTATTGATTCTTGCCTTAATAGTCTTCTGGTCTAGATAGGTCATTGTTATGTTCAATTTTTTTCTTTCTTTTTTTTTTTTTTTTTAGTTTTTTAAGGTGGGTGTGTTCTTTTGTTTTGTTTTGTTTTTGTGTTCTTTGTGTTGTTTTTTGTTGTTCTTGTGTTTTTGTTGTTTTGTATTTTTTTTATGTTTTTTGTTATTGTTCTTGTGTTTTTGTCATTCTTGTTCTTGTGTTTCTCTTTGTTTGTGTTAATTCATGTTTTTATGTGTGAGTGTTTTCTATGTTTTTTTTTTTTGTTTATTGTCTGTTGTTGGTTGTTTTTTATTTTTATTTTTATTTTATATTTTTTAATATTTTAGGTTTTGGTTGTGTTTATTTTTCATGTTTTTTTTGGGTTATGTCTTTGTAGTGTTCTGTTTTTTTTGTCTTGTTTGTGTTTTGTTATGTGGTTCTTGTGTTTTTCTATGTGGTTCGTGTTGTGGTTTCTTTTATCTTATTGTGTGTGTTTGGTTGTGCTTTTGTTTTTGACACACTCAAGGAGCATGTTTTTTATTTTATTTTATTATTTTGTTGTTATTTACTTATTTTTAAATTGGTTTTGTGTGTTTGTTTGCTCCTTGAGTATGTCAAAGGTGGTAGGCCAGGTCCGAGTCCTGGGCATTTTTGGCGGAATGGATACCCCCGCCTCCTTGGGTCTTACCCGAAAGTGGCATCCCTTTTGGGATGTTTTCCACAAATAAAAAAAAAGGATTAAGCTTTGATGTCTTAAAAAATGCGACTCCCTTACAAACAACATACAACCCTTTATATATATATATATATATATATATATATATATATATATATATATATATATATATATATATATATATATATATATACACAAGCCCCAATATCTTATTGGTAGTAAGAAATCTTCCATCTCACTCCTTATCATATGCCTTCTCTCATTCACTAGCAATGTCAAACCCAATGTTTTAAAACTCACAACTCACAATAAACACGGGAGCCTAATTTTCATGAGTTCTTGGCAAATTGTGTTAAACTCGATAAAAAATAAGAAAATAACATCAAAGAAATTAAAATAAATAAATAAACAAACAAAAAAAAATAACCTAAGGTCACAACAACATTGGGCTCCTTGATTGCATGTTAATCCTGCTTAACAGATAGATAAATAAATAAATAAATAACTTAAATATATTTTATACATGTAATCCCCTATCTTGCTTTTCCCGATCCTTTATGAGTCTCATCTGTATTTCCCTACCTCAATCCCATACAAATCTAATACCATCAAGGGATCAAGGAGCCTAATGTTGTCCTTATTCAATCTTTCTTCAATAGACACCCAATACATAATATCGAAGAAATAGGTACCTCATTAAGAAGGAGGTACCTCATTAAGAAGGAGGTACCTCATTGATATATAAACTATAGTATTTTAAGAATAATATTATTTGTATTTTTAAAGTATTTAATTAAAATTTATTTGTATGTCTTTCCCCTACCTCAATCCCTCCCCTGCCTCTCCTACGTTGGTTCCTACCTCTTCCCTTCCTCCCCTATATTTTCCCTACCTTGGGCTCAGCTCCTACCTCTCCTACTTCCCCTGTCTTTCCCCTACCTTTCCTCTACTTCTCTTCTTACGAGTCTCGGTGAGTAATTATCAAGTACTTGGTAAATAATGGTCGAGTAACTCACTCTGAGTCGATGAGTTACTTGGCCTAAGTTTTTTATTAGAAAAACTCGTAGGCCTTGCTGACCCACAAGTTTCACGGGTACTCACGAGTAATGTGTGAGTTTTGAAACATTGGTCAAACCAGTTATATGTTATAGAATAAGATATCACTTCATAGATCCAAACCAAATAGCTAAACCTAAGGAATGCTCCCATGTTATTGTTAAAATAGATCTCTCTTCATATATAGGCAATACAATGTAGATCTAAACATTAGACGGAGGTCTTACTCTCACACCATTAACAAAAATATGCAACACTTTTATATAAAGGAATAAAACAAAAGATAAAGTATGCATGAAAAACATCACAATATGAATATATAATATTCCAATGGTTTATGAGCTATATAACCTATTTTTCCGTTTCCATGTACACAAGGAATATATAGAAATTTTTATATAACTCGTTACTTAAGTGGATTTAAATTGACAATAAAATGAGACACCTTGTACATCACCACCAGATCATGGAAGCACTTAAACAATCACCAACTCACCATGATATCAACTCATTGTAACAAGTAATAAATCCCACCTAACACTATCTTCATAAATATTTATAAATAAGGTTGCATATTTGACACTAACTTCTATATCTTATGGTTGTGAGTGAAATATTAGTCTTTATGTCAAAGAAAAATTTCTAGAAATATTTTGTTTGAAATAACTGCTCACAAATAGTTAAGGTTTATGGACGATATAGTTACGTCCCTAACATAATTCATCGAGGTTGAAAATAGATTAATGAAATGTAATACATACCATCTTCAAACCTATCCTAAACATATCACCTTATATCCAGAGTAACAGATATGAGTACATAGGCATTGCTTTGATTGTTCATTGTGAGAGGAGGTGTGTTCGATCATTTTTGATGATGAAACGATCAATACAATAAATGCATCAAGTTCACTTTTGTTAATGTCACAATTTTTTCTCTTTATTTTTGAAGGTTCAAGTGTACCGAGTGTCACTCTGAGAACCAGCAACCGTGGGAGTCATTGACTGCCCATAGTGACTTTGGGTGTCGCTCGTAAGATGAGCAACAGCCGACGATCACTCTAAATTCTAGTGATCATGGGAGTCATTGTATGCCTTTAGCGACTCTAGGCATCGCTCAAATGAGGATCACAACCAGTGGTCACTCAAAATTTAAGCAATAGCTAGCGAGGGAATAAATAGCCCGAAGTCACTTAGATTCCAAGCGACGCTTGGAATCGCTCGTGCAAATGAGCAATCGCAGGTGTATTTTCCACAAATATTAAATAAGAAAAAATAATATGGCAAGTTTGTAAACCTTTAAATAAAAGTTAAATGACAGAGATTTCTTAAACAAATAGTGATGCCCTTAATCACTCACCAAGATAAGCGATAAGGAGCAAGCTAAAAAGTTTATAAAATTTGCTTACCTAAATAATGATGTTGCGGATCGCTTGGGCTAAGAACGATGTACTAAGGAAATACAAAATTTAACACAGCAAAATGTAGTTTCTTATATTAATAACATCAATCGAGATAATATTCATACTCCTATGAGGGATTACACGGGTCTGCATAAAATGCAAGATAAACTAAAAACATAGAGGAAACCAAAACTGTTGTTTGGTATTGTTGAAGTTCTGCAACTGCATTGCTTCTACTCTAATTTATGCTCCTTCTGTTGTTGTTCTGCATCACCTCAAAATGCCAACTGAACTAGTATAAATAGCTGGACTTTGAAGACAAAAGGCAAGAAATAACCAACTACCCGCACGTGGGAATAAACTGTGATGGGACAGAAGATACGTGTGGTATGTTGCAGCATCAAAACACTCCAGTCTTAGCGGGAAGCTCATTGTCACTAATTTTGTTGAGCGATTTTTGGAATCGCTCCTTTCCTGAGCAATTCCTAGGATTGCTGCAATGGGCAAGCAATTCTTGGAATCGCTCGCCTCTAGAGTGATCTTCAGTTGAGGGTGTAAAGCAAGTTTAATATTTCTAACACCCTCCTTTAAACCTGATTTCACAAGGGCTTTGACATCCAGCCTTTCACACAATCTACTGAAGTCTTCCTCCTTCAAAGGCTTGGTGAAAATGTCAGTTACCTACTCCTTGGATCTGCAAAACTATAGCTAAACTTTGCCCAACTTCACTAGCTCTCTGATGAAGTGAAATTAGATGTCGATGTGTTTCGTCCACCCATGAAACACTGGATACTTTGACAGTGCTATGGTGGAATTGTTGTCACAAAATATGGTTTTTACGCCTTCTGGTGGATGTTTCAGTTCACCCAAAACCATTTGCAACCATACTTCCTGGCATGTGGCTGATGTGGCGATGACATATTCAGCCTCAATAGTGGATAATGCAACAATCGATTACTTCTTGGATGACCATGACACTACTCCCGATCCAATATGGAAAGCATACCCGAAAGTGCTCTTCTGATTATCAATGCTTCTAGTCCAGTCACTATTTATGTAGCCCACCAGTTCCAACTAGTCTCATCTGGCATTGAATATGCCATGGTTATGTATCTCGTTGACACAACGTAAGATCCTCATGCCTGCTTTCCAATGCATGTCCTTCAAATTCTCCATAAATCAGTTGATCAAGCTCACTCCAAACATCAAATTTGGCCAAGTTGCAGTCAAATACATGAGACTTCCAACTAGCCTCTTGAACAAAGTTGGATCAACATTTTTTCTAGAGTCCAACTTGCTCAGCTTCAAACTTGTGGCAACAGGTGTGATGGTAGGTTTTTTGTCCTCCATATTGAACTACTTTAGGACATCCTTCACATACTTACCTTGAGAAATGAAGATGCCATATGTTGATTGGTCAAATTCAATGTCGATAAAGTACTTCATCAACCCTAAATTAGTCATCTCAAACTCCTTCATGGTTGTTCTGAACTGGTCGAATAGGGTAATGTTATTGCTAGTGTAAATTAGATCATCCATATACAGGCAGACGATTATCATCTCCCCTGCTTCATTAGTCTTCAAGTATAGGGTGTGCTCATATGGGCATTTGATGAACCCGTTCTAAAAATAGCCATAAATCTGGTTATACCATGCCCTAGATGCCTGCTTCAATCTATACAGGGCCTTCTTCAGCTTCAAAACTTTACCTTTATGCCCTTTAATCTCGTAACCTAGTGGCTGGTCTATGTAGACTTCCTCCTCCAAAATGCCATTAAGGAAGGCTGACTTGACGTCCATCTGGTAAACACTCTAGCCCTTCTGAGTTGCTAGTACCAGGATCATCCTAACTATGTCAAGTCGGGCTAAAGATGCATACACCTCATGGTAATCAATCCCTAACTTCTGCTTGTATCCTTTCACCACCAGTCTGACCTTATTCCGATCAACCTTAACTTGGGCATTAAACTTGGTTTTATGCACCCACTTGACCCCAATGGTCTTTTTCCCTGCTGGAAGATCTGCCAGTTGCCATGTATCATTTTTCTCAATGGCATCTATCTCCTCATCCATCACCTTCACCCACTTCTAATTCTGACTTACCTCTTCAAATTCAACTGGATCACACTCAGTAAAGAATGCAAAGTTAGAGTGTTCTTCATCATTATTTTGGGTTACCTCATAAATATCTTACAAGCTCCTCGTCTTCACGAGTGTCTTCAAATTTGGAATCCTACTTGCAAGTGGAGGCGACCAAGATGGTGAGGTTGTGTTGCTTCTAGCACCACCGCTGCTTCTTAAGACTACAGGTGGCTGCATAGTGTTCTCCTCCAAATCCATAGACTCAATAACTACTGGCTCAAGTTGGACAGTATTTAATTTCTAGTTTTAGGCTCGATACTCAAGGAACTTCACATCACGACTGATGATGAGCTTCTTATCACAAGATTGTACAGTCTATACACCTTTGCTTTCTCACTATATCCTATGAAGATACACTTCTTCTCCTTGTCATCCAGCTTCTACCTCTTATCTTCTAGAACATGTGCATATTCTAGGCATCCAAAAACTCTCAAATGAGCCACACTCAGCTTCTGGTTGCTCTAGGATTCCTCAGGAATATTTTCCTTCATGCTCTTCGTGAGACATCTATTCAATATGTAAACTGCACATGACACATCTTCTACCCAAAACTCATGTGGTAGACCCTTCACTTTCAGCATACTCCATGCCATCTCCATGATGGTTTTGTTCTTCCTCTTAGCTACGTCGTTCTACTGCGGTGTGTATCTAGCAGTAAGTTGCTTCCAAATTCCATTTGCCTTGAAGAAATTTTAGAATTCATTAGAGATGTATTCACATCCACCATTTGTCCTGAGGGTTTTCACTGAATATCCACTCTATTTCTCCACCAGATCCTTGAACTCCTTGAATCTAGAAAAATCTTCTGACTTAAGCTTGATGGGATAAATCCATGACTTCCAATTGAAGTCATCAATGAAGTTCAAGAAGTACTTGTTTTCATAAAATGTGTTGGTCTGCATCGGACCAAAAATATCTGAGTGCACCATCTCCAATGGCTTTGAGGCTCTCCAAGACTGCCCTGGAGGGAACGAATCCTAATGTTATTTTTTGACTAAGCAACCCTCACAAATCTGATTCAGCTGCTCAATGAGGGGTAAACCCTTCACCATCTGCTTCTTATGTAGCAAGTTCAGGCTACTGAAACTTAGGTGATCGAATCTGAGATGCCACATCCATGTAGCATATTTCACAACTGCACTCAGGGACATCAAAGGATCATTCTAAATCTGTAGTAGAAACATCTTATTTTTTGTCATATACACTATTGCAATATATCCATGCTCTTTGTCTTTGATGGTGCAGACTCCATCTTTGAACTGAACAGTGTACCCCTTCTACACAAACTTTCCAACACTCAATAGGTTGTGCTTCAGATCAGGAATATAGTAGACATCACAGATCTACTTCCCTTCATCATACCTGGTGTGGATGAGAATTTTACCTTTATCTATCATGAAAACCTTACTATTGTTCCCCATATTCACCTTGGACTGGACTATTTCATCTAGTTTTGAGAACATCTCCTTGTTCCCTATCATATGGTTGTTGCATCCGTTATCGAGATACCAACATTTATTTTGGCTCTCCTCATCAATACTGCATGTCAATAGCATGTTCCCACATACATCTTCGGTCCCTAAATTTTTAGCTTCATCTGTTTAGTGGGCTTGCTATTAGTTCTCCTTGGCCATCATTTTTTTGCACTCGAAGATGTAATAGCTAAAATTCTTGCAGTAATAGCATTAGATATTTGATTTTTCCTTCTTCTAACTGGATCCACCTTACTAATTTTTTATACTGTCTCTTCCTCCTTGTTGTTGAAATATGTAGTTGGTCTCCCTGTCATTAGGGTTTGACCTTCCTCCTTGTTTTTTGTCTTTCCCATGCATGCCTCTGCCTCTTCCTCCTTACGAACTAGAGGCTCCATGGTGGGAATCTTGTCTACCACTACTCAGAATGAGACCTATACCTTGAACGCCTACTCCAGAGAATACTGAGATGAGTGGCTCAGCCTCTGCTCATGTGTCTATAGGGAACCCATGAGCTCATCCACTAAGAGGGTTGTCATATCCCTCGATTCTTTGATTGCTATCACAATCGATTCAAACTTAGCAGGCAGGCTTCTAAGAATCTTCTCCATGATTATCTGGCTCTACATAATTTCTCCATTCAACTGCATCTATTTGATGATATCTATTATCTAGGTGAATAAATCACCCATGGACTCTATCTGATTCATATGCAGGTTCTTGAACTCCCTCCTTAGCATCTATAGCTTTACCAACTTCACATTGTTGGTGCCTTGATACGAAGTGGCCAAAATCTCCTAGGCTTGCTTTGCCTTGGTTGTTGCTACAATCCTAGGGAATATCATATCCTTGATCACTTGCATGATATAGAATAGGGTCTTCTGGTCCTTCTTCATATTCTCCTTCAATAGGTCCTTCTCTTCTTGGGAGTGTGTGGCCAGGGCTATTGCATCTACCGGTTCTGGGTAGCCATTCTTGACTAAGTCCCATAGCTCCTGAGATCTAAATAGGATCTTCATCTAGATTCTCTAGTATTCATAGTTCTTGCCATTAAATTGTTGGATCTGCAACTATTGGGAATGGTTACTACCGAAATCCATGCTTCAATATTCCACATCACAGTACTGAAGCTTTGATACCAATTTAAAGGTTCAAGTGCATTGAGTGTCACTCTAAGAACCAACAACCGTGGGAGTTGCTGACTACCTGTAGTGACTTTGGGTATCGCTCGTAAGATGAGCGACAGTCAGTGGTAGCTCTAAATGTTAGAGATTGTGAGAGTCGTTGTATGCCTTCAGCGACTCTAGTCATCACTCGAATGAGGAGCAACAATCGGCAGTTGCTCAAAATTTGAGTGATAGCCAGTGAGGGAATAAATAGCCTAAACTCGCTTGGATTCCAAGCGATGCTTGGAATCGCTCGTGCAAATGAGTGATTGCAGGCATATTTTCCACAAAAATAAAATAAGACAAAATAAGGTGGCAAGTTTGTAAACCTTTAAATAAAAGGTAAATTATGAAGATTGCTTAAACAAAGAGTGATGCCCTTAATCGTTCACCAAGCAAAGCAATAAGGAGCAAGCTAAAAAGTTGATAAAGTTGGCTCACCTAAACAGCGATATTGCGGATCTCTTGGGCTAAGAATGAGGTACTAAGGAAATATGAAATTTAACACATCAAAATATAGATTTTTAAATTAATAACATCAACCAAGATACAATTCATCCTCCTATGAGGGATTACATGGGTTTGCATAAAATGTAGGATAAACTAAAAATAGAGAGGAACCCGAAACTATTGTTTGGTATTGTCAAATTTTTACAACTGTGCTGCCTCTGCTCTAACTGATTCTCCTTCTGTTGTTGTTCTGCATCACCTCAAAATTCTAATTGAACTAGTATAAATAGCTAGACTTTTAAGACAAAAGGCATGAAATAACCAACTACCCACACATGGGAATTAACTACGATGAGACAGAAGACACGTGCGGCACACTACGATGTCAAATCACTCCAGTATTGGTGGGAAGCTCATTATAGCTAATTTTATCTAGTGATCTTCGAAATTGCTCCTT
Source organism: Wollemia nobilis (assembly GCA_028583015.1). Taxonomy (NCBI): domain Eukaryota; kingdom Viridiplantae; phylum Streptophyta; class Pinopsida; order Araucariales; family Araucariaceae; genus Wollemia; species Wollemia nobilis. The sequence goes on along the minus strand of JAQPPZ010003266.1, from coordinate 966,124 downwards.
TACTGAGTGATTCCTGAGATCACTACAGTGGGTGAGCGATTATCCAAATCGCTCACCTCCAGAGTGATCTTTGGTTGAGGGTTTAAAGCAGGTTTAATATTTCTAACTATGTTATGCTTGGTCAAGTCATTGAAATACTTACGTATACTGACAAGAGGTGCACCTGCATGCAATGGATGAAACACTAGTCATATAAACCAACACACTCTAGTTTGCATTTACAAATTGAGTTGACCACAACATTTGAAGAATTTGGCTTTTTTTTTCATTGGTATGATGGAATTTTTTCACATTAATACTTTTCTTCTATTTAGAGGAGTTAATTAAAAAATTATGGGTGGAATAAATGTTTGTAGAATGTTATTTGTGACGAGTTTTTTGTGGGGTTAGTATTGTGGTATATGTGACTAGGAAACGGCCACTTTTTACACTCTGCCATATGTTAGTGAAAAATTATGGGTGGAATGGATGTTGGTAGAATGTTATTTGTGATGAGTGTTTTTGTGGGGTTGGTATTTTGATATGGATGACCAAGAAACAGCCACTTTTTACAGTCTGCCATATGTCTGTAAGTAGTATGATTGACTTTACTTACTTTGTCATTGTAATTTTAATTATAGATTTTTTTTTTTGCGTTAGAGAAAGAAAAGTAGCACTCAAGGATCTTATGATACAAGTAATAGTTGAAGCCCTAAGTGAAAATTCTTACATCCATTATATAAGAGAGATTTTTTAGTTCATGGCCTCCATTGCATGAAGTATTCAAATTATTTATAGAGAGTAGATCCTAAACCAAAGTATGAATTGTTGGAAAAAAAGTGTATGTAAGGGGATCATAAGAACTAGTTTATCAGAACCATAGGATATAATGGCCATCTAGGTCATGTGATATCTCACTTGTGATGGCCCATTCATCTTAGTATTAAGATAGCATCTAAATATCTTAATGCACTTATGGCATGGGATCAAAATATTATATATAAGAATAGACTTGTATTTCATGTGCTCTTCCTTGCATTCGATAGCTAAATGTTTATAGGAGGATGTAGACCCCTTGAGACATCATGGACTTAAAATAATCATCTATAAACTATCATTGTTATGTGAATTTGAGAACTATCTTGAAACTAGGGTTTGTGCAAGATTATGAGTATCATTATTAAGTGATATTTTTTTATAAGTATTTTTGGAAATAATTGAGTGAGTATCCATATGCTTGGACGAGGGTTTTAAAGAAATGAGCATTTCATTGAGTGATTAATTGAGTGGAGTTGATTGAGCCTAGTCAATTGGAAAGTATTGAAGTGATAGTTCAAGTTCTATAAAACAAATTGTTCTATATTCTAAATTGATTTGAGAAACAGATTGAAAGTAATTGAGTAGATTTGAGGTAAGTCTTGGTGAAGACTTATTGAGTAGATTGGATAAGTTCTAGTGAGGACTTGTTGAGCAGATTTGAGATAAGTCTTGGTGAAGACTTATTGAGCAGATTGGACAAGTTCTAGTGAGAACTTGTTGAGCAGATTTGAGGTAAGTCTTGGTGAAGAATTTTTGAGTAGATTGCACAAGTTCTAGTGAGGAATTGTTGAGCAGATTTAAGGTGAGTCTTGGTGAAGACTTTTTTAGCATATTGGACAAGTTTTGGAGAGGACTTATGGAAAAAATAGTGTGAGCTTTTGTGGAAGCTTACAATGCATATTTGAGATAAGTCTTTGAGAAGACTTGAGAATAGAGTTGATTGATTGATTTGTTCAAACCTTGGGTTAAGGTTTGGGGCAGATCCTTGAGTGCTACTTTTCTATCATAACATCCTTATGTTGGATCTTATATCCCTATTTGGTATTGGGTCTGCATCGTCTCACTTTAAGGATAGTAAAAGTTTTCTACGGTCAAAATTTTATGTTTAATTTTCAAAAATATTTATGTTTTCCTAAGATTCCTTTTGATCTACTTAGAAATAATCTAGAAAGAACTCAATTTGAACTTAAAGCTATTTTAGGCTACAAAATTTAGAAGACAATATACAAGCATATAAGTTATAAAACTATATGCCTTTTTGCTTTAATGATGAAATGAAAAGATTATTTCTTTTTTTGAGAAGTGGTGTAAGAGAATGCAATGGATGGATTTTTATGCTACATATAGTTTCAAGCTTAATAAAAATACAAATATTTTAATAGAGATACTATTTTTTAACTAACAAAATGCTAAGAGGTAGCTTCCCCTAAGATTGTGTATACTTTTAATGATCAAAATAGATAAGTATACAACAAAAGAAATAATAATAGAAAACTAGACTATTAACCTATGCTAAAATATAGAAAGAAATAGAGAAACCTAATTTTACTCCTTGCTTTGTAGAAGCACTATCAATGTTATCATCCTATGGTACTTTTATTTATAGTTGTGGATTACTAGCTTGATGATCTACTTCTTATTTCTTACTAGACTACACATAGACAAACTACAAAAAGTCGTAATTTTAAGAGTTCTGCTTAAGTTAGACCCTTGTTTCAAAAATACAAAAGAAAAGGAAGTTAAAAATGATAAATGATTATAAGAATTTCAAGGTCTGGTCATACGCCCCCATGTATTTGGAAGATGTTATAAGAATGATAATGAAGCTAGTAGATAAAGAGGGCAGAGTAAAGCAAAATACTTATTGAGATCATGCAATGAAGGATTTGAGCACACTAAATTACATTGTTGTTAGTAGTTTCTTTATCATTTATATAAATTATTGAGTACTGCATAAGCCACATCAAATAGAAGGATAGCGGGAGGAATATTATTTCAGTTTCTCCATCAGCATGTTTAGCCCAAGTTTGTTTGTTTTACTAATATAGGGCTATCTTGCATTTGTATGATATCTTATTTTTTTCCTATACATATTTTGAGCTCTATGTAAACGGTTGGGGCCCTTCAACACCCTTCTTTATAAATACTAAAAAAAATTATGGATGATTAAGAGACAAAAAAAGAGCTATAATGTTGCAAAAGCACTAGTAATGCTACCAACTATAGGTAGTGCTTTTTCTTGTTGTCATATATTGATAAACTATAATATTGATTTTCTTTGTGACAATAAAAGAGCATATTAGCACTATCAGTACTACAATATAGCAATGCTTTAATTGATAGATATATTAAAACATTTTTCAAGTATTAGAAACCATGAATACTAATTAGACTATGGAATTCTAACTAGCAAGGTGCAAGATTTTGAAGATACAGCACTGACTTGATATAAATATAAATGAGACAATTGTTTATGTGATATTTAATTCCTAATTAATAAATTTATAAAAAATATATATGATGCAAAAATTACAAAAGGATTAATAATAAATCTATAAACCTCAAATGGAAGCAAGTTGCAATGCTCATATAGCTACAACCATCATAAAAACCAAGATCTACACATTTTGCATGAGATCCAATCACCTTCTTGCAAGATCCTCCAATCATGTTCTTGAAAGTACTTTGACAAGATTCATGTGTACATATTGAAGGCCAAATGAGTAGCACTTCATTATTTAGATTTAATATCAAATTGAAGAAAAGTTTAGTTAACAAAAAAAATGGTTTAAATTTGATAAATTTTTTCTACTTAAAAATTTGATTCAATTTTTGATATATATTTACTAGTCAAAATATGGATGAATTAGGATGTCGTAAGGTTTGTCTTTATAAAAGACATAGCCTCCTTGGAGGATCCATTGGAGGGTTATATATGATTGGTAAGTTTGAAAGGTGGTAGGTTGCATGGAGAGGATCAAATTTATTGAAGGGTGATTTGTGGATGAAGGGCATGAAAGTAAGGTTGAGGACTTGATGGGAAATAGGATTTAAAATCTTGATGGGATCTAGGAGGCTTGACTACCAATCATAGCAAGTGATGGGAACTAGGGAATGTCATATGGGATTGGCATTATAGCTTCCTAATTTTATAGGTAGTTAATGCTAATTTATTGTATTTCTTTTTTTGAATTATGAAAATCAATAGCACTAGCAACAAAAGTGTTACTGGTACTAATGATACTGGTATTGGTATCAAAATACCTATTGTTAAAATGATGGGGTAGAAAAATAATAAAGTTAAAAATTTAGAAAAAAAGTGTTGTGTCATAATCAAAAGCATTATTGATGCTACTACCTCGAGTGTAGTGCTTTTGATATAGGGAATTGTGTGTCAAAATGCCCTAATAATAAACCTCAATGAATCAAATCTAGAGACTCAAACACATCCAATCCTAAATTGGTATTAAAATATTAGTGGATGCAAATATTGGAAATAGTGCAAAGTTTGAATATGGCTAAGTCCCAAAGAGTCTTAACAATATCTAAGCCTAATATCATTCAAAGATAGACCTAAAATCAGTTGAGAACTTTGAGTGTGCAAATCAATAGTTGTTCAGTTTTGGACCCTTGTGATGAATGACATCGGTGGGGGAACAATAAAACCTAGAATTGATCAAGATATATCTACATGAATCAAATTCAACATGAAATATGATATAGAACAAAATTGGGTTAGCTAAAGCCTAGCCACACAGAAAGCCAAATATATCTTGAAGGTCATAATTTGATCCAAAAGGGATGAAAATATGGAGCATGCATGGAACATAATGAAGCTAGATTTTTCATAGAATAAGTAGCACAACTTCAACATCAATCAAAATATGCCCCTCTACTCAAATATGAAATGTAATGAATTTGGATATCTTCATATAATGACATTAGCAATATCACTCCAAAGCTCAAAAGTGCACAAGGTCAAAAAGATAGGGTGTTGGCAAGGAATGAATGAAACTGGAGCTCAACAGATGATGACATCATAAGGCCATCCTAAAGGTCCAAATTTGATTCAAATGGCCCTTCAAGAAACTAAAAGATCCAATATCCCCACAAGCCCTTCTTTGGTTCACCCCACCTCAAAATTTCCCTTTTAGAGTTTCAACCACCTCAATGCCCCCCAACTGTCCAATCTAAGATCTATTCAACTCAAAAGTGACATCTCTAATAAATAGTTGTAGTAGCTCAACCATTTGTAGGAGGTAGTTAAATATCCATGGGCTAGATTATATAACATATTTAAATTCAAATACAAGGAGAATTGTGAACCATCCACCTCAATGATGTAGGTTTCCAAGAAGAAATTTGGTCAAGTTATTTGTTTAACAAACCTATAACTATAAATATTACATTACAAGATTCAAAAAAGCAACTTATAAATAGAGTTATAGACCTTAAAAACAAGGTTTGAATCTATAGCAATTTGCCTAGGTGCATGCTATATAGTGTTTTCTAATTAATGGAAAATTGAAAGATGTTTGACCTCCATTGTGGTTGTTATCATAGGTTTTTATGTATAAATGGTTATATTTTAAGTCATTTTTATTATACTTATGATGAGTTTATTTTGTTAAAATGAATTCTAATCTTTGGATCATTGTTGTATTGCTTTTCATTATGTCTTTGGAATGATTGAAATATATAATTACAGCTGGATGAATCTTGTTATACATCTGGTAATTGATGGTCTATTAGGCTTCATGGAAAGTTAATTAGATTAAATTCTATGTAGTGAGTGTCCAATGTTGTCATGCTATACCTTGTCCATATTTTAGAAAAAATTTCTAACCCTTCCATTTCTCAATTTTATCTTAGACTCCTATCTTAATTTTATAAGTATTTCAAGGGGTAGGCCTTCTCCAAAGGTTGAACTAAGATAAATCTTAATCATCCAAATTTGGCTAAAGTCTATGATTCTCTTCATAGACTTAGGTAGATTTTATGACAATATTTTTTGGCATGCCTACTATGACAATTTTGTTCATTCATCTCATTTTCTTGGAGGACTCAAGATCTAGTGAATTATCTTGATATCATAATTAGAGAATGCAAATTGTCAACCCCACTAACAAAACCATAGAAACCAATGGCTCCACTAGTGATCGAATCTAGAATCACCTAAATAATATCAAACATTATTATCACAAAGAGGTTATCATTCAATCAATCATGGCTAAAAATTTATGTTTGACTTGGGATAGTTCTAGTCCTCTCAATATCCCAATCCTCCATGAAATCCCTAAAGCCACTCTAAAAGCTTTATTCATTTACAATGGTTGTAAAAATATGGCTTATGAGCACTATCAAGGTGCAGTTTCCTTAGCTACCATATTTAATATTATCTTCAAAGATATAATGGTGATATTACTAGTTCAATCCCTTTAATATAAGGTGTTAACATGGTATCATTTTTTAGAAGACAAAAGCATTAGGACCTAGGTAGAACTAGCTAAATATTTTATCATATTTTGATGACCCCAAAGATCCATTTTTGCTACTCACCTAATTTTTTTCTATTCAAAGAGCTCCTCATGAAAGCATTATTGATTTTAATATTTGGTTAAAAAGAACTTAGAAAAGAATATCCCAATAAATTCATCCTTCTCACACTCAAATATATCTTTACTATATCCATACCTTCAACCCTGACTTGAGTCTTTAATTTAGTAGTCCCAAGAAAAAATATTCCCACAAATTTTTAAAAAGATATAGTGGCAAAAAATGTAGTTATCATAGCTATAAATATTCCTCTTATAACTACCATATGATAAACCTTTCAAATCGTATTTCCAAGCACACTCCATCCACCACACAATGAGACATCAAATTCATATTCATATTGTCCATCCATGAAAAGGTGCACTCTCATTGTACCAGTATTATAATATTGGATAGAACACAAAAAATAAGGAATGGTCCTACGAAGAATCTATATATGAGTCTATAAATTCCCATGCCTAGAGGAATTGCTAAAACATTGGATGTAAAATATGGTCAATATTAGCCTTCTCAATATTAGCTAAGTTGGACATTTTAATTGATGGCATACCAATAGCAATCTCAATGTTAGTTAAAATTATCCTAGTGTTTTTTGGAGGTGCTCCTCCATTGATAATGTTTGCACTCCTCTTGGCCCATGATGAATTCTGGCAGAAATAGCTACAATCTTTGGTAATTGGGTTTTGCTCTTTCTCAAGAATACCAAAATTATGTCAAAAGGGTGAAGTCCAAGGATAAAATAAAAAGAAGAGAAGAATATGATTTTGAGAGGTCAGTAAACTTGAAAATCCTACAAATGTTTAATTATTTATAAGCTTGACAAGAAAAAACAAATACTTGTAGTCCCTCATTTGATTCGTGGAGTCTATAAAGACATAGAATGGACAACAAAGAGAAAAACATATATAACTCCCTTATCTAGGATGGATATGCTTCACCTTTTTACCTTATTGATATTTGAAATCAATATAGAAAATAACAAGAAGGTAAAAAGGTAAAGCAAGTATTGAAGTGTAATGTTGGGTGACACCAGGAGAAGCCAAATATATCCATGATTCAGGTATTGATTTTTTTATCTTTTATTTTTCTCTCTCCATATCCTTCTACCGCACTTCATGTTCCATAGGTATTCCTCTTATTGATCACCTCACTACCTTTAATAGTTCTAGTTCATCTCATTCATTATTTTCCCTTATTTCTCAGTTCTCTTAAAATTTTCATCTTTCATCACCCTTTCAAGACTTTGTAGCCCAATGGATAAGACAACTAGAGATAGTAGGTAATAAAAACATACTTTGATTTCATGGTGGGACACACGTTAGGTAAATAAATAACACATAAGGCATGATACATGACATTTCATCTTCTTAGTGATAAAGAGAGGCATAAAGTGACTAAGCCAAAGGAGCCTAACTGGCAATGAACCATTAAATGTGCAAAAATAAGCATGCAAGAAAAATTTACATACAGGCTATAATATTTTAGAAAAATGCACTACATCAAAATATGACATATCACAATTATTATGGTACTTAGATAGCATAACTATCTCCTTAATTTTATATAAGTTGATGTAGGTCCAAACCAAAATACAAAGCTAAGAATATAGTTCTTAGTATAATCCATGCATATCCTTGAAGCCTAGAGATGTTGCACAAATGCTTGTGATAGGGAGAAGAAATTTTGGTGCAACTTCATCAATAAAAGAGAAACATTAGGTAATGGAAGGCTCTACCTCACAAGTGTTGGAATATTTATCTAAGGCAATTTTCCTGGGTCTAAAGCAGCTTTTAGCTATGGCAAACTATGTTCATGGAAGTATAATTTTGGTAGGGGATACTAACATGTAGGTATCTATAATCCTTATCCATTTTTTTCTCATTCCCATATTCTCCTTTGTTCCACTTGTCCACACCCCACCTTCCTTAATATCTCTTCATCATCTCTAGCCATTCTATTTTCGAATGCACGCTTTTCTTGCTTCTTGTAGTCTTCTTCCCCTAGTTCCTTCTTTCAAAACTCTTTCACCCTCTAATATCACAAGATTTTTCACTTCTTCTATTTTCAACTTATCTTATAGCGATGTCCTCTCCTTATAACTTCATGCCCAATAAATAAGGCCATCTATATTCTTATTTTTGTAAATAGAAAACCCCGAGGTGCCAAAAATATAGGTCAAAAAAATCCCTAATGATCAACCTCAATGAATCAAATCTAGAGACTCAGATGCATCCAATCCTAAAATATTTTAAAAATATTTTAGCAAACACAAATATTAGAAGCATTACAAAGTGTGAATATGGCTAAGTCCCAAAGAGTCCCAATGGCATGTAAGCTTAGTATTATTCAAATCCAAACCAGAATATTAACTAAGAACTTTGAGTGTGCAAATCTAGAGCTATTAAATTTTGGACCCTTATAATTAATGATGTTAGTGGTGGAATAATAAAACCTAGAATCAATTTATCTCCAGTTGTATGGCTTCAATTCTGCATGAAAGACAACATGGAACAAAACTAGGTTCACTAAAGCCCATTCGTGCACAAAGCCAAAGATATCCTAAAGGTCTAGATTTGATCTAAAATGGTTAAAAATATGCTAGCATGCATGGAATGGAATGAAGCTATATTTTCCAAATAAGTAGAAATGCAAGTCAGTTATTAATCAAAATATGCCCTTCTACTCAAAGATATAATGGAATGAGGTTAGACATCTTCAAACAATGATATCTGCAATCTCATTCCAAATCCTGAAAGTGCACAAGGTCAAAAAGACAAGATGTTATAAAGGAATGAATTAAATCAAATATCAATAAATTATGATGTCATAATGCCATCACAAAGGTCTAGATTTGATTCAAAGGGCCCTTCAAGCAACTAAAAGGTTTAATATCCCCACAAATCCAATTTTGGTTTGCCTCACCTTGAAATGTCTTTGTTAGAGTTGCAACCACCTCAATGCCCCCAAGCTATCTAGTCCAAGGTATTTTTAGATCAAAAGTGACATATCTGATAAATATTTGTAGTAGCTCAACCATTTGCAGGAGGTAGTTAAATATCCATAGGTCAAATTGCAGAGCATATTCAAATTCAAATGCAAGGTAAGATTTGAATTGGCCACCTTAGTGACACAAGATTCCAATAAGATCTTCCACTAGGTTGTTTGTTTAATAGACCTATAACTATAAATATTATGTTATAATATTTTAAAAAGTAGCTTATAAGTAGAGGGCTAGACCTCAAAAATAAGGGTTGACTCTATAGCAAGTTTCCTGGGTGCACACTATATAGTTTTTGCTAATTAATGGAAAAGTGAAATTTGTTTGGCCTCCATTGTGATTGTAATCAAAAAAAATTATGTATGAATGGTTATATTTTATTTCATTCTATTACACCTATGATTATTTTATTCTGTTAAAGTGAATTCTTCTTTTTGGATCACTATTGGATTGCTTTTCATTAAGTCTTTGGAATTATTGAAATATATAATTATAGTTCGATTAATCCTATTATGCATTTGTAAATGGATGGTATATTAGGCTTCATGGAAAGTTAATTAGATTAAATTTTAGCAATTCTTTCTAACCCTCATCCCTTTCTCACCCTTCTATTTCTCATTTTTATCTTAAACCCCTATTTTAATTTTGTAAGTATTTCAGGGGGTTGGCCTCCTCTAGAGGTTGAACTAAAAGAAATCTCAGTCATCCAATGTTGACTAAATTCTAGGGAACTCTTCATAGACGTCACCAATAGGAATTAAATACCCCTTGGATAAAACTCTAGCCTATTTAGTTGATTAATATATTTGATTTCTTTGATTATGTGGATATTGTTAAGCTTATATAATTTGATAACATGTTCAATCTACAAGTCTACTTATATGAAGTTGCTCCTAAATAAGAATATCCTCAACCTAGACTGTAATCACCTAACCGATGTTATATACTCCTACACACACAAAGAACACATTATTTTTAACCCCCTCTTAGAATATACTCTAATATTCTATAATCACATAAGAGAAGACTTGGAATAATGGATTTCTCTTTTATAGCTTAATTCACCTTATTTGGAATCTTTGACTTACCTTTGGACCACCTAATTTATATCACCAAAAGAGGATTTGCATGAAAATATTTATGAGAAAATATATTATAAAATTCCAAGATAATATAGATAAAAAATAGAAGAGAGAAGATATCATAATGGTTAGATATTCATGTATAGAAAAAACCAATAGCCCAAGCATCTAATATGAAGAGGTGAGACTAACTAGGGTACATTATGAATTTTTTTTATATGTGCATATAAGAGACAAATAACTATTTTTAATACCACAAATTTAATTGTCTCTCCCATAAATATGAACCAAATATTCCAATTGCATAACATATTATAAATTTTCCTTTTGAAATATGGCAATAGTATTTGAGGACTATCATGCAAAATTTGACCATTGATACTATAATAGATCTTTGAACTAATATCACTAATATGAAGATCTCAAAAAATAATATTATTTGAAAAATAGTGGGCTCAAAATGCTTCTATATGAAAAATTTATGGCCTTAAAAAGGCTTTCTCTAATAGACCTCAAAATTTGAAAAATTGCCCTCACAAATCCAACCATGGCCACTTGAAATCCCTTGCTTCATTGATGATTGTTACTATTTATATACCACATGTTTGCCATTGGAATATGGGAACAAATAGAGATTTGAAACATGCTTAGATATGATTGGTTGTTTGGGTATAAGTATATATAATATGGTGTTTAGTGGTATAATTCCACATCATCTTCAAATATCATGAAAGACTTCAAAGAGATTCAAACTTGGGTCACATAGGCTAAGGCCCTTGTACTAGCTAGACCACCAAGCCTTTGGTTGAGGCATGGGAAGAATGTCCTTTTTGATGACTCATATCCTACCATAGTCCAAAATTAAAATAACATAACTATGATTCAAATTTGTGCCAAAAAATATCTAAGGCACTTCACCTGACTAGCCTGCTCACAAATCTAGTGTTAACAAAATTATAGAAATTTATATAGTAGACCTTGCAAAAATTGACTATGAGTGGAGTGTTTTATAAAATTATGATTTATAGGACTTAAAATTGTTACCTCCTTTATAACAATGATAAGCCACCATTTGGTTAACTATATCACCATGCCATCATATTGGTCAAAAGGATGGAATTTTTTTTGAAAACATCTATTGTAGAAATACTTTTTAGAGAACATAAAATGAGATCCAAACCCAATCTCCAATTAAGTACTCAACCTTATTCACACCCATATATCAACGTTTGCACCTTTAATTTATGGGTGGGACCATGTGACCTATATTTGAAGAAGGAAATCATGCTCTTCACTTTGAAAAAGTACCAAGTATTTAATAAAAGGGTACACATAAATTTAAATTACAATAGTAATTTGCATTGGTTCTAATTCGTTCAAAAAATATCACACAATAAATTTAAAAGTTTATAGTAGCTATAGATCCTAATTTCTCCTTTTGGGAATCCTAAAACTTTCCTTTGAGAAGATGAAGCATATATTCTATAAAATCTAGAAGGATGGGTTGTGAAAAATATAATAGGATCTCCTCTTTACCCCAATTTTTCCCTTCCTATTATTTATCCTTCCTTTCATATGTTTGCACTAATGGTTCATTGCATTTCCATGTTCTTGAAAACACAAAAAACTCTAAATCTTGACTAGTTATTATTTTTTCTAATTCACTTTTAGGTATCCATGATAAATTATGTTGTTTTTTCTCATATAAAGGATTTCAAATCTGATGATATGAAGGTCTAGCATCTAAGGGTAACACTAAGTATTAAATAAAACTAAAAATAATTTATGGACACTGTAATAAGGAAGAACATGTATTTATAAAAATAATACTAATGACTAACTTGTATGTGGTTGAGAGTCCTATCCTCCTATATTTAGGAGAATGGTGGACTAGATTTGTTATTCCTTGGGTAGGATGATGGTAAGCCATGTTGTTTTATGGTTTTGGTTTCTTATCTTCATATAGTTGTCATGTTTCTAACACCTTTCCTTGCTATTTCCACTTGTTAACTCTCCTAAAACTATAAAATCACCATTAAAGGACATGTTCATATGTGTCCCCCAAAGCATATATTTTTTAAGATAAATGGTGTAAAAATTACCACTTTAAGTGGTCATCATGGTTATTGGTTAGTTTTAATATTTTTGATGTATGGTCATGATCCTAGTATGTTTTTATACCTAGGTTGAGATGGTGCATTATTTGGACCAGTAGTTATGATTTTATAGCTCCAAAAAAAGTGTAATTTAGTTTTTCACATCAAAATAAAAATTTATTCTTTTCATCTACTATAAATACCTATTACCATACATTCAACTACTAAAAGAACCTTACTATACTCTCATATATTCTTTGATCATTTCCACCTTTGTTACTACCACGATACACATCCTTCTTACTCTCTTTAACCTTCTCTTCTACTTACTAGTAAAACAAAAGTGATCAAATACTAATTTATTACCTTCCACATAGGATAAGGGGATGTTTTACCAAGATTTATAGCCAAATATTAAATTTATTACTGAAGGACTAGTTTCTAAGGTACATTGAATCCTCCAAATTTATCCTAGGTGTGATATCTCCTTTATAACGTGGTGATATTTCAAATAGTATAGAATATAAGTGACTTATTAATTATGCTTAATTATGAATTTTATGGTCCTTTATGCCCTAGGTGTCAAGTATTTTTACTTTACTACATTACGATTCTAGCTTGGTGGTGAAGATCAAACAACACAAACAAATGATACACAGGTGTTATTCCTTTGTTCCTGTAAGAGAACCAAACATTTCATTACTTTCATGCCAAAAATGAGGATACAAAAGAAAGAGCCCTTTTACAATTTTGAAAATTCCCTCAAATACCCTGTTTTCCCCTTTTCCCACCTAAAACCATCTATTTCAAATTTGAATTTTGGGGGCAACTTGTCGAGGTCATAACTTCGCGCTCGTTGACCCGATTGACTATTACAACATATTTTTGGAAATGGCACGAAACGAGCTAAGCGGGGCAGGCCTTGGCATCTAGCCGAAAATCCTCAAATTCGACCTCTAAGACCTTCAAAAATCTCCTGCAAGTTAAACTAGTTTTACTAGTTTTACAAAATTAAACAATTACAATTTTTTTTGGGTGATGCAAGATCACTCTTACACCATTGGATGCTCCTGCATCAGACACCCAGGGTAATTTTGAGAAGTGACCTTCACTTCTCTATTGTTGGAAGAAAACCAAGGCGTTCAACCTCAGCCTTCGACAACCAAGATGAATCTTCAACAGGTCTGCCCTTCCACTTAACCAGATATTCTGCATACTACCTATTTCTGGTACTTTTTCCGATGCGGGTATCTAGGATCTCTTCTATCTCTTCCGTATCTAGAGTAGATGCTAGAATATTCCACAATTCTGCTACTGGTCCCTCACCATTGTCTCCTTCATGGTATTCTACCAAATCTGAAATGTTAAAAATAGGTGATATGTTAAGCCCACTTGGCAATTCCACTTCATATGCATTGCTTGAATCCCATTTTTCTATGATTCTGCATGGTCCAAACTTCTTCATTTTTAGCTTGTTATAGGTTTTAGCAGGAAACCTTTCTTTTCTCAGATGGACCATAACTTCATCTCCCACTTCAAATTCCTTAAACCGTCACTTCTGGTCTGCCCTTGTCTTGTATTGAGTATTCATCTTAGTAATATGCTTCTTCACTTCTTCATGCAAGCTCTTCAGATGCTCTGCAAAGTCCTCAGCCTCAGCACTGCACTTTTCCCCTGTATCCATCTTCCTCAACTCAGAAGCATTTCTTGGACTGCTCCCATATATTATCTGGAATGGAGATTTGTTAGTACTCCTATTGACAGAATTATTGTATGCAAATTCTGCCTATGGCAAAACCAAATCCCATCCCTTGGGCTTATCTCCTACCAAGCATCTCAGTAGATTACCCAAACTTCTATTCACCACCTCTATTTTCCCATCAGTCTATGGGTGGTATGCAGAACTAAATTTCAGATCTATCTTCAATTTCTTCCATAGGGTCCTCTAGAAATACCCAACAAACTTGGTATCCCTATCGAAAACAATACTCTTTGGTAGACCATGAAGTCGTACCACCTCTTTGAAAAACAACCTTGCAACATGAACTGCATCATTAGTTTTCTGGCAGGGAATAAAATGTGCCATCTTTGAAAACCTTTCAACCACCACAAATATGGAGTCATTCCCCCTCTGTGTCCTTGGTAGGCCAAGAACAAAATCCATGTTGATGTCCTCCCATGGTCTCTCTGGTATAGGTAATGGCTGATATAATCCAGTGTTCTGTCTCACACCCTTGGCCATCTGGCATACTCTACAACTTTGTACAAATCTCTTCACATCTTGCTGCAACTATGGCCAATAGTAGTTCTCACTAACGAGGGCAATGGTCTTATCTCGACCAAAGTGTCCAACCAACCCTCCATTGTGCTTCTCCTTGACTAGATTCTCCCTCATTGAACTCCTTGGAATGCATAATTGATTTCCTCTAAACAACATTCCATCTTGGATTAGAAAATCCAACCACTTAGTCCTGTCCAAAGTAATAGGTGCTAAGCAAGCCCTCCAAGCCTCTACAAAATTAGGATCTTCAGGGTACAAACCCTTAAGTTCATCAAACCCTACAACTTCCACCTTCATTTCTATCAATAAACACTACCTTCTACTTAAGGCATCTACAACTCTGTTTGACTTTCCACTCCTGTGCTTCAACACAAAGGTATAACTCTGTAGAAACTCAACCCACTTCAAGTGCCTCTGATTTAGCTTCCCTTGGCTATTAATATATTGTAAGGCCTGATGATCAGTATATAGAACAAACTCTTTTGGCAACAAATAATGCCTCCACTTCTTTAGAGCCTGAACTATAGCATAAAACTCTTGATCATAAACTGAATACTTCTTCCTAGCATCATTGAGTTTCTCACTAAAATAAGCAACAGGTTTACCTTCTTGACTCAATACAACTCCTATGGCACTACCACTAGCATCACAATCTACCTGAAATACCTTATTAAAATCTGGAAGTGCTAAAATAGGTTGCTCTATGACCTTCTTCTTCAACATATCAAAGCTCTTATCTGCTCCTAAGGTCCACTTAAATTCTTTCTTATCCCCTCTCATTGTTTCTGTAAGGGGTGCACAAATACTGCTAAAATTTCTAATAAATTTTTTATAAAAACTTGCTAGACCATGAAATGATCTTACCTCAGTTATGCTCCTTGGAGTAGGCCATTCAATGATAGCCCTCACCTTTTCTGGGTCCATTTTTAGACCTTCGACTGAGATGACAAATCCTAGATACACTAACTCCTTCCACAAAACTGCACTTCTTCAAATTAATCAGCAACTGCTCCTCCCTCAACTTCTCAAAAACCCTTCTGATATGCATCAGGTGCTCTTCCAGGGTCTTGCTAAATATTAAAATGTCATCCAAATAGACAATGACAAATTTTCCTAAAAACTCCTTCAATACCTCATTCATCAGTCGCATGAATGTGCTTGGTGCATTGGTTAGCCCAAATGGCATGACCAACCACTCATACAAACCCTCTCTGGTCTTGAAGGTTGTCTTCCACTCATCTCCTTCTCTGACATGAATCTGATGGTACCCACTCTTCAGGTCAATCTTTGTGAAGTACTTGGCTCCACTCAAACAGTCCATAATGTCATCCATCCTTGGCAATGGGAATCTATATTTTATGGTGATCTTGTTAATAGCTCGAGAGTCTATACACATTCTCCACTCTCCATATTTCTTTGGTGCTAGTACTGCAGGTACTGCACATGGACTCAAGCTCTCCCGAATCAGTCCCTTTTTTAGCAACTCTTGGACTTGCCTGTTTAGCTCCTCACTTTCTACAGGAGTCATTCTATGGGCTGCCTTATTGGGTAAACTAGATCCTGGTACCAAATCTATATGGTGACTGATCTTCCTCACTGGTGGCAAACCCTCAGGCACATTATCTGATATAATATCTAGAAATTCTTCTAACAGACCTGAGACTTCTACTTGGGTATCTTTGCATTCTTCTTCCCTAACTCTAGGAATTAATGCATAGCACATATGCTCATGCTTCAAACCATCCAAAAACCTTCTACCTTCAACTAAACAGATTCTGGCACTACTACATACCTTTTCATCCACCTCCTTCAGGGGCTTCAACTTATGGCACACTCCATTCTTTGTCAGGGAGTAAGTGTTGGCATGACCATCATGCACTGCACACCGATCAAACTGCCATGGCCTTCCCAATAACAAATGGCAAGCATCCATAGGTAGGATGTCACACAGGACCTCATCACGGTAATTCCCAATATTAAATTTTACCAAGCATTGCTCACTGACCAAAGCCCTATGGTCCTTCTACAACCATGCAATCCGATATGGATGCGGGTGTCTCTTCCTCTCTAATTACAATTTGGTAACCATTCCTTCTAAAACTAGGTTATCTGTGCTACCATTATCTATGATAATATTATAGACCTTACCTACACATTTACACCTTGTGCAAAATAAGCTCTTCCTCTGATCTGGATCTCTCTCCTCATTCAACAAGGCTCTCCTTGTGATCAACACTTCTCCTCTTTCTGCTTCTTTAGAGTGCTCAGATTCAACATCTTCATCAACAATAGTAGCTCGAGCATTACCTTCGAGTCTCTTATTTGTCCTCTCTTGGTGTTGTGGACACTCGTATGCTCGATGTCCTTCTTCCCCATAGTGGAAATAGGTTCCATGAAATCCTCCTCTTCCAAACCCTCATCCAGACCTTCCTCTTCCTCTCTGGTAACCATTGTTCTGATCACGAGGGCGGTAAGCATTATCTCCCTTTTGGTCTTGACTACTGTTGGCTTCTCCATTCTTCTTATGATCTTCATTTCATCCTCCATTTGTTCTTCCACCAGTTCTTCCACCATGACCTCTTCCTCTTTGCTTTCTCTCAAACCTTCTGTTCAACTTCTCTTCAACCCTCAAGGCAAATTGGTAAGCATCCTCTATGGTGGTCATCCTGACCAGACTTAACTCCTCTTGAATACTTGCTCTTAACCCATTAATATAATGGGCTACCTTCTCCTTGTTGGCCTCAGAATGGCCTATTCTGATTAAAATTTTATAAAACTCCTCTGTGTATTCTTTGACAGACTTACTTGACTACCTCAAACCTTACATTTTCTTTAGTAGATCCAACTCGTAGTCAGCTAGAATGAACTGCCTCTTCAACTTCTCCAACATCCGCTCCCATTTTGTTATCCTTTCTTTTCCTCTTTTGTTTCTGTCTAGCTGCACTCCCTTCCACCATATGCTGGCATGACCCTTCAGCTTGGTCTTAGAAAACTTGACCCTCTCAGGATCTTCAACCTCCTCATACTCAAAGTATTCTTCCAAATCATTGATCCAGTCAATCAACTCCTCTGGATCAAGATTTCTAGAATATGTAGAAACCTCCATCTTCGGTCTCTTTCCAATATGAGATATGGCTCTGTATAACCTGGCTTGTGTAGGATCTACTACCTCTTCTTCTTCCTTGAACTGGTCCTCTTCTTCTTCAACTTCATCTTCACTCCCATCTTCTCTCCTTGGCTCAAACCCTCTATATAGCTCCTCTTGCAGAGCTTGAACTTGCCTCTACAAAGCTCTAAAATCTTCTTCTGGCACCATATTTCTCCCACCACCATGGTTTCTTCATGGAGGCATTCTACTCACTTCTCTCACAAACCCTAACCATAGATCTTGGTGTAAACTGCCTCACGTTCGGTGATCTATTTACACACTCAGGAACTCTCACTCTGATACCACTTGGTGAAGATCAAACAACACAAACAAATGATACACAAGTGTTATTCATAAGAGAACCAAATATTTCATTACTTTCATCCCAAAAATGAGGATACAAAAGAAAGATCCCTTTTACAATTTCGAAAATTCCCTCAAATACCCTGTTTTCCCCTTTTCCCACCTAAAACCATCTATTTCAAATTTGAATTTTGGGGGCAACTTGTCGAGGTCATAACTTCGCGCTCGTTGACCCGATTGACTATTACAACATATTTTTAAAAATGGCATGAAATGAGCTAAGTGAAGCCTTGGCTTTTCGTGACAAGGCAATCTAGCTAAAAATCCTCAAATTTAACCTCTAAGACCTTCAAAAATCTCCTACAAGTTAAACTAGTTTTACAAATTAAACAATTACAATTTTTTTGGGTGATGCAAGATCACTCTTACACCATTGGATGCTCTTGCATCAGACACCTAGGGTAATTTTAAGAAGTGACCTTCACTTCTCTATTGTTGGAAGAAAACCAAGGCGTTCAACCTCAGCCTTCGACAACCAAGATGAATCTTCAATAGGTCTGCCCTTCCACTTAACCAGATATTCTGCATACTGCCTATTTTTGGTACTTTTGTCGATGCGGGTATCTAGGATCTCTTCTATCTCTTCCATCTCTAGAGTAGATGCTGGAATATTCCACAATTCTACTATTGGTCCCTCACCATTGTCTCCTTCATGGTATTCTACCAAATCTGAAATGTTAAAAATAGGTGATATGTTAAGCCCACTTGGCAATTCCACTTCATATGCATTGCCTGAATCCTATTTTTCTATGATTCTGCATGGTCCAAACTTCTTCATTTTTAGCTTGTTATAGGTTTTAGTAGGAAACCTTTCTTTTCTCAGATGGACCATAACTTCATCTCCCACTTCAAATTCCTTAAACCGTCACTTCTGGTCTGCCCTTGTCTTGTATTGAGTATTCATCTTAGTAATATGCTTCTTCACTTCTTCATGCAAGCTCTTCAGATGCTCTGCAAAGTCCTCAACCTCAGCACTGCACTTTTCCCCTGTATCCATCTTCCTCAACTCAGAAGCATTTCTTGGACTGCTCCCATATATTATCTGGAATGGAGATTTGTTAGTACTCCTATTGATAGAATTATTGTATGCAAATTCTGCCTATGGCAAAACCAAATCCCATCCCTTGGGCTTATCTCCTACCAAGCATCTCAGTAGATTACCCAAACTTCTATTCACCACCTCTGTTTTCCCATCAGTCTATGGGTGGTATGCAGAACTAAATTTCAGATCTATCTTCAA
The DNA here is from genome assembly GCA_028583015.1 of Wollemia nobilis. Taxonomy (NCBI): domain Eukaryota; kingdom Viridiplantae; phylum Streptophyta; class Pinopsida; order Araucariales; family Araucariaceae; genus Wollemia; species Wollemia nobilis. Next base: position 946,562 of record JAQPPZ010003266.1, on the reverse strand, counting down.
TTTCTTCCATAGGGTCCTCTAGAAATACCCAACAAACTTGGTATCTCTATCGGAAACTATACTCTTTGGTAGACCATGAAGTCGTACCACCTCTTTGAAAAACAACCCTACAACATGAACTGCATCATTAGTTTTCTGGCAGGGAATAAAATGTGCCATCTTTGAAAACCTGTCAACCACCACAAATATGGAGTCATTCCCCCTCTGTGTCCTTGGTAGGCCAAGAACAAAATCCATGTTGATGTCCTCCCATGGTCTCTCTAGTACAGGTAATGGCTGATATAATCCAGTGTTCTGTCTCACACCCTTGGCCATCTGGCATACTCTACAACTTTGTACAAATCTCTTCACATCTTGCTGCAACTATGGCCAATAGTAGTTCTCACTAACGAGGGCAATGGTCTTATCTCGACCAAAGTGTCCAACCAACCCTCCACTATGCTTCTCCTTGACTAGATTCTCCCTCATTGAACTCCTTGGAATGCATAATTGATTTCCTCTAAACAACATTCCATCTTGGATTAGAAAATCCAACCACTTAGTCATGTCCAAAGTAACAGGTGCTAAGCAAGCCCTCCAAGCCTCTACAAAATCAGGATCTTCAGGGTACAAACCCTTAAGTTCATCAAACCCTACAACTTCCACCTTCATTTCTATCAATAAACACTACCTTCTACTTAAGGCATCTACAACTCTATTTGACTTTCCACTCCTGTGCTTCAACACAAAGGTATAACTCTGTAGAAACTCAACCCACTTCAAGTGCCTCTGATTTAGCTTCCCTTGGCTATTAATATACTGTAAGGCCTGATGATCAGTATATAGAACAAACTCTTTTGGCAACAAATAATGCCTCCACTTCTTTAGAGCCTGAACTATAGCATAAAACTCTTGATCATAAACTAAATACTTCTTCCTAGCATCATTGAGTTTCTCACTAAAATAAGCAACATGTTTACCTTCTTGACTCAATACAACTCCTATGGCACTACCACTAGCATCACAATCTACCTGAAATACCTTATTAAAATCTGGAAGTGCTAAAATAGGTTGCTCTATGACCTTCTTCTTCAACATATCAAAGCTCTTATCTGCTCCTAAGGTCCACTTAAATTCTTTCTTATCCCCTCTCATTGTTTCTGTAAGGGGTGCACAAATACTGCTAAAATTTCTAATGAATTTTTTGTAAAAACTTGCTAGACCATGAAATGATCTTACCTCAGTTATGCTCCTTGGAGTAGGCCATTCAATGATAGCCCTCACCTTTTCTGGGTCCATTTTTAGACCTTCAGTTGAGATGACAAATCCTAGATACACTAACTCCTTCACAAAACTGCACTTCTTCAAATTAATCAGCAATTGCTCCTCCCTCAACTTCTCAAAAACCCTTCTGATATGCATCAGGTGCTCTTCCAGGGTCTTGCTAAATATTAAAATGTCATCCAAATAGACAATGACAAATTTTCCTAAAAACTCCTTCAATACCTCATTCATCAGCCGCATGAATGTGCTTGGTGCATTGGTTAGCCCAAATGGCATGACCAACCACTCATACAAACCCTCTCTGGTCTTGAAGGTTGTCTTCCACTCATCTCCTTCTCTAACACGAATCTGATGGTACCCACTCTTCAGGTCAATCTTTGTGAAGTACTTGGCTCCACTCAAACAGTCCATAATGTCATCCATCCTTGGCAATGGAAATCTATATTTTATGGTGATCTTGTTAATAGCTCGAGAGTCTGTACACATTCTCCACTCTCCATATTTCTTTGGTGCTAGTACTACAGGTACTACACATGGACTCAAGCTCTCCCGAATCAGTCCCTTTTTTAGCAACTCTTGGACTTGCCTGTTTAGCTCCTCACTTTCTACAGGAGTCATTCTATGGGCTGCCTTATTGGGTAAACTAGATCCTGGTACCAAATCTATATGGTGACTGATCTTCCTCACTGGTGGCAAACCCTCTGGCACATTATCTGATATAATATCTAGAAATTCTTCTAATAGACCTGAGACTTCTACTGGGGTATCTTTGCATTCTTCTTCCCTAACTCTAGGAATTAATGCATAGCACATATGCTCATGCTTCAAACCATCCAAAAACCTTCTACCTTCAACTAAATATATTCTGGCACTACTACATACCTTTTCGTCCACCTCCTTTAGGGGCTTCAGCTTATGGCGCACTCCATTCTTTGTCAGGGAGTAAGTGTTGGCATGACCATCATGCACTGCACACCGATCAAACTACCATGGCCTTCCCAATAGCAAATGGCAAGCATCCATAGGTAGGATGTCACATAGGACCTCATCACGGTAATTCCCAATATTAAATTTTACCAAGCATTGCTCACTGACCAAAGCCCTATGGTCCTTCTACAACCATGCAATCCGATATGGATGCGGGTGTCTCTTCCTCTCTAATTGCAATTTGGTAACCATTCCTTCTGAAACTAGGTTATCTGTGCTACCATTGTCTATGATAATATTATAGACCTTACCTGCACATTTACACCTTGTGCGAAATAAGCTCTTCCTCTGATCTGGGTCTCTCTCCTCATTCAACAAGGCTCTCCTTGTGATCAACACTTCTCCTCTTTCTGCTTCTTTAGAGTGCTCAGATTCAGCATCTTCATCAACAACAATAGCTCGGGCATTACCTTCGGGTCTCTTATTTGTCCTCTCTTGGTGTTGTGGACACTCGTATGCTCGATGTCCTTCTTCCCCATAGTGGAAATAGGTTCCATGAAATCCTCCTCTTCCAAACCCTCATCCAGACCTTCCTCTTCCTCTCTGGTAACCATTGTTATGATCATGGAGGTGGTAAGCATTATCTCCCTTTTGGTCCTGACTACTTTTGGCTTCTCCATTCTTCTTATGATCTTCATTTCATCCTCCATTTGTTCTTCCACCATGACCTCTTCCTCTTTGCTTGCTCTCAAACCTTCTGTTCAACTTCTCTTCAACCCTCAAGGCAAACTGGTAAGCATCCTCTATGGTGGTCATCCTGACCAGACTTAACTCCTCTTGAATACTTACTCTTAACCCATTAATATAATGGGCTACCTTCTCCTTGTTGGCCTCAGAATGGCCTATTCTGATTAAAATTTTATAAAACTCCTCTGTGTATTCTTTGATAGACTTACTTGACTACCTCAAACCTTACATTTTCTTTAGTAGATCCAACTCGTAGTCAGTTGGAATGAACTGCCTCTTCAACTTCTCCAACATCCGCTCCCATTTTGTTATCCTTTCTTTTCCTCTTTTGTTTCTGTCTAGCTGCACTCCCTTCCACCATATGCTGGCATGACCCTTCAGCTTGGTCTTAGCAAACTTGACCCTCTCAGGATCTTCAACCTCCTCATACTCAAAGTATTCTTCCAAATCATTGATCCAGTCAATCAACTCCTCTGGATCAAGATTTCCAGAATACGTAGAAACCTCCATCTTCGGTCTCTTTCCAATCTGAGATATGGCTCTGTATAACCTAGCTTGTGCAGGATCTACTACCTCTTCTTCTTCCTCAAACTGGTCCTCTTCTTCTTCAACTTCATCTTCACTCCCATCTTCTCTCCTTGGCTCAAACCCTCTACGTAGCTCCTCTTGCAGAGCCTGAACTTGCCTCTACAAAGCTCTAAAATCTTCTTCTGGCACCATATTTCTCCCACCACCATGGTTTCTTCATGGAGGCATTCTTCTCACTTCTCTCACAAACCCTAACCATAGATCCTGGTGTAAACTGCCTCACGTTCGATGATCTATTTACACACTTAGGAACTCTCGCTCTGATACCACTTGGTGAAGATCAAACAACACAAACAAATGATACATAGGTGTTATTCCTTTTTTCCTATAATAGAACCAAACATTTCATTACTTTCATCCCAAAAATAAGGATACAAAAGAAAGAGCCCTTTTACAATTTCAAAAATTCCCTCAAATACCCTGTTTTCCCTTTTCCCACCTAAAACCATCTATTTCAAATTTGAATTTTGGGGGCAACTTGTCGAGGTCATAACTTCGCGCTCGTTGACCCGATTGACTATTACAACATATTTTTGGAAAGGGCATAAAATAAACTAAGCGAGGGTGCTAGAAAATCCTCAAATTCGACCTCTAAGACCTTCAAAAATCTCCTGCAAGTTAAACTAGTTTTACTAGTTTTACAAAATTAAACAATTACAATTTTTTTGGGTGATGCAAGATCACTCTTACACCATTGGATGCTCCTGCATCAGACACCCAAGGTAATTTTGAGAAGTGACCTTCACTTCTCTATTGTTGGAAGAAAACCAAGGCGTTCAACCTCAGCCTTCGACAACCAAGATGAATCTTCAATAGGTCTGCCCTTCCACTTAACCAGATATTCTGCATACTGCCTATTTCTGGTACTTTTTCCGATGCGGGTATCTAGGATCTCTTCTATCTCTTCCTTCTCTAGAGTAGATGCTGGAATATTCCATAATTCTGCTATTGGTCCCTCACCATTGTCTCCTTCATGGTATTCTACCAAATCTGAAATGTTAAAAATAGGTGATATGTTAAGCCCACTTGGCAATTCCACTTCATATGCATTGCTTGAATCCTATTTTTCTATGATTCTGCATGGTCCAAACTTCTTCATTTTTAGCTTGTTATAGGTTTTAGCAGGAAACCTTTCTTTTCTCAGATGGACCATAACTTCATCTCCCACTTCAAATTCCTTAAACCATCACTTCTGGTCTGCCCTTGTCTTGTACTGAGTATTCATCTTAGTAATATGCTTCTTCACTTCTTCATGCAAGCTCTTCAGATGCTCTACAAAGTCCTCAGCCTCAGCACTACACTTTTCCCCTGTATCCATATTCCTCAACTCAGAAGCATTTCTTGGACTGCTCCCATATATGATCTAGAATGGAGATTTGTTAGTACTCCTATTGACAGAATTATTGTATGCAAATTCTGCCTATGGAAAAACCAAATCCCATCCCTTGGGCTTATCTCCTACCAAGCATCTCAGTAGATTACCCAAACTTCTATTCACCACCTCTGTTTTCCCATCAGTCTATGGGTGGTATGCAGAACTGAATTTTAGATCTATCTTCAATTTCTTCCATAGGGTCCTCCAGAAATACCCAATAAACTTGGTATCCCTATCGGAAACAATACTCTTTGGTAGACCATGAAGTCATACCACCTCTTTGAAAAACAACCCTGCAACATGAACTCGCATCATTAGTTTTCTAGCAGGGAATAAAATGTGCCATCTTTGAAAACCTGTCAACCACCACAAATATGGAGTCATTCCCCCTCTGTGTCCTTGGTAGGCCAAGAACAAAATCCATGCTTGATGTCCTCCCATGGTCTCTCTGGTACTAGTAATGGCTGATATAATCCAGTGTTCTGTCTCACACCCTTGGCCATCTGGCATACTCTGTAACTTTGTACAAATCTCTTCACATCTTGCTGCAACTGTGGCCAATAGTAGTTCTCACTAACGAGGGCAATGGTCTTATCTCGACCAAAGTGTCCAGCCAACCCTCCACTATGCTTCTCCTTGACTAGATTCTCCCTCATTGAACTCCTTGGAATGCATAATTGATTTCCTCTGAACAACATTCCATCTTGGATTAGAAAATCCAACCACTTAGTCCTATCCAAAGTAATAGGTGCTAAGCAAGCCCTCCAAGCCTCTACAAAATTAGGATCTTCAGGGTACAAACCCTTAAGTTCATCAAACCCTACAACTTCCACCTTCATTTATGTCAATAAACACTACCTTCTACTTAAGGCATCTACAACTCTGTTTGATTTTCCACTCCTGTGCTTCAACACAAAGGTATAACTCTGTAGAAACTCAACCCACTTCAAGTGCCTCTGATTTAGCTTCCCTTGGCTATTAATATACTGTAAGGCCTGATGATCAGTATATAGAACAAAATATTTTGGCAACAAATAATGCCTCCACTTCTTTAGAGCCTGAACTATAGCATAAAACTCTTGATCATAAACTAAATACTTCTTCCTAGCATCATTGAGTTTCTCACTAAAATAAGCAATAGGTTTACCTTCTTGACTCAATACAACTCCTATGGCACTACCACTAGCATCACAATCTACCTAAAATACCTTATTAAAATCTAGAAGTGCCAAAATAGGTTGCTCTATGACCTTCTTCTTCAACATATCAAAGCTCTTATCTGCTCCTAAGGTCCACTTAAATTCTTTCTTATCCCCTCTCATTTTTTTTGTAAGGGGTGCACAAATACTGCTAAAATTTCTAATGAATTTTTTGTAAAAAATTGCTAGACCATGAAATGATCTTACCTCAATTATGCTCCTTGGAGTAGGCCATTCAATGATAGCCCTCACCTTTTTTGGGTCCATTTTTAGACCTTCGGTTGAGATGACAAATCCCAGATACACTAACTCCTTCTTCACAAAATTACACTTCTTCAAATTAATCAACAATTGCTCCTCCCTCAGCTTCTCAAAAACCCTTCTAATATGCATCAGGTGCTCTTCCAGGGTCTTGCTAAATATTAAAATGTCATCCAAATATACAATGACAAATTTTCCTAAAAACTCCTTCAATACCTCATTCATCAGCCGCATGAATGTGCTTGGTGCATTGGTTAGCCCAAATGGCATGACCAACCACTCATGCAAACCCTCTCTGGTCTTGAAGGTTGTCTTCCACTCATGGGGGTGATAAGCATTATCTCCCTTTTGGTCCTGACTACTGTTGGCTTCTCCATTCTTCTTATGATCTTCATTTCGTCCTCCATTTGTTCTTCCACCAGTTCTTCCACCATGACCTCTTCCTATTTGCTTGCTCTCAAACCTTATGTTCAACTTCTCTTCAACCCTTAGGGCAAACTGGTAAGCATCATCTATGGTGGTCATCCTGACCAGACTTAACTCCTCTTGAATACTTTCTCTTAACCCATTAATATAATGGGTTACCTTCTCCTTGTTGACCTCAAAATGGCCTATTCTGATTAAAATTTTATAAAACTCCTTTGTGTATTCTTTTACAAACTTACTTGACTACCTCAAACCTTACATTTTTTTTAGTAGATCCAGCTCGTAGTCAGCTGGAATGAACTGCCTCTTCAATTTCTCCAACATTCGCTCCCATTTTATTATCCTTTATTTTCTTCTTTTGTTTTTGTCTAGCTGCACTCCCTTCACCATATGCTAGCATGACCCTTCATCTTGGTCTTAGAAAACTTGAGTCTATCAAGAACTTCAAACTCATCATACTCAAATTATTCTTCCAAATTATTTATCCAGTCAATCAACTCCTTTGGATCAAGATTTCTAGAATACGTAGAAACCTCCATATTCAGTATCTTTCCAATATAAGATATGGCTCTGTATATCCTGGATTGTGCAGGATCTACTACCTCTTCTTATTCCTTGAACTGGTCCTCTTCTTCTTCTACTTTATCTTCATGGCCATCTTCTCTCCTTGGCTCAAACCCTCTATGCAACTCCTCTTGCAGAGCCTCAACTTGCCTCTGCAAAGCTCTAAAATCTTCTTCTGGCACCAAATTTATCTCACCACTATGGTTTCTTCATGGAGGTATTCTACTCACTTCTCTCACAAACCCTAACTACAAATCCTAGTGTAAAATGCCTCACATCCGGTAATCTATTTACACACTCAGGAACTCTCGCTCTGATACCACTTGGTGAAGATCAAACAACACAAACAAATGATACACGTGTTATTCCTTTGTTCCTATAAGAGAACCAAACATTTCATTACTTTCATACCAAAAATGAGGATACAAAATAAATAGCCCTTTTACAATTTTGAAAATTCCCTTAAATACCCTGTTTTCCCCTTTTCCCGCCTTAAACCATCTATTTCAAATTTAAATTTTGGGGCCAACTTGTCGAGGTAATAACTTCGCGCTCATTGAATCGATTGACTATTATAGCATATTTTTGGAAAGGGCACGAAATGAACTAAGTTATTTAGGGCTTCGACATCTATGCCAAGGCCTGTTTCTAGCTAAAAATCCTCAAATTCAACCTCTAATACCTTCAAAAATCTCCTGCAAGTTAAACTAGTTTTACTAGTTTTACTAGTTTTACTAGTTTTACAAAATTAAACAATTAAAAGTTTTTTTCTAGTGATGCAAGATCACTCTTACACCATTGCATGCTCCTGTATCACTTTCATATGCTTTTAATGGATGATCTTAGTGTAGTTTGTCCTTGAATATCATCTTTTAATTTTCTATTTAGATCAAGATACTTTCAAATTTAATTACATGTTTGTTATTTTGTTGTATTGGTTTGATTATTTTGATATACTTAGTAGTAACTCATGTAATTATATGAGATATATTCCCTTTTTCCCACAAATATTTTAGTGTACCAAACATGAATTCTAACTTTTTAGGATTTTATCTTGCATTTGTATCCCCTAAGGTTTATTAGATTTGCTTTCATAGGTTTTGTACTAGTAGTTGGATTTTGTTGTAGGTTGGGTGGTCTTATTGTATCTTTCCTCTTTCTCTTAGGGATACCTTGAAAATCTATTTTATTTTACTATAAGAATTTTTTGTACTTTTCTTGCTTAAGAATAAAAATTTATCAAAACCCTAGTTGCTCTTGATTACATATTTTGCTTCCCATTATGGCCCCTAATTGCTTCATCCAAGGGCTTTAGAATTATTACTAGGTCTTAGAAGAAATAAATCCTAGAATTCCTAAAAATAGAAAAGGATCTAAATCGTTTCAATATAAAAATTAGACTAACCATCATCTAACTCTTAATAATTATAACAAACTTTGAATTAAGGATTAGAAATATAAATATTCATATTTTGAGTAGGAGAGGAATTCAACTAAATATTAGGATGATCCCTATAAGTTTCACAATAGATGTTTAAAGAAAGCCCTAATGAATCTATAACTAGTTTTCAAAATTGGGGGGAAAGACTTAAGTGTCATGCTAATATGATAATAACTAAATTAGACCATGCTAATATGTCCACAACCATAATTGTAAAAACTGTTAGACCACATTTTCAAGGTAAAATATATGAACATAACCCATATGGTTTTCCCCTCCTATGTAAGGTCTTACAATTTGTTAAAATCCTTAAACATTAAAAAAAGGACAAAAATCCTTGAAACCTAAAAATCCTAACAAAAATGTTATGAGGGATGGAATTTGATATGTGGTTATCCAGGATATCTCTCATGATATAGGGAAATTTGAGACCCTTATGCATATATTGACAAACTCTAAATATGGTATGAGACCTAATAATATGGTATGAAGATGTTCTCAAAATATGTCCACCATTGAACCTTAAAAATCACCATTATAATAACAATTTTGAAGCACGTGTATGAAATAACCCCAACACATTCTACTTTTGGAACAAGACTTATGTCCATAATAACACTACTTGCATGAATTTTGCTTAAATAAACCTTTGGTCCTAAATTTAACATTGACAAAGTCAACAATGATAGGATCAATTTATTCAATGAAAAGAAGTAGAATCTTTAGAAAAACTATAATCATCCTCATAGTTAAATGATAAGTATCTATAATATCCCATTCTCTAATGATGATCATCAAGCTTCTAATCAACAATAGGGAGTGATTCAAAATAAAGGTCAAGGGTTTAATCCAAGGGGTTTTCAAAACTATCAAAATTAAGGGTACAATTCCAATTAGGGTAATCAAGGTTATGACCAAAGAGAGTGTCAAAATAACCAAAATTAAAATGATAGCTACCCTCAACATCAAAAACCTAGAGCTATCATTTATAAAAATGCCTCTCAAATTAACCAATACAAAATGGAGAATATATTTGGAGATGTAAAGAGGAACCATTACATCCTTAGAATAGCAAATCAGGGTTAACACAAGAAGTGCACCTCAACACAAGAATCAACCTTAAAAAGGGGAAACAGAAAAGTAGGATAAGGTAAAAGAACTTATCCATGCAATGATAAATCTAGCTATAATTGAAAAATTCCCAAACCCTCCTTTAGTCATTTGTGAACTTGCTAAAAAAAGACAAATGTCAAAAAATGTAGAAGATATTTCTAAGAAGACCTCAATCCAATCTATAGACACTATCAATTCTAAAAACTAAAATTACCAGGATTTCCATTTAAAGCAATGATCCTAGAGCCCATCACAAAAAAGCATTAGGAATTTAGTCCAAATAATCATTGCTTAAAGCAATCATGAGTAAAACTAAGATATAGGACATAGTAGAAGAGTTGTGTGCAATCCCTTGTAAGATCCCATACTTGGAATTACTTAAGACATCCTTATTAGAAATAGTGGTTAAGATACTTACTGGATGAGATGGAGATATCAATATTAAGGGTTTGTAACATTATGCCCACCATTCCAATGTCTTATGAAGAGAAAAATATTCAATCATATAAAAACATTGCATCCATGTTCATACTAGCCTTGTTTTGATTATAAATTTTTCTCTAAAAAATGATTATTGTTGATATTTTCACAAGGGTTGATGATTTTCCTTTGATGATAATAGTAGTTTTTAAGTATTTGGTTGATGAAGGAAATGGCACATTTATTATTTCATTTTCCTTGATAGATAAACTAAATATCCTAGAGAAAATATCCTCTCTACTAGAAGTTATTGCTATGCTTATAATGGTCCACCACAAGATACTATAGGTTGCATTTAGTTTCTAATTTTCGGTAGACCTAAAGAAGTAAAAGTGAATTGTGTATTGAAGACTTTGCTGATTTTATTGAAAAAAATGAACTGATGGACATTCAATTGAAAGGAGTAAAATACACCTGGATCAATAAAAGAATAGGTAATCAGCTAATCCAATTGAGACTTGACAGGTTTCTATTATCCAAGGAAGCAATTCAGTTTTTTGGAGATGCAACTCTTCACACTCATCCAAAAATTTGCTCAGACCACAACCCCTTAGTTTTTGAATGACAGCAACAAGGTCAAATATTTAATATTCCATTTAGATTCGAATCAATGTGGCTTCAACATGAGGACCTCATAAGTTGCATTTCAAATTGGTGTAGCAATCCCTTATTAGGCTCACCATTAGTCCAAATAACTACAAAACTCCGCTTTATCAAAGGAAATATAAAAATCTAGAACAAGGAGGTCTTCGAAAATATTTTATAGTGCAAACAAAAAAATTTGATCAACTAAATGCAATTGAAAACAACATCCAAAATGGGAATCTGGAACCTGAAATGAGGTAAAAGGAAAAAAAACTCCTATCTAAATACCAGAACATCCTGGCCAGAGAAGAGTTTTTTGGGAGGTAAATATCATGTTCTCTATGGCTAAAATAATGAGACTCCAACACCAAGTACTTCCACACATCAACTCTCAGACATAGAAGTAATAACAAAATCAAATATCTCTTCCAAAGTGATGGTGCATCCACTTCAGATATTCTTCAGATCAAAATAATAGGTTTTTAATCACTTTGAAGACATTATTGGCCCTTGTCATCCATGCTCATCTCAAGTGTGCAATGATCTCCTCCAAAATATTCCAAATCTTATTTCCTAAGATTTCAATGTTGGTCTCCTTTAAGAATTTACCATCGAAGAAATTAAAGAGACAATGTTCTCAATGCACCCTGATAAATCTCCCGGACCTAACGGCTTCCCTCCCAAATTTTTCTAGCATTTTTGGGACATAGTAGGTCATGATATCTCTACAGTTGTACAAGACTTCCAATGCTACAAAAAAATTCCAAGGGATGTTAACTCCACATTTTTTGCCCTTGTTCCAAAAACCCACAATAATCGGTCCATGTCTGACTTTAGGCCTATTAGTTTATGTAATGTTATTTATAAGCTCATTTCTAAGGTTGTTTTAAATAGATTAAAATAAACACTTCTAAAAATTATTAACTAATGCCAAGGCAGCTCTGTCTAAGGCATATTTATAACTGATGAAATAATAACTATTCATGAAATCATTCATTCTGTCAATTTTTTTGAAATTAGACATGAACAAAACCTTTTATAGGGTATCTTGGGATTTTCTTTTTGATTTCCTTTCCAAATTTTGGTTTCATGAGGATTGGATAGCCTTAATAAAAGAATATGTAACCTCGGCATGGTTTTCTATCCTTGTTAACGATTCTATTGCAGGATATTTTCCAAGTTCAAGAGGAATTAGATAGGGGGATCCCCTCTCTCCTTTTATTTTTATTATCACGGTTGAATCTCTTGGTATATCCCTAAAATAATATTGTTCACGTGGTCTTATTTTTGGAATCAAACCCTCTTCTCAGTCCAGAGCTATCACCCATCAACAATTTGTTGATGATACTTCTAGCCTCATTGTCCTCTATTCCAGAAGCTAAAATTATCAAAATCATCCTCAATTACTGTGAGGCAGTAGTTGGTCAAAAGGTAAACTATGAGAAAAATAGAATTTTCTTTTTGAACACACCAGTTTGAAGGCAGACAAAAATTATGAGAATTATTGGTTGTAATATTTCCAACCTCCCTTCAATTTATCTTTGTCTTCCCTTGTTCCAGGGCAGCATGTCAAAAAATTTATGGAATAATATCATTGATAGAATTTTGAAGAAACTTGCAAGCTGGAAGAAGGTATTTTTGAGTCAAGCAACAAAGGTAGTTCTCATCCAAGCCTATCTCCAAAGCATACCAATTTTTTTATGTCCATATTCAAAGTTCTGGAAAAAATATGCCAAAACATTGAACAAATTCAAAGAAACTTTATGTGGTCCGAGAATGAAAATCAAAGCAGGCTTTCTTTAGTTGCTTGGGATAAAATTTATTGGAAAAAAGAGAGTGAAAGGCTTGTTTTGAGAAGATTTCATCAAATGAATCTAGATATATTGGTAAAACAGGGATGGAGAATTGCTTCAGATGCCCAATCTTCATGGAGAGATATAATCATAAGGGAAATACCTCCATCAAAATACCTTCATGGATGATGTCCCAGTTCACAATAGATCATACTTCTGGAAATTGGTTGTCCAAACTAAATACATTATGATAAGGGGTATAATATGGAAACTTGGAAATGGTAGAAGCATAAGGTTTTGGGAGGATCCATGGCTAAAGGATTTCCCTCTTATTAGAGACCAAAATTTAGCAATTTTAAAGCCTTTCATGAACCACTTTTTCAGCATCCAAGTGTCTAATTTCATCACTCAAAATCCCAATGGCCGAAAATGGAAATATATTTTGATTGAAAAAATTAATATTACTTACAAAAATGAAGCAGTAGCCATAGCGAATCTTCTCAGAGTGCACATGATCCTAGGAAACCAACCGAGAGACACTCTTGTTTGTAATCCCTATGAAGGGTAATTTTTAGTCAAATTAGTATATTACATCCAAGGTCCTCTTTTTGCTCGGTAGCCCCTTGCAAATTTTTTGTGGCCCAAAAATTTGATTCCAAAAGTCTCATTTTATTCATGGTTCACATCCCAAAATAAAATTTTAACTATAGATAACCTTATAAAAAAAGTATGTTCATTCCAAATAATTGTTTTCTTTGTAACTTCAATTTGGAATCCATCCAACATCTATTTTTGGAATTATCCTTTTCTAGGTATATCCTAAATACCCTCTTTGATATTGTCAATGTTTCCATCTGCCTTCTATTCCTCTCTTCTTTGATCAATGGCCCAATCCATTTATCAACTTCTAGCTCAAGTTCCTTTGATCTATTTGCCTCCATCATTACCTTTGGTAAGTCTGGTTGGAATGTAATAACAAAATTTTTAATGATTGTAGTAGATACCATAAGTCAGTTTTTTTCCCGTATCATTTCCTTTGTATCAGAAAAATCTCAAATGGTGTCATCTGAAGAGTGTCCCAGACCTAGTCTTGAAACCCGTCTGTGTGCTTTCTTTAAACTCAATCACATTTTGGATAGAGTCCCAAAATCCCAAGTGAATATATCAAGCATCAAATAGAACTCCCCTCATCCTGGCTAGACAAAGCTCAATTTTGATGGTGCAGCAAAAGGAAAACCGGGTAGGATGGTCAGTGGAGGTATTATCATAAATGATAGAGAATAAATTCTCATGGCATTTGCAGAGAATGTCAAAATCCAAACAAATAATATGGCTAAGGTGAGAGCCCTCCACCAAGGACTAATGATGTTAAGTGATCTTGATATTGATCAATACTGTTGGAGACTCCTTGCTTACCATTAATTGGATTAAGGGAAACCAACATCCACCATGGAACATAAGCAACATCATCGGTTAATGCAAGAGGATTTTGGGTAAATATTTTAATGTCACCATTCAACACATGTACATGGAAGGTAATAAGGTGGTTGACCTGCTAGCTAACAAAGGTGTCATAGAGCAATACTTTCGTGTGTGGCAAATCAACTTTCCACTAGGGCTCACGGATGATAGTAGTGGAGGTAAAATTTATCTTATTTAATATGGTTAATAATCTTGGTCAGTTATTTAGGACCACCAGCCATCCAAATATGCTCCACATCTATCCCTTACCTCTTGGAAGGTGTGGCATCTTGGGTCTTTTTAGCAATTTCCAAAATCAAAAAAATCTCGTCTTGGTGGTAGCAATGGAGAGGAAAATGTTAAACCTAATTAGAGGGTATAACCTGGATCTTACTTTCAGGTCTTTGTCTTTCAATGTCTAGTTAGTTTGTGGTTGTCTACCTTTAGGAGGGTGCATTGGGAGTGCTTTTTCTTTGTTTGTTTGTTGTTCAGTTGTGTTGGTTTCCAACTTATTGGTTTCTATTTTTTTTAGTGATCCCTTTTGGATTCCTGGTTTAGCTCTATAAAAGGTTTTGGGTCCTTTCAAAAACCTCTCCATAAATAAATAAAAAAAGTGAATTGTGTGGTTTTTAATTTCTAGACCAACTGTAATATACTACTAAGTAGACCTTGGACTAGTAAGATGATATCCATAGCTTCCTTTGCTTGTAAAGTATTAATTATGACTATGATGATAAATTTTTCACCATATAAGTACACTTAGTTCCTTTATGGACTCATCCTCTAAACCATAAAATTTTATTTATTCTCATGAGGTAAAAAAAGTTATAATCTATGAACATGATCCATAGTGAACTTCTAGAAGGAAGTTATATAAGGGGCATCCTGAATTTCGCTTGAAATACCCCTAAGATAGGTATGGATTAGAAGATAATCAACTTGATATCGTTGTTATTACTTATCTTTATAAATATGTAATTTAGAAATTTTTACCACTATTTCCACCTAAGAAGAGATAAGATAATATTTTATTCTATCAATAGTTTATGAAATTACACAAAGCCCATGAGGAAATGCCAAATTGAAACAAGTAACATTTTATATGGATAGTGATAGCGTGGGGAGGAGACTGATAGTGATGTTGACAATGATTTTAATCAAGCCTTTAACATTGAAATTTATAATACTCCTATTACTACTATTATTTTTAAGGTGGGTATTGGATATTTTAAAGTAGGATGAATGGAAGTTTCTATTTTAATGGATGATGATACTCATACCAATATAAATATTTATAAAATTAACTATAGAGAGTAGTGATTTTTTTGTTAATTACATGGTTAGAAATGATGAATGTAATCTCTATAATGCTTGTCTAGATAAGCATGTAGAATTTAATGTTTATGTTATCTCTAGCACAAAACATTAAAACTTTCCAAATGAAATAGGAATTGTTCCTTTGCCTAAACATTTAAAAAGGGTTGAAATATATAATTTTCAAAATAGCTACTAATATGGACCCATTAGTTATTTGATCTCTTAAAAAAACAATTCCTACACCATTTTTCACTATCTTAAACCATACTACATTGTTGGTATGTCCATTATTGAGGTTTGTCCAAGAGAACCAATATTAACTCCTAAAGAAGTGATCTTGATCAAACCTATTTTTCCTATCTTTTTTGGGCCTATTCCTATTGGTTTAGTAGTCCCTAATGACTATCTAACCTATAAAAATCCTATGTCATATGGTGTCAAAATTATAACTTATATGTAACCAAGATCACCTCTTAATGTGATGATCATAGTTTCTCCTATTTTCTAGGAAAAGTGAATGTCTAGGCATGAATTGCTATCCTTGATAGCCTGTTTCTAGATCCATAAATATTTTTTACTTAGAAAGGTCATCTAAAAAGTGGTTTGATGGTTTTATTAATTCTACATCATCTTGTTTGGTAAGTCATTCAACCAAAACTATTTTTTTCCCTAAATTACTAGGATTATTATTGATGCTTTGATTAAAAATTACAAGTGATTAGATCCATACCGTGTACCCACATCCCCATATTTTAAAAAAATTAGTCACATGCTCAAATCCTTTCTTGACTTAGGAGAAAGGGGTATGAGGTTAAACCATATGTTTATATCCTAGATAATATTCTCTCCCTTGTATACTTGTCTAATAATGAAGCCATTCTATAATTCTTGTATTCTAGAGAGAAAATAATCCTTTGGAAATACCATAAAATATGGTTCTTCAATAGCCTAATACTAACTAGGGGAGGCAAAAGTGGTCTTATTATGTTTTCCAAATTTATATTAGTTCTAAATTAGAGAACCTTCCCCCTGATCTAGACCATTTTAAAGGAGGAAATATTATGAATGTTGAGTATATTATAGATATTGATATAGGCACCTCTAAGAAACCATGCATAGTGCAAATTGGGGCTAGCCTATCTAATAAATATAAATATATCATTACTACCTTCCTTAAAGAGTATAAGGATATTTTTGTTTTGGAGTATTCTAGCATACCTAGAATGGGTGAGGCTTTGGTTATCTATAACATTATTACCTATAAGGATGTTGCTCTCATCTAACAAAAGCAAATAAGGTTCTCTCCTCTCATCCAATACTTGTGCAAAATTGAAATACAAAAATTATTAGATACTAATTTTATCAAACTTATTGACGAATGGGTATCTAACATATGAAAAGAAAGAAAATAATGTTATCCCAATTTGTTGTGAATTTAGAAACATCAACCTAAATTATCCTAAGGATAACTTATTGACTCTATTTTGTGGTATGAAATTTTGTCCCTTATGGATGGCTATTTAGGGTATAACAAAACTTATATTTCCTCTACGGACCAAACTAAAATTACTTATACTACATCATGGGGCACATTTTGCTACGTTGTCAATTTATTTGGATTGAAAATTTTGGTGCTAACTATTAATGGGCTATAAGAACTATCATTTATGAATTTAATAGAAATACAATGGAGTCCTATGTGAATGACTTCTTGGGTATGTCTAAGAAGAAATTTGACCACCTAGTTGACCTTTGCATCATTTTTGAGAGATTACATCTCTATGAGGTTAGACTTAACCCCAAAAAATATGTATTTGGTATCATTAGCCACAAGCTCTTAGACTTTATGGTGTTTCATACAAGCACAAATATCGACCATAACAAGATCAAATACATTGATGTTATGCCTCCCACTCAAACTGGTAAAGATATCAAATCCTTCTTAGGAAATATTAGTTCTATTAGGTGGTTTATTCTTGAATTAGCTTAGACAAGATGAGATTTGTAATAGGACCTTTAAATTTAAGAAATTTATTTTATGGCCCCCAACTCTTTGCCCACCCGACCTGAATAATGTTTTCTATATACATTAGCCACTTAGGTTTCCATGGGAGTAGTTATTACCTAATAAGATGATAATAATAATCATATCATGTATTATATTAGTTGAACAATACTAGCAATAGAAACTCAGTACACTCCCATGGAGAAATATTGCATAGTCATCTAGTCATGACCCTCCCTAGCGGACTTTTTGGTACAAAGAAACAATGTATTAATCTATGATTCTTTAATACCTAAGTTGAGCAATTGAACCAACTATGTGATGTTTAGTTTATTTTAAAGAGCATGATATTGTTGACATATTTCCAAAATATGCAAGATCAAATAGACTCATAGGTGGAAAAAGCAAAATCATCCACCAAAAGTGGGGGTACTTGAGGTTGAGGAAGTGATGATTAAGGCATATAGATACCTTCATATAGGCATGCATTATCAGTTAGGGATAATAATAAATAGCTAGCCACCTTGAGCCTCAAGTTTATAGCCTAGTAGCTATCATAAATGCTCGGTCTGAGATGGGTGATTAAGTTGATGGAAAGACTCCCTCTTTGCCTGCTACATGTGTTGATTTTATTTTACTTCACCACTCGTTGCATCAGTAGTTTGGAGAAAATATACATAAATTGGTTGTTTTTATGAAAATATCCTACTTTGCTTAAACCCTTCAAAATAATACATGATGTTAGTATTTGATAATAAAAAAACCCTTATTTTATGTGTGTGTGTGTAGTATGTTGATTATTTTAAAATGATAAATGAATTTCATTTTTAAATAATTATTGTTTTAATTTAAAATAATAAATGAATTTCATTTGTAAATGATAAAGGTTTTATCTTAAACTGAAAAATGAATTTCATTTGCAAATGATAATGGTTTTATTTTAAAAATGATAAATGGATCTCATTTATAAATAATAATTGTTTTATTTAAAGGATAAAGGAAAATTTATCTATAAATAATACTTTAATTATTTTAAATGATAATAAGAACTTCATTTATAAATAATATTTGGATTGTTTAAATGATAATGGAGCCTCATTCATAAATATTAATTATTTTGAATAGTAAAAGAGTCTCCTTTATAAACAATAGTTGATTTAGTTAAATAATAAAATATTATTGAGATAATTGAATTCTTTGATAAATCAACTGAAGGTATTTTTAATTCCCATTCAAACAAATTGCAAGATGGAATGTTTGATTCTATGGGAGGGGTTTCTGCCAACAATTAATGGAAGAGTTTCATTTATGATAAGCTTATCAAAGGATTTTAATAAGATTATCCCAGGTTAGTTGTCGCATAGGGGTAGCTGGGGAAGTAATTGTGGGTGGTGTGACTTTGAGGACTTGGGTAGTTGCGTAGGTGAGAAAATAGGGATGCCAAAAAGGAGAAGGACCATGCCAAAAGGAAGGAAGGAGACAAGGATAAGGGATGGAAAAAAAATAAGAAAAACAAGGAAACTTGAATGCGAGCGGGTGAACTAGAAGGAAAGCTAGCAACTTGAGCACAGGTTGGTAACACATAAGCATACTCTCCCTTGCATTGTTGGAAATCTATCATATTGGTAATAGATTTTACATAAAATTCTATGTGATTGTTGAATGATATTTTGATTTTTTGTCATATTTTACTTTGTATCAGATTTGTTGTTGTCTCTATCCCTTGAGTGAGTTGGGTATTTACTGGTTCGTTGAATCGTTGTTGTGCTCCTTCCCTATCTTGAGCAACTTAAGCTTTGAGCTATTACATTATTCTCCATAGATACTTTGATAGAAAGTTGAGTTGCCACAGGGATTCATTAGCATGTTGTAGCTGTGAGCCATGGCTGGTGTGTTGGGTTACTGCAAGGCTGGTTTGCTAGTGTTAGTTACCCTCAATAGGCATGTTCTAGGTGTTTATGTGTTTGAAACATAGAGCTTAGCCATGTCCAACTAGTTTTTGTCAATATTTAGCCTAATCCAAGCAAGTATTAGGTGAGCATGTGTTATAGCCTAGCTTAGAGTTTGTTCTAGCCAACCCACCCTTCATAGGATCGCCTAAGGGTGAAGGTTGTCGTAGTTGAGTAGCTACCTAGGAGTTTTGTGAGTGCCATGACTCCGATGATGTCCTCCTAGGACTCTCCTTTCCAGTAAACCCTAGTGCAATCACCTCCACCATAGATCCATAGGGATCGTGACTATTCACACTTTCTATGGAGTTCAAGTTTGGACTTAATGAATACCAGTCTTGCTAGTTTGAACGATAGGGTTCTATCACTATGCCTTTAAGCGAGTATTTTAGTAGCTGTTGAGAAAGGGTTTAATTATTTGTTTTTAAAGTATTAGAGTTTTTTAATTAGCTTAAATAATGTACCTTTTATTTATGGATTAAAGGAGGGAGCGTTAATTTAATAAATAAAGAAAATGGTTTACTTTATAAATTAAAGGTTATGGGATTTTAGTTTATGAAGTAAAGGTAAAATGATTTATTTGATTTAATAAAGAAATTAGTCTTTAGTTTTATCAAATAAAGGATTTGATTATTTATGGATTAAAGTAGGGAGCTTTAATTTAATAAATAAAGAAATGGGTTTACTTTATAAATTAAAGGTTATGGGATTTTAGTTTATGAAGTAAAGGTAAAATGATTTATTTGATTTAATAAAGAAATTAGTCTTTTGTTTTATCAAATAAAGGATTTGATTATTTAGAGATTAAAGTAGGGAGCTTTAGTTTAATATATGAAGAAATGGGTTACTTTATAAATTGAAGGTTATGGAACTTTAGTTTATAAAATAAAGGTAGAAGGATTGTTTTATAGATTAAAGTAATGGGACTTTGGTTTATAAAATGAAAAGAAATTATTTATTTTTAAATTGAAGTAGTGAAGCTTTAATTTAGTAAATAAATAGAAGGATTGTTTTATAGATTAAAGTAATGGGACTTTGGTTTATAAAATGAAAAGAAATGATTTATTTTTAAATTGAAGTAGTGAAGCTTTAATTTAGTAAATAAATGAAAGGATTGTTTTATAGATTAAAGGTATGGGACTTTAATTTATTGAACAAAGACAAATTTTATTAAAGTAAAAACCGTGATCTAAGATGTGCATGTTGAATGACTCTCTAAGGGTATTTGAGAGGGGAAATAAAAGTAATGATTATTTTATGATATCAACTATGCATTAGATGGTTAGAGACTTGATTAAATTTGTATAGTTGCAATTTGGTAAAGTAAATGTTAGATGCATTTATAGGTATGTCTATCTTGAACCATGAGTGCCATGATCCCCTACTATCCTCAAATGATCAATGGAAAGAGGAGGACCAAAGAGGTGGATGGGACTAATGCACCAATTTTTTCTCTACTTACCATTTACTTACTTATGCTCAAATAGACTAGATTTGTAGGGAGATATCCCTAATTTATCATGATGTATTACTTATTCTTTAAAAGTATGGAGGTTTTACCATACTATGATGTATGTAATAATTATGGAATGATGAGGATTATATATTTCAATTTACTATTTGAGTTATTTATATTTTGTATTATATTCTCTTTCAATTAATGTTTACCTTCTTTAAAATGTTACTTCTTTCCTAGTATCTTTGATTGCTTTTTGTTAGATTTAGTATCTAGAATTATTCTGGTTTTCTTGTTAATTAATAAAACCTAAGAAATAAGTTCTAGGGTGAACTTAGAGGGTGACCTAAGGGATTGAGACCCCTTAGGGTGAACATAGGAAGACCTAAGGTATTAATACCCCTTAGGGAGAATGGTAACTAAGTTTGTGGAAAGTCTACATTTGAGTTAAGATAGCTCATCGTGAAGATGATATGGATAGCTTAACTCGCAATACTCATAGCATACCTGCATAGACTGGCTTGTGTATGGTATGGTGATGTGTGTATACCTTTGATTGATTAAAGGTGATAATTTTAGCTCATCAAGAATTATGAGATGGATAGACTTATTTGTAGTAACACATAATATGCCTACACAGATGGACTTGTGTGAGGGTATTTCGTGAGATGTAGCTTTTCAGGAAAACTTAGGGGATTTAAACAATAGGTTAATCTTATATTGGTTAGGGTTTTATGAATCCCTCTCCTTAGTAAAAAAATTCTTTTCTTGTTTGTGTGTTTTCTTATAGCTAAATTTGGGTCAATACAAATATGCTATAACAAACAACTTATGTGGTTATTAAAACTGACCCCTTGAGACACCTTCTACAAAAACCTTTCCTCTTAGTGATACCCATTATGGAAAATGCATCACTATGATGTAATAATTTGATCTTCGTATTGTAAAACAAAAAGATATAAAAGCTTAGGTGATTGTTGATTCATCAGGGGTTACTCCTAACTCAACATAGCAACCCTTGAAATAAGACATTGCATTATGAGGACATAATGGTCATTTCTTGTGTCTCATGACTTTGGCATACTTCCTTCTTTCATTGTATCTAGTATTATTTAGAAACCTTTTTCTTATTATCGTATTTATTAGTAAAAATGCTCTCTTGGATTCTAGTGAGGCTACCAAGATACACTATGTATCTAAGGCTAGAGACAAATCCAATACATCTTCTGCTTCTCATGAATCTAATGAATGTACCCACCCTAATATTTTGATCCTTCACTTCGATGGAGAAAAATAAATTTGGGATAGAATATGGTATATTTCTCAAGTGTCTAACTAGCCTAGTTGCTTCCATGGTATTTTGTTCAAATTTTTTTGTCATTACTAATAATGTTGTAGAATATGAGGCTTTAATATTAGGACTTCTAACCTTCCAACATATGAATTTTAAATGCATTAGTGTTAGGAGCCTTCCAAATTATGTTCTATCAGATTTATAATGAGTATGCTATTAAAGATCCCCATTTGATCCCTTACCATCAAGTGGATAAATATTTAATCAGTGCTTTTGATTCCTTTTCCATTAGGTATTCCGTAATGGGGAAATGTTGAGGTTGACTCTCTAGTTACTTTGTCTAGTAAATTCATAATATATAAAAATATCACTAAAATAAATTTTGTGGCAAAATCTCATGATGAGCCTATGATTTCTATCACTAAAGGCCTAGCAGATGTGCATTAATTCGAGGTTAAGGCTATAGATTTTCAAATCCCTAATAATAATCCTTGATATGGCAACATTTTATGCTTCCTTGATAATTAAACCTATCCACTTATGTCTAATTCTAAGCAATGAGCTTGTATCTATAAGAAAGTATTTTGATATCTTATTCTTAGTAGGGCATTGGACTACCATAACCTAGATGGTGTCCTCCTATGATGCCTTACAAAGGATGAAGTTCCAAAATCCTTCCATTATGTCCATAGAGATAAGTGTGGTGGACTCTTTAGAACTCATTCATAGCTCATAAATTACTAAAAATAGGTTACTTCTAGCCCTCAATGGAAGTTAACTCCAATAGCTATGTAAAAATTTTATAATCTAGTTCCAAAAAGATGATATTCATGCCCCTATGCAAGTTATTCATCTGAATAACTCTCCTTTATATTTTTCCACATGGGTTATGGATCTTGTAGAACCTATTTCTCATGTGTCCTTAAATGGGCACAAGTTCATTATCACATCCACAAAATATATTATAAAATGGATGAAAGTTATGCCACTTACAAATCAAAAATCCCTCATCATATCAAATGTTATTTTTAATCAAACTATGTGTTGCTTTGCATCCCTTCTACTATTTTTATATGTAATGACAAAAAATAAAGAAATATAGGAATTAAGTTCTCATTTATATATTTAGCATCATTTTTTCATGCTTTATTATCCATAAGGAAATGGTCAAACTAAATCTAGTAATGAAAATTGGGTAAATATGTTTTAAAAATAGTTAAGGAATCAAAGAAATATTATTACTTAAAGTTGCACCTTGCATTGTGGGTATACCAACTAGTATTTAGACATCCATATGGGTGACCCCTTTTTATTTGATTTATAGTAATAAAGTTGTTTTATTGCTTGAGATTAAATTTTCTTTGCATTTTTTTTAAGAATTTGTTGAGTCATGATAAGGTATCATTATGAGTATAAGAAAGCAAGTTTGGAAAAATTTACTACTCTTGATGAGAAGTTTCTATATGCTCTTGAGTATAATGGATCCTATAAGAGTTGTTTTTCCAATTAGTATAATAATAAAGTATGTCACCATGATTTCAAAGTCAAGGACCTTGTCCTCAAGCTCGATAATATGCATAAAAAATGCAAGGGTAAGTTTATACAGAAAAGGCTTAGTCCATATGTTATCA
Organism: Wollemia nobilis; assembly: GCA_028583015.1. Classification (NCBI taxonomy): domain Eukaryota; kingdom Viridiplantae; phylum Streptophyta; class Pinopsida; order Araucariales; family Araucariaceae; genus Wollemia; species Wollemia nobilis. The sequence continues at coordinate 922,687 of JAQPPZ010003266.1, read as the reverse complement.
AATAATTGTTTGGATATGGGGTAATGAAACTGCAAACAATATATGGATTTGAGTTAGAGGAACCTACCAATTAAATGTATATCAAATGCTTTTATGCATAGTCCCCTTTTGACCCATTTGTATGGTTTATATTTTTTTGGGTTTACCCATTATTTGTGGTGCCTTGTTTCCACTTTGATTGTATGTTTGTGAGTTTGTGTATGCATCAAGCATGTATATCCTTTAGTGTCCCATATATCTTGATGTTTTTTATGATGATTTTTCTCTCTTGACCAAAAACATAGCTTTAAGTGATGATCCCAATCATCCCAAATTTTTAGTTGTGTTTTTTCTTATTTTGTCAAGATTCTACTTGATTTGATATTTTTGCATGATTTATGTTGTATTTTGAGAGTTATTTGGTGTTTTCCATCCATTCTTAATGGTATATTTTATGTTTTGCTTTATTTTATCTCCTTCATCATGATGTCATTATTTCCAATGAGGGGCACCATACCATCTTCAAGATCTTCTATGTTATTTTGTGTCAATACCTTACTTTTAGTTCCATTTATCAACCGCCTTAGTTCAACCCATGCCATCTTACATATGGCATGCGATCAAAAAAATGAAGACAATATTTTTTTAAAAATGTATACAATAAAAACATTACATATATTCAAATCAATCTATCTATCACTTCCATTTTATCTCCTACTATAGTGATGAGCATGCTTGTTAACATATTTTATTTTATTAGATACTATAGTGTGTGAACTCTAACCATTGTAGTAGGGGTATGAGGTTCTTATCAAAGAACCTTTTTGCCTTGAGTGTGCAACACATATATAGCCTATTGATTTACTTCATTGTCAGTTCTCCACCTATCATGGTAGGCATTCCTTATTGACATAGCATGCTTATCATAAACTATAAGGCATTATTTGGACTAGGGGATACATATTTATGCTCATGCATGGTATAATTTGGATTCCCCTAGTGAGGTAGACATTCTTTTTTATACATCATACTTATCTGTTTCCATCTCATGATTTCTTTTAGGGCTAAGGGACATGTATTTCCACCCATGGTGTTGTAACTTGAGTTATCTTTGTTTGCTTCACTACAGTGATAAGTGTGCTTGTTTGACACTTTACACTAGTTAGATACTATGTGTGGTCTACCTACTATAGTGGTGTGTGTGCTTGGTTGTGACTTCACATATGTTAGATACTATAGGAAAGTAGTTTTGACCAAAACATAGATCATTGAGGGTTCCCATTAGGGGATACATCTTAGATTGCTTGTGAGGTTTATCTTCTTTGATCTAAGAAGGGTTTTAGATGACATGTCATATTTTAATTCCAAGTGGGGTGTTATGTGATTCCTTCTTATTTTTGTGCAGGTTTTAGGTGACATTACACAATAGTTCTTAATAGGGCATTATGATAAGTCTTTCCATTTGTCTAAAGAACCTCACAAGTGTGTTTGTTAAATATAAAATGTCACACCTTGCATAAATGCTACTAGAAAGCAAAAAATTAAAAATATATCAAATAAAAAAGTATCATATTATTAAAGCAATGAATGCATCATCAAATGACATATCATGCACAAAAAATATCATATCGTATATATAAAAAATATGATACATATGGGTACAATATGGTACATGTAGCACTAAGTGCCATCATCCTCTACTACTAGGTGCACTAATTCGTAGTCCCATCACCCAACTAATCCTATATAAATGCTACTAGGGGTGTCATGGTGGTTAAAATATGTGATTTTACATACGATAATGTAGGGTTTATGGCTAGAAAATTAGCCTTTGTATACTTCATACTATGTGTTAGGTGCTTATGACATGGTCTAAGATGTGCTATAGTAGGATTATTATGAAATTGAATTTCTCCATAAACCCAATAGCTCTCCTTGCACCCATGTTAAATATAGTTGACTCCATGCTAGCTATAATACCTTCTTCCTCTCAAGGGCCTCTTGTCTAATTCATAACTCCAACTCCCTCTACAAAGTTGGTGGTTGTGTGATGTCCCATGACACCTAAGTCAAATGGTGTTAAGTTAGTGGGTCTAATTATACAAATTTATCGACTACTCTAATGGATTGACTAGGGATGGTGATGCTAGCAACAAGCTATCAAAATATAAGATGTTCCCCAAGGTAACTTTATGTAATTTGTCAATCATCTCTTTCCACTCTTGGGATGTCTCTATAATCATGTGAGAAATTAAAAATGTCATAATTATCATGTATCATCAAAATCATTTAATATATTATTAATCTTAATTACATGGAAAAAAATGTCAAAATTATTGTGTTATCAAAATCATGTAATATATTATTAATCTACTCTAATTATGCATGAAAATAAAAATAAAAAATAATGAGCTACCTAAAGGGATGGTCTACCTATGTTATTAGGTTGTCTCTTTGGTCATATTCCTCTAACAAATATACCTACATGATGACGATGTCCACTCTAACCACATATACATACACCTTCTTTATGTCAGTCTCCTCCTCAAATCCTTCTTCCTCTTCCTATGGCATATTTTTGTAGTTACTTCACCCTTTGTTGTTTATTCATTTATAGCCTCCTCATATTGTAGAAACTCTTCATCATTGCTCTAAGTCTAAATTATTACTAATGGCCCACCACCCTCTCATATAGGTGTAGGGATGGTGCATCTATCTCCATGGGTGTCCCACTAGCTAGGAACTCCATAACAGGCTTATGGTGATGACCTATCTAGGTCATCTTGACCTCTATTTAATAGGTCCCTTCTCTCCTATACTCTATCTATGGTGGTCCTATGCAAGTGGTGGACTAATCACTCTATATGCTCTACCCTATATGTCTTTGCTACCTTAGGTTGATGATCATAAACTATGATCACTTATCTCACCCCTTATTTGCAATATATCCTAGTGAATAGAATATCGTGGTGATAGGACATCTAGATGATCTACTCTTGTGGGATCCATGTGAGGGGTGGAACCTATGGTTGTGCTAATCCTATAATATGGGTCCACTATCTCATCCAAATATTATTGTACATTGTATCATAGGGAAAACATGGGGGTTATAACATCACAACATGCTTATATATACACAATTATAGTAGGAAGATAGGGCTAAGGATGCATTCTTGATGGTCCTAAATCCTATACAAGTTATGATACAATAAAGCTAATAGTACCCTCCCCTAGGTAAAGCCCCTCTCTAGTCATGTGTATCCCTTCTCCAAGGCTAGGTAAAGTGGTTATACCAATGATGTAGATATCCTATTCATTCCCTTGTGATAAAACACATAGACAAATAGGAGGAGGATGCCAACAAAATGCTTATTGTATTTTATACCTACTCTAATAAAATGGTCCTCGGTTTGTCAAGTCATCTCTCTTTGTTCATCCACTCCACTAGCATAAGATGTGTATTTTTGTGGAAGTATAGTATATCTATCAAATTATTGGTAACCTTATGATAAATTAAGCATCCTCCAAGGTTACTGTCATCTCAATAACCTCATCTAGTTTTAACCTCCACCAAAATTTGTTGGTCATTATGTTCCAAAAAACATGAATTATAACATAATTACCGATGGGGCTAAATGTATGGTATGTCTGCTATCCATTTCAAAATAATAGAGCATAAATAATCTTGCACCTAAGGTTTTATCCCCTATTATATCCAATATTACATCTAGAAAGGTTCTCTATGCTACCATAGGTGGTTAATTCTTGTCCTGCCAACTCTACTACATTAGTTGCTCCATTGGTTCTCAGCTCTATGTCATGTCTTCCTTGATTATGTTCTTATACCTAAATTTTGCTTCACTTGGTCTCTCTTTGTTAACCATTATCAAATGAAACTTAGTCTTAAAAAAGTAATAGTAATAATTTTTGTATGACTATGATTGTTAATTTGTGTTAGAATCACTAATTTGGACCAAGATCACCATTTTTTTGATAGAACCAACATTGACCCTTTTTGCATGTAACCAGGTTCATTTTATTTTTCCACGATTCACTATTGGCCAACATCACCTTTTTTTGCATGACCAAGATTGTCATATTTCCTATAATCCCCACTTTTGGTCATGATCATATCCTTTTTGCTTGTGATCAAAATCATCATGTTTGACCATAATTGTCACTTTTAGAAATGGAGATCTTGGTCAACCTTTATTTTTAGGCCTTCTAAGGAATTTTTGGGCCACTTTCAACTACCTCATCTAGATCCCTACCACATGTGTGACATGGCAGTCCTAATACCGCTTTTCATGTTTTCTTAGCTATGTCCTAGCTAGTCTAACTAGATTTTTATTCATTAATCTTGTTTACTTAGTTTTTGTTCATTTTAGGTAAAAATTGAAGAAATTTACAAATAATAGCAACCCTCACATTTGTTTGTCATCGACTGTATTTGTATTCAAATTGAAGATTTTGTGAATGTATGGTGCTTGTCAAAGGGCTAAGACTATATGTGAAATGAAATTAAAAATTCAAATTTTACTTCCTATATATATATATGTTATTGCAAAAATGATTTTTGGCATACTTTTATTACTAAATTTTACAAGGATATCATATGGGTGGTACCTTTAGCGGTTTTTCTCATTGTAGACTTTGTTATGCGCTTTGTGTTTTCTCATTTTGCATCTAACTAGCATTTTTCAATGCTTTGAGGATTTTTATAGGTAAATTCTTTAAATGTTACTTGGGACAAGCAAATTTTATTTTCATCTAGTCAAAATTTCTAAGGGCACATGCATGTAAGTATTAGGTATATTTCCCTCTAGTTTTACACTTTTAGATGTGTTTTTGCATTTTATGTTGCCTATTTTAAAAAAAAATGTATTTTTACATAGACAATAATAAAAATAAAAATAAATTACTTTTGTACTATAGCATAGAATTTTTATTTTGGTTGCTTCAGTTATCACATATTTCTTTTTTTATTTTTTTCCAAAGGACTTACAACTGAAATACCTTGCAATGTCACCCATAGTCCTTAGGGAAGGGTAACATGTAGTAGTAAAAATAGCTCTAATGACTAACTTTGTAAGTGATAGAGAGTTTCATCCTCCTATATATGGGACAATGTGGACTAAATTTGTTAGTACTTAGGTAGGACATCAATGATCCATATTGGCTAATTATTTGGGTTCCCTTTATTCAACCAGTTATCATCTTTCTACCACCTTTCCTTGTCATTCCTACTTGTTAACTCTCCTAAAACTTTAAAATAAAGATAGAATTTTGATTAAGCGATATTTTTATATGTGTCCCCCAAAGCACATATCCTTAATATTGATCATGCCAAAATTATTAATTTAAGTGATAATCATGGTCATCGATTTCTTTTTAGGGTTTTTGATATACACCCATGATCCTAGCATGTTTTTATTGAAGAGAAAAAGGTCCCGATAAACTAAATCTAGGAAAATAATAAATACATAATCAAAGAGAAAAAGAAAAAAATAACAGATACACACATAACATAGTTTTTCACTTTGGAAACCCTTACGAAAAAAACCCAGCACAATAATATCTACTTATTGTAAACTTAACCATCTCCAATACAATAATGTTCATCTCTCATGTCTCTTGAAACCCTGATGCAAGTACAATTAAATAACAACACAAGAATAGATTTTACAATATCATGGGTGAAAAACCATGGGTTCAAATATTTAACCGTAAACAACCCATATGGGTCTAAAAATAACTTAAGAAACCCTAAAAATTTTATCGGGGGCTACCACCCTCGAAACCAAGTGAGGATACATGGAGAGTGTCCAGTACCTTTTAGATTTAACCCTACCAGAGCAACATGGAAAATATTCAACATATTTTCAACATTATTCCACTTGTTGAATACTTTCCAAAGGGGTCAAAAACTACCATTATCAACTATCAAGAGCAATCATACCCATAGATATTCTACACTAAAAAAAAAAATTGAGCAATTATAGCCTTTGTTAATGAATCAACAATATTATTCTATGTATAAACTTTCTCCAACATCACCTAATTTCCTTCAACCATATCTCTCACAAAATGGTACTTGATATCAATATGTTTTGATTGATCATGAAAACTAGGATTGTTGGCCAAAAATATTGCACTTTGACTATCATTGTCAATTCTCATAACCTTTTGTTTAAGACCAAATATTGAACACAACCTTTGTAGCCACACTACTTCTTTACAGGCATGAGTTTCTACAATGTACTCTACCTCTATTGTGGATAAAGCAACCATTGATTACTTTTTACTTATTTAACTTATTGCCTCTCCAAATAGTTTGAACACAAGCACTTATGTATATTCTCTTATCCATATTTCTAGCCCAGTCAACATCCATAAAATCCTATAGATTTACAATATTACTATCTCCATATTTCCTTTGGTAATAGATAGCATAGTCTGAAGTTCCATGCAAGTGTCTAAAGATCCTCTTCACAATAGTCCAATGTCTCTTTCCTATATTGGACATATATCTACTAACTACTCCCACTACATGTGCAATATTAGGTCTAGTACAGACCATTGAATACATCAAACTACCAACAGTTCTAGCATAAGGAACATGATGCATTTCTTCAATTTCCTCATTTGTTTTAGGATATTGTTCAATAAATAAATTTTGACCAATAGGATATGGAGTACATACTAGTTTACAATCATGCATACTAAACCTCTGTAGTATTAAATCGACATAATTCCTTTGATTTAACCATAACTTTATATTTGCATGATCCCTTATTATTTCAATACCAAAAATAAATTTTGTAGCACCCAAATCCTTCATGTCAAATTTATAATATAACTAAGATTTTAGTAATTTTATCATCTTCTTATTGTTACCAATTAACAACATGTCATCCACATACAAAATAATGATAACAAAATTTTCACCTTCTTGTTTAAAATACACACATGGATTTGCTTTGTTTTTTCCAAGCCCAAGTGTCAAAACAAACCTATCAAATTTTTGGTTCCACATTCTTGGAGATTGTTTCAAGTCATAAAGAGACTTTTTCAACTTGCATACCAAGTCCTCCTTATATTTTACCCTAAAGAATTTGGGTTGTGATATATATATCTTCATCAAGTTCACCATGTAGAAATGTTGTCTTTACATCCATATGTTCTATTTCAAGATCAAAAGTAGCAAAAATAGTCAATAAAAATCAAATTAATGTTAATTTAGCCACATGAGAAAAAATCTCAACAAATTTAATTCCCTCAAATTGAGAAAATATTTTTTCTACTAGGATAGCCTTGTACTTCTCCAACTTTCATTCTACATTGTACTTCTTCTTGAATACCTACTTACAACCAATTGGTTTTATTTTCACCAAGTCTCATGTCTTATTTTTATCTAGGGACTCCATTTATTCATCCCTAGCCCTTTTCCAAGACTTATTCTTACTTTATTGGAGTTCCTATTTTACAGTCGTGTTCTTAATTAGTAATTAATATATTAAATTTATAACAAAAATTTGAATGGCTATACCTTTCTGGGAGTCTTCTCACTCAATATGATATCTTCGAACTTGGAGTTCCAGGTTCTGCATCTTTAGCTTCCTCCTCACCTTCTTCCTCTAAATTTTCCTCTTCAGACTCTCTTTGTAGTTCATATTCTTCTATAGCACCAAGTTCTACCATAGGTTCTTCCTCTTCTTCTAATTTTACTTGAACTATTTTAGGTTCTTTATTTGGTTGCATTTCATGTTTCAAAACCCCTTTTGTTTCTCTAAAGATCACATTACGACTATAAACAAAGTTTTGTATTTTTGGGTTCCCCAAATTATATCCTTTAACACCAATACTATAACCCAAAAATATGCACTTTTTAGATTTATAGTCTAGCATAGTCCTTTTCTATTTTGGGATATACATATAAGCATCGCAACAAAAAACCTGTATATGACTGAGAGAGGATCTTACCAGTCCACACTTCATGTGGAGTCTTGTTCACCAAAGTTGAGGTAGGAGATTTATTGATGAAGTAACAAGCAATTAACATGGCTTCTGCCTAGAATTTTCTTTCTAACCCTGCACCACTTAGCATGCTTCTGGCCTTATCCATTAATGTTTTGTTCATCCATTCTACAACTCCATTCTATTGTGGAGTATACGGAGTTGTTTTTTGCCTTTCTATTCCATAGTCCTTGCAAAATTACTCAAATTCATTAGAGCAATACTCACCACCATTGTCACTTCTCAAAACCTTTATCTTTTTCTCTATCTAATTTTCTACAAGAGCCTTAATCTCTTATAATTTATTGAAAACAATATATTTGTTTCGTAAAAAAAATACCTAGGTTTTTTTTAAAATGTAACAAAATTGATAGATTTACCTAACAATGGTACTTTTGTAGGTCCACAAAAATCACTGTGAACTAGATGTAAAATTCATTTAGATCTTGTAGCACTATTAGGAAACTTGACTCGGGTTTGCTTTCCAAAAACACAGTGCTCACAAAAATTAAAATTTAATGGGAAACCAAAATTTCCTTCAACCATACCTATTTTAATTTTCAGAGGTCTTTCTCACCAATATACCCCATGCATTGATGCCACAATAGTGTCTTCACTATAATAATACTCAAATATGCTTCTACCATATTATTATCCTCTATAATTGAAGAGTTATTGTAATCAATACTTATAGTGCTAGCCTCAAGTTTGAATAGAGTTCTTGTATGAACTCCCCTTGCCAAAACCAATAATCCATGAACCATATTAAATTTATCCTTATTTAATATCACACTCACACCCACATCATTCATCTTACTCATGGATATCAGATTCTTTGCCAAATCCAAAATATACAACACACTAGGAAGGGTTTTAATTCTTCCATATTTTAACCTTAACTTGCTCTTCCTCGACCTATTATTTTATATGCCGAATTTTCTCCCAAGAAGACTTCACCTCCATTTATTATTTCATATCCACATAACCCCTTCCTATGAGGATTCGTATGAAAGGAATCACCTGAGTCTATCAGCCATGATTCATGGTATTCACTTGAGTACGTTGTAGTTAAGAATAAGTTCCCTAAATATTCATTTGTGGTCTTCATTTTTGTATAAGTTCCTTCATAATATGATCAAATACTATCAAACTTTTTAGATCTACAATCTCTTTTATAATGCCCTATTTTACCACACTTTCAACATTTCCTCTGTTCTAGAGCAATATATTTACCCCTATATCTTGATTTTCTTTCTCCTAATTTCTTTTTGTTTCTTTCTTGAGAATAACCTCTCACGACCAAGGCATCCTTCTTATGATAACCCTTAGAATATTTTTGCCTTATTTTCTCAAATATCAATATTCCTACTATATCCTCTACTTTTAATGTAGAATTAGTATCGATGATAGCCATAGCTAGGTTATCCCATGAATTAGGTAATGAATAAAGTAAAGTAATTCACTTTTCCTCTTAATCCATTTTTACTTCAACAAAGTTTAATTGAATTACCATAGTATTAAAATCATTCAGATGTTCAGCCACATAGTCACCATCATTCATCCAAATCTAATTCAACTTCTTTCGAAGAAAGAGTTTATTTACTAGCGACTTTATTTGAGATAAATTTTCCAAATTATTCCATAATGACTTTTTTGTGGTCTCTATTGATACATTCAACAATACCAAATTAGATAAACACAATCTAATAGTGTTAGAATATTAATGTGCACTAGCCTTTTGTTTTAACACTTGTCATGTTCATTGACATTTGTCATGATTTCATATAGGATTATGCCTATACATTGTACTTCTTTGTATCAATATTAAATCCCATCTATTTCTCATCCCAATATTTTGTATCAAATGAGGTTCGCTCTACTACCTGTGTAATCCCTTTAGGGGGGATTTCCCTCATGGAAATCCCCCCATTATTTTTTTCCGCTATTCCTTCCTTCTCCAAAAGGCTCAGGGAGTATGCTCTCCACTTTTGTGGATCAAAAACCAGAAGGCCAAAGGGAGAAGGAAAGGATTTCATGGCTGCCCCTAAAGCTTCAATGCTTGGGGCCATAAAAAAAATTCCAAGTTCTAGAGTGAAATCATTTTTTAATGGTGTATATATATTTTTTTAAGGGTTTTTGTGATTTTTTTTAGTGTTGCTTTCAACTTGCTGGATCAGGATGGCATTTATTCTTGGCCATAGTCATAGCATGGGAAGCATGGTGGAGCCTATGTAGTGTTGGATATCTAGAATTTTCTAATGGATAGTACATAGCGACACAGATGAATGATGTTGCAACCTGTTGGTGTATGCCAGTTTGAAGAGCTTGTTTTTGATATCATTCAAGCAGCCTAGGCCTCGTGATATTCCCAGCACACCTATAGCTTCAAAAAAATATGGGAGTCAGGCAGATATTTAATTTTTTAGTCGCTTCATGGTAGAGAATGGGATCATCCTCCTATGGTGCTATGCGTGTCTTGATCTAACTCGGGTGGCACCACTGTAGCAAGACAAAAGGAGCCCTTACTGTGTGTGCTAAAAAGTGATTACATGTATCACAATATAGTTGCAACATTGTATTCTCAAAGAGAAATTTTTGCTCCAATACTTTATTAAAAATTTCTTGACATATTTCTATTTGTTGTAGTGCTGATGAAAATTCTATTTTAACATGCGTAGGGTTAACTTACTGGTATTTGATTAGTTTATTGAGTGGTGTTTGGAATGTAGCTACTGTTTTGAGTTTTGTGCTGAATGGGAACTGCGGATTTTCTATTTTTTTGGTGATGTCAAAGTGTGATATGGGAGTGGGTATTAGATTACCCTGTGTGGCTTAAATTCCATTTAGTTTGTTAAAATCTCATCTATTCCTTTTTTGATGGAGGGGGAACCCTTCTTCGTTGACATGATTGAAGAGTTGTGAATATGATTGAGGCATTTTTTCTATGAATGATAAATTGGCATGCAATTGTTTTACAAGGAACGGGCCCATGATTTTTGTAGAATCTGATATGTGATGAATCCATTAGAGCAGATGTAATTTTTTGTTTTATTTGCAAAGGCTATTATTGTGTAGACATAACTTCAATAGATTACATCGAAGAAGTTCTACCTGATCGAGCCACTGCATGGTGAAAATTGCATTTAATGTGGGCCTCTAACAAGGGAGGGACTCCTTGGAGTGCTACCTACCACATTATCCAACCCTGGAGCCTGTCATATCACTATCACAAAGTTTTACGTGGAAAAGCTATTGCAGCGCGTGGCTGTTTTATGCCTGTGAAAACTACGTAAGATTGCACGGATCATCGATTTGAGTGATTTTTTAATAGATAAACCAACTTGATATTATCTACAAAAGTGGTTGCTAACTATGGAAGGACTAGAGTTTTTTTTAGCATGCCCCCCTTGTTGGAGTTGATATATCGGCACATAATTTGACTGCCTGTAAACTGGGAGAGCTAGCCTTTGATCCATGTTCTTCATCCTCATAGCTTTCTAGATTTTTGTACACTGACTGCATCCTCATGGTGACTGAAATAAATTTTAACTAGAGCATAGATGCTATCAAATCCCATTTTGCTGATCCCCAACATTTTTTTATGGAAATGATCTTGAATCTTGAGTGTTGCGACTTGGAGCACCAGATCCAATCGCTTACAAGTAGCCAGTGTGATTTTTTTTTTCATCATGGAAGTAAAACATAGTAGTCGCAATCCTTTTTATGGCAACATATTACATGGTCCTAGATGTGTAGCTGCAATGTGGAGAAGCTCCGGATATTGAGTGACTGGAGATCAATCCTGCGAGTTGATGTGGAGTGAATAACAAGAGGATAGCTATCCAGATCTTTAACGACCTTATATTGAAACTTATATGAGCCATACTCCATTTCCTAGAATATAAATTTGGTGGATCGTGGCATGTGTTGTTTCATTTCAAAAAGCTCTACTTGTAGTAGCGAAGGTGAAGGCAAAGGTGGCATTGTTTTTCGAGCCCATCATCAATACAAATTCGATGAATTTAAAGTCAATGTTGGAGTTTTTGTTCTCGACTTCATTTCCACACCAGTAGAACTATCACTATGCTCATGCATATTAGGCATGATTTAGAAAATGATGAGAAATAACATGAAGGTACTTTTTTCTAAAGATGGCGACAGATTAAGCAGTCTTCCAAGCCTGCATAGTACATTGCAATGAGAATGGAGTCTTCTATTGGGAAAAACACATTATTAATATTTTTAATGTTTTTTTAATATATATGATCATGATGGGCCCAAGACAAGGTCCATGTGAGCATACAGAGTGATAAGACCCACTACATTATGTTTCTTTTTAAGTGGATATTTTTTAAATGATGGTGGTGCAATTTATTTCAAAAGAGGAGATATGTGTATTGGTCGTCCATATGGTTTTATGGGGCATTTACTTTATAAAGACCTGAAATTTATTTTGTAATGTTTTCCCACATGGTGTGGAAGAGCCTCACATGGCCATTTTATTATTACGATGGACATTCTGGAATACTCCCTCTAGAGAGGCATACTATTTTTCATAAAATGAAGGCCCCATTGAGACCCAAACATAGGGGTATTTATAGTCATAGAAAAGGTTTTTCTGTGATGGACACATTGGTGGTGTTCAATATTCATTTTGAGGTTGTTTTATTTGCATTTTTTAGCCTCAAATATATTGTATCATGGAGTGCACTCTCGGTTGAACCCGACACTCCCAAAGCAAATTGTATGTGATCCTTGTACCTAGTAAGCTTATCTATAGATGGTGGTGCAATTTATTTCTAAAGAGGAGATATGTGTATTGGTTTCCCATATGGTTTTATGGGGCATTTAATTTATAAATATTTGAAAGTTATTTTGTAATGTTTTCCCACATGGTGTGGAAGAGCCTCACATGGCCATTGTATTATTACGATGGACATTTTTGAATACTCCCTCTAGAGAGGCATACTATTTTTTCATAAAATGAAGACCCCATTGAGACCCAAACATAGGGATATTTATAGTTTTTGAAAAGGTTTTTATGTGATGAACACATTGGTGGCGTTCAATATTCATTTTGAGGCTGTTTCATTTGCATTTTTTAGCATCAAATATATTGTATCATGGAGTGCACTCTCGGTTGAACCCGAAACTCCCAAGGCAAATTGTATGTGATCCTTGTACCTAGTAAGCTTATCTATAGAACTAGCGGATGTAGCGGCTAGTTACCCATGCACTCTGATGGGATGAAATATTACCATAAGGACACCTACTCTAGGAACTATAGACATAGATACCCTAGACTCTATTCGAGGATTTTTTTGGATCAACTTCTGAATACTATAAACGAAGACACTTCAAAATATTCTCTTCTATTCTCTTATTTATTTCTTCTCCTTCACATTTTTATTCTATGGCTCATTTTATTGTATTTCATGGCTTATATCTCTATTGTATTAAGGTACATTTTTTGCAGAGACCGACACATTTTAGATTGAGTTCACCATGAGGGGGGATGATATTCATGGTGAATCTAGTTAGTGACCTACGAGAGGCAACATGCCTGGAGTATGACCTACAGAGGCAACAGACCTAAAATTGGTTGATCCTAAGGCACACAGGATGACCGTGAGGTACTTAGACAGCTGACCTAGTGGCAACAAATCTGAAAAAGTGGTTGATTCTATGGCAACAGATCCGAGGAAGTGGCTGACTCTATGGAAACAGATCAAGATGTATACACTATTGATCTAGCATTATTTATATTTGGAGAGCCAAGTGCAATGTTAAATAGATGATATTTAATATTGATACAAAGAAGTACAATATATAGGCATAAGCCTATATGAAATCGTGACAAATGTCAATGAACATGACAAGAATTAAAACAAAATGTATAGTGCACATTAAGGGGGAATGTTAGAATATTAATGTGCACTATACCTTCTATTTTGACACTTGTCATGTTCATTGACATTTTTCATGATTTCATATAGGCTTATGCCTATATATTGTACTTCTTTGTATCAATATTAAATCTCATATATTTCTCATCCCAACATATAGAACTCCTTATGTTCTTATCGATATTTAGCCAATACTCATCAATTGTTCATTTTAATTTTATTCTTAAGATCGTAATCCACTGATCTCTATCAACCAACATATCCTCCATCTTGAGTTTTTATAACTCAAAATTTTATCCATTAAATTTTTCAATCTCTACCCATGTGCTTCCCATAATTTTCCTTCACCCAGATTCTTTTGTATATGGATCCCACTCAAGAATTAATTTATCACAGGGTTGAAACCCTTACTCCTCGAACAAAGATAAAAAACCAAACTTTGATGCCAAATGAAGAGCAAAAAGCCCTAATAAACTAAATTTGGAAAAATAGTAAATACAAAATCAAAGGAAAAAAGAAGAAGATAATAGATACATAACACAGTATTTCACCTGAGAAACCCTTATGAGAAAAAACCTAGCACAGTAATATCTCCTTATTATATAAAATTAATTGTATCCAGTACAATAATGTTCATCTCTCATCACTCTTCAAACCTAATGAAAGTGCAATTAAATAACAAAAGCACAAGAATGAATTTTACAATACCATAGGCAAAAAACCATGGGTTCAAATATTTAACCCTAAACAACCCATATGGGTCTAAAAATATATTAAGAAACCTTAAAAACTTTACCAGGGACTTTTGGCCTTGGACCCTCACTTTTTGAGGGTTTCCACTCCTGAACCCCAACAAGGATACATGGAGAGTGTCTAGTATCTTTTAAAGTTAACCCCACCAAAATAACATGGAAAATATTCAACATATTTCCAACATTTATGCTTAGGGTTAATATAGTGACCGTTTATACTAATAATAATGATTTTATAGCTTCAAAAATAGTGTAATTTAGTCATTGGTATCAAAATAGGAAGTTATTCTTATCATATTCTATAAATACCCATCATGTATCTTCATTTTATGACCATTACCATACATTTAGCTCCTAGAACAACCCTACCATACTCTCATATGCTCTTTATTATTGCTACTTCTAACACTACTTCCAAGCTTTCTACATATGTTACTACTATGGTATGACCTCCTTGCCCTCTCTCCCTTTCTCTCTCTCATCCTTGTAGGTACAACCAAATCCATTGACTATTGGTCCATTGCCTTCCATGAATGAGGATGGTATGCTCTACTAGGATTTATAGCTAAAGGTCAAATTTATCCCTCAAGGACTAGTTTTCAAGGCCCATTGAATGCTTTGCATTCATTCCAAGTGTGATCTCTCCTTTTTATTTTGGTGACATTGCAAACAAGATAGAATAAAAATGAGTTCTTTATTATGCTCAATTATGGATGGTATCATTCTTGATGCCCTAGGTGTCAAGTATTTCTATTTTACTACACAAGGATTCAGCTTACATATGCATTTTATGGATGATCTTAGTGTAGTATGTCCTTGAATGTCATCTCCTAATTTCTACTTAGATCAGAATATTTTTAGTTTTAATTGCATGCTTGTTGCTTTATTATCTTGGTTTAAGTATTTTGATATAGCCTAGTAATTTATGTACTTATATAAGATGTCATTTTTTCCTTGCAAACAAAATATCAAACCAAAATTTACTTGGTGAAGTTATAGAAGATCAAAGTAAAATTTAAGTTGTGTGGTAATCTTCCAAATGATGACAGGGTTTCAAATGAATCTTCCTCAAATACACTAGCCAATTACAGCATCCCTTATGGAGGAAATATGTTTTTGTTACTAATGTATTCTTTCCTTAGCCCTTAGTTCAGATTATGATGAGGTGTTGAAAGTTGTAATCTAACTATAATTGCCAAGGATGATATTATATGGTGCAATCATGTGTATGCCTATAGAAAATCATTATGCAATGTAATTATTTGTTATTTTTATATAGCCTAGATATTCATCATTAACATAGTCATAGTTAAACCCTTAATTAACTTAAATCTAATCCTCTCAAATTTCCTACTTTCTGCTCTAGTGATTTAATGTCTTTTGCAATAAACTCAATATCTGGTAAACTCTCAGCAATAAATTTGATAGTGGATGTATTTCATCCAAGTCAATTTCCTTATAAGATTCATTCATCTCTACTTGTCTAGTGCAAAGCCAAATATTATACTATATGAACACAAGATCATTGAGGATCAACCTATTGTGCTCCTTAGTATATATGACCTCAAATAGAGGTCAGTTGTGCTCACACCAAAAAAGCACTACAATTTTAACACAAGATGTGGATAGCCATCCTCCTCAAGTTAGGTGTTTTCTAAGCATAATCCTCCCATCATAAATCTCTAAAAAATATTATTTTCAAATTATTAATTTACATTTATAACTATCATAAATCTAAACTACAAAAAAATATCACAAATATTTAAATTTTAAAAGTTTAGATATTTTACCTAGTCATAAAGTTAATCTTGATTCTTTGTAGGAGGATGAAACATGATCTCATGAGTGGCCTTATAGGTTTGTAACTTGGAAATAATGAGGTGATGTTTAGTCGAGTCATTACCATCCTTTTTGTGCAAGTATAGAACCCCCTATAACTCTTTATTAGCACTAAGACTATCGGTGTAGAATAATTTGGGATTCAAGAAGTACCTCATTGCATGAATAGGTCAATGGAGTTGCCTTGTCCATCTCTTATCACTAATATACCAAATTGGTTTATACTTGGACCACCATAATAGTGTTTGATGACCTTCTTTGTTGTATCCATTGCCTCATATAGCTAACCTTAATTTTTTTGAGGCAAAAAATCCTTACCAAGGGTTCCATAAAATTGAATTTAATAGTAAATACTATTAAAATAGAAAAAATAAATACTAAAATAACTATAAAATTAAATTTTAAAATTTAAATTTGAACAAGCAATTACCTTGAGAAATTCCCATGCCTTCAAATCCACTCCCTCTATTTTGAATGAAATGGTAAGGCATATCATTTCTTACTTACTAACATCCACTCCAAAGTAACTAATATCAGTAGAAGTCTCTACAAGGTTATGAAATTTGAGGTAAATCACGTAATTCTTCGGCAAAGAATATCCCTCCCATAATTATGCTTCCTCATAAAATTGAGCATCCATGTGTGATCATATATAAATTGTCTAATGTTCTTCACATCTTCCATCATGGTCTTAACCCTATGTAAGTTTTCCAATGTCCTTAATCATGAGGTCAATGCTATCAATAACACACATGCTCCAAAAATATAGAGGGATACTCCTCAGGAAGTATACTCGTAGATACATGTGTTGTTACATTGTTTATCACTACTTGGATAATTTTCTCTAGTCCTACTTCTAGTATGACCTCCTCAAACAAATTGAATAGCATTTGTACATTATTCATCTCTCGTGAAGCATCAACCAACTTCAAGAGGACCATGGATCCATATTCCACCTAGATCTGCCATGAATTTTATAAGTATGTGGTTCCTTGCATCCATCCATCCATCAAATAAAATATTGCAGGTAGTTCTCCATATCTCCTTATGCTCTTCTACAAGAGTATATGTGTTTATGACACACCCCTTTAACAATGGACCACTAAAATATTTTTCCAAAGGTGCCTTAGCTCTTTTTCAATCCTACTTAATGCCCTCACTAAGGATTCCCAATAGGGGTCATTCACACAATTGAAGAGAATTTTGTATTAATACAAAAAAAAATGTTATGGTTTTCCTTACTTCCTTCACTTTTGAAGATTTGTTTGTCTTGTGTTGGATCCTTAGCCAACACTCACACTACTCCCACTCCCACTACCTCATTGAATGCAAGAGCTAAGAACATATTCTTTAGCATCAACAAGAACATATAGTTCATCCTTATCCCCACAAAAAGAAGCCCAAGGTCATACTCCATATTTCATTACAAATATTTTTCTTTAATAATCTATTTGTTTGGGCTCCTTACTACACAACCAAGCCTTCACTATATTTTTATCATTCATCTGCTCTAGGACAAGGGTCCACATCAGGCCCTGGTTGTCCAATTAAATGGTACTTGATATAATGGATACCCCTTGCATGTCCTTGTTATAGTGTTTATAAAAAAATTGATTTTTTTAAGTTTACTTTAATTTTGTGCTTTCACATTGGGTTCCTCCCTAGGCTTGGATTTAGGGTTGAACTTGAATAAATTGGATCATTGTTATCAATAGTAGTTCCATGGACCTCACTCAAAGAATCCATCTATTTTTCAAAGGGAAAAAAGATAAATAAGTAACTAATAAATTTTCTATGGTCTGGCCTACATGTTTTAGGAACGACAAACAAAAATAAAATAATGGAAAAAATTAAAAAATAAGAAAACCCTAGGTATTGGTAAAAATTAAAACACCTCTAAAACCTTGAAAAATGAATGAAATATCCTTTGAATGGTGTATAATCCTCTAATTTAATCTTCAAAAGTGGTTTAAATTTGGTGTTTGACCTCTTAAGAAAATTTTGTTCACAAAAGGAGAGAAGAAACAATGGGAAAAAGGGGTCAAATTTGCTTTTGAAAACTTTATTGTTTTTAGCTGCAAATTATGAGTTTACTTGAGTTTTTTATGAGAAAATTGTGAAAAACTCATCATGATTCGATGATATTTCAATTATGATAAATTTAAATAAAAAATCACCACCCATAATCTCTTGTAAAATTTGTGAGAAATCATGGGAAACCAACAATTTTTTCAACTATGATATGTATAATGCAAACTAAAACATATGCATTCAAATCATAGTTAGTAGGCATCAATGTAATAAAATACAGGTACTATTTAGTGTGTGTTTTTTTTTTTCCCACTCTCTAAACTGATTTTTTTATGCATCTATCATATTTCTCCCAAATTATGTCCTCCCTTTCTTTGTCTAGTGGAGAGCAACCTATCACCATTTGAAACATTCAAATAAAATTAGTCAATTACAAATAATCTACCATTTAATTATATTTTAAAATTATGATTATTGATTTCAAAGTGTTGAATCAATAATGCCACATCACCAATTATTTATAGATATAAATACTATAAATTTTGAGATGTGATAGAAACCTCTAATGATACAATTCAAATATACCCTAATGAAATAGATCTAAACTTCACTTGATAGCATCATCAAAACCATATACCATCTCAAAGCTTAGCACCAACACTAATAGACTTGGCACCAAGACCAACTCTTTCATTTGATCTTACCACCAACATAACATCAATGCTCAAGTGCCACCCACATGGTGCTAGCCTAGCCTATGTACTAAGATGTTCAATATCGTCTTAAACTATGGCATCACCTATAAAATACCAATGGTCAATCAACCTCCAATTGCATTCTCTATTTTTGTAACCATTGGAATATGAACCATTTGGTCTTCTCAAACGTTTCTTCATATCTTATCTATACATAGTCATATTGATGTTTTCTATAGTAGTGAGAAGTTATGATAGACACACATCTCTTCTATCGAGACAATTTTACAACTTTTTTTTACTAATATAAGAAAACTTGTGCATATATTTATTTGTTCTTTTTTTTGTATCCACTAGTATAGTAGCAAATCAGGCTTCCCCACAAAACTATATCAATACCAATATTTTGAAATGCAATGCTTAAATTCAACTTCCTCTATATAACTAAGTCTCTAATAAAATTATACCTCAAAACATGTGCTTTGATCTTATATGAAAACAAGTTTTTTAGTCATGTGTATTGCACTTGTATTGTCACAAAAAATAGTAGTTGATCTTTCTTACCTTTCACCCAAGTCTTCTAGGTTATACATCAATCATACTGCCTATGTGCTTGTTGATGTAGTTATTGCATAATTTTCCTCTATTGTCAAGAGGATGACCATTATTTGTTTCTTTGAAATCCAAGTTACAAATCCATTTTCCAATTAGAAAGAATTTTCTAATGTAGATTTTCTATCATGAGTTGAGGATTTTTAGTCGAATTCAATGTGTCCAACCAGCTTAATCTTATTGGTTGAGGTATGATGGATTCTATAATTTAAAGTTCCTTTCACATACCTCAAAATTCTCTTAGTTGGTTTCATATGATATTTTGATATCTCACTTATGAATCTTGAAATCAAAGAGACTACATATGCAAATATCTAGTCTTGTCATTATCAAGTGCATAAGGATACCAATTAAACTTATATACTTCCTTTCTTCTAATCTTTAAAATTCCATCATCCTTGTACATTTTTCACCTTATGCAAGTAGGTAGAAACATATTTGCAACTTTCCATAACAAACTTCTTCTACATATCAAGTACATATTTAGATCAAAAATGAAAATCCTATTTGTATTTGATATACCTTTATTCCAAGAAAATAGCATATCAAACCCAAATAACTAATTTCAAATTCTTGCATCATGGCCTAAACGCTTTATTTATTCTTGATAAATTTTGGGTGAAAATTATATCATCAGCATAAAAACAATCAAAATATCATCACCTTTCATTCTATAGTACAATGTGGACTTATTCTTACTTCTCACAAATCTACACTTGAAGAAGTATGAATTAAATTCTTGAATACCATGTCCTCAGGGATGCTTGAAATCATATAATGTTATTTTCAACTTGTAGGCGTGTCATTTACCTTTACTTTAAATACTTGTGGTTCTTCTATATATACTTATTTAATATTGTTATTAAAGAATGCACTCTTTACATCAAGTTGGTGTACACTCCATATTTTTTGGAATGCTAAAGGTAAGACCATTTTTATCATGTCTTGTCTTGCAACATGTGCATGTCTCATCATAATCTATGATAATTTGTTGTGCATACCCCTTAGCCATTAGCCTTACTTTATGTATTTTAATTGATCCATAACTATTGTACTTGGTTTGAACACCTACTTCACTCCAATTAGCTCATTATTATTTGGAATTTCAACTAACTCCTAAGTATCATTTTTTTCAATTGCATTTTATTCTTCCTTAATGGCTTTAGTCCATACCTTGCTTTTATTTGTTTCTTCAATACTTGAGGGCTCCACTACAATCTTAGATAATAGTGCCTATTTCACCACATTATCTTCTTAATCCTTTTCCCTTTGTTCTTGAGCTTATGCTTACTTATGAACCTCCTATCAAAATTCTAATACAACTTTTTCCAACTTATATGTGATTGTGATGTTTTATTCCCTTTTGTGCTCGTCTTTGGAAAAATGTATGTACCTCCACTCGATGCTTTTGACACTTATGACTATCTTCTCATTATTTTCTACTTGCCCATGTCCTCCCACATCATAAAAATTACATCTCATTATCTCAATTTATGGTCATAACATCTATATGCCTTGCTTTCTTCATAATAACAAATAAAAATACATGCTCAACTCTTTGGATCTAACTTCTTCCTTTTCTTATCTTCAACATGAACATAATCCAAGCAGCCAAACACTCACACAACTTACCAAAGGCTTATTTCTATAGCATGATTTATGAGGAGTCATTCTTTACCGTAATTGAGGAACTTATATTGAGGATGTACATTGTTATTGTAATTACTTCAACTCACAAATGATTTCTCAAACCTTTTTCTAACACCATGCTTTGTCATCTTCCTTATTATTCTATTTTTTATTTCTACTAGTACATTTTGTTGAGTTGTATAAGTTTTTGTCAACTGTCTTCTTCGTTTATGCTTATCACAAAATTGATTAAATTTCCTGGAATAATACACTACCATAACGAATCCTTAATGTTTTAATTTTATATCCACTAGCATTCTCTACTATGGCTTTGAAGTTATTTAACACTTCAAAAGTATCTCTTTTGTTCTTCAAAAAGTATGGCCAAGTTGTTCTAGTATGGTCATCAATGAAAGTGATAAAGGATAAGGATTTGCAAACACTTATTGTATGTATTGGACCACAAATATCTAAATGAATCATGTGCAATGGATACAATGCTCTCCATGTTCTTCCTCTTGGATAGCTTTCTCTATGATATTTTACCATTGTGTATGTTGGAGTATATTACATTATTTGGTACATGCTAATGTACCACATTGGGTACATATTTAGATTAGGAGTGAGTCTTATATTAGAGAGTTGGTATTTACTTTATGTAATGTCATAATGTGCATGAAATGCACAAATATTTGTAGTTAAGTATGCAAGTATGATGAGTATAGAGGTGCACGTGTTCTTTATGTAAGAGTGCACATGTGTCCTTAGAGTAGAAAGTGAAGAGTCTCAAGAAGAATGAATTCCAATAGTAATCCATATGAAGAGTCACATTCCATTATACATGTGTCTCTGTGTGTGTAAGACATAATGTAGAGTGAGAGTGTGTGGAAGTATGGTATATGTGAGATCTTTATTCTATATCAAAATACTATTTTTCATGAGAATTTGGTAATGATAATTTTATGAGTTGCTAGAGAAGTTATTTATGAGTTTTATATGATTATAATATTATCATTTCATATATTTTCTATAGCAAATTTATGTTAGATCTTGTGGTTATTTTTCTTTAAGTATTAAGAATCAAAAGCTAACAGTAGTATCAGAGCCATAAGGGAGATTGATAGGATATAGGGAGATTTTTTTTACATAATTTAAAAGTTGCTATTTGGTTAGCAGGATTGCCAAAAAACTTGTGAAGACTAGATTGAAGAACTAGTGAAGTTTATTGATTTTAAAATTTTAGAGATTTGGATGTATTTGATTGCTATTGTATAATATTTTGTTGCATAAAATTAGTTCTTATAAGTTGAGAAGCTTCCTACAATAGAAAGAGAATAATTTCACCTTCGATTTCTTGAATGTCTATGTGCTTTCCTCGCATAGGAATTAGTTTTTGGAGCTGCAGCAAAAGAGTAGACATTGAATATTAAAGACGTCCAATAAAGAGGCCCCATTGGATATTGAAGAGGTCCAAGAAAGAGGTCTCATATAATATTGAATATTAAGGAGATAAATAAAGATATCCCCATAGAATATTAGATTGAGGAGACCTACGAAAGAGGTCCCCATAGCAGATTGAAATAATAAGAGAGAAAGAGGTCAAATAAGCCCTATTGAAGATTGAGAAAGAGGAGACTCGAGAGAAGAGGTCTCCATTGCATATTTGATAAATGATATAGGACATTTGAGAGAGAATATTGAGGAGGCCTAAGAAAAAGGTCCATTGAAATTTTGAAGGAGAAATTTGAATAGAGAAGCCCTATTGAGAAATTGAAGTGGCCATTAAATAAGATTTGAAGAAAGTTTGAGGTAGAAGATTGAAAGAATAAGAAACTCCTAAAAAGTGGCAATCACATCAAAATTGAGATTATTGTTGTCATCCAACAACAAGCCCAAAATTATTTGTAAAACTAATTCAAGGAGAATAATTTTGGCAAGGATTTCGCTAAATTTGAGAAAGTATTTTTTGAAGACTTCAAGACATTCAGAATCTTGAAGAATAGGCTAGCAAAGAGGTCAAATTTGAAGACAGAATTCAACGGAAGCTAAGGAGAAGAAAGAAGATTGAAAGAGGCCACAAATTGATATTTTTGGAGACAACCATTAAAGTTTTTGAATGCTAATTTTTGAAGGAAAATATTGCAGATTGTTGAGGCAGAATTTGAAGAGTTTTAAGACAGCAAGATTGAGAAGGAGAAATCAGATATTTTGAGCAGCATTTGAAGAGTTTTGAAGAACAAATTTGGGTAGCATTAGAAGGAGATAGAAGAGTTGCAAATTGGAAAAGTTTTGGGCAGTTTTGGAAGTATTTTTGGATAGTTGATTGAAGGAGGAATTAACAGTAATTTAAGGTAGATAATTGAAGAAGATAGAGGCAGATTTTGGACAGCAAAAATGCAGCATATTGGATTGCATTTGGAGCTGGAAATTTTAGAGAATTTTCGCAGCAATTTGAAGGAGATGGAGTTTTGTTTTAGACAACATTTGAAGAAGAAAATAGCTACAAACTGAAATACATTTGGATAGCATAATTTGAAGGAGATAAGAGCTCAATTTAGACATAATTTTGAGAAGCAAAGGAGCTACGAGTTTCAAAAAAAATGGGTAGCATTTGATAAGAGAAAGAGCAGTTTTTTTAATAGCATTATTAGAGGAAGAAGAACATAGTTTTTGGAAGCATTTTGTAAAGGAGAGAAGCTACAAAATTCTACAGGATTGGATAGAAAAAAGGAAAGCTAAATCACCAAGAAAACTGGTTACAAAGGAGGCCAAAGAGGTTTGAAATATTGGTGCTTTAAAATTATTTTTATCCAGGTATTAAAACGGGTTTATTCTAAGCACCATATTAGAGTTTCTAGAACAATAAAATAAAGGTCAAGTTTAAGTCTTCAAAGTTGAAGAAGATTGCATCCGCACCATATTAGAATCTGCATATTATAGACAACAAAAATAAGTTAGATTTGATATAAGGAAATAATATTTTTGGAAATTGAATAAGTCAATATTTTCATAGCAAATATTGGAGAAGAAATATTATCCAAAAAGCAAAGTATTTATCAAATAAGCTTGGCCCATAACCATGTGGAAAAATGAGCCACCATATTGTCAAGGTATAGCCACCATGGAAGAGAAGACATCCACGTTGAGGATGAACCACTACAAGTGAAAACAACAACCAAAGAGTTGAGAAGAACCACCAAGGTTGAGCCACCAAGTTGAGGAGGAGCAAAGCCTCAATGCCACCATTAGCACCATTCAAGGAGGGCAAGTGTGGCATATAAATAGGCAGTAAATTTAGGACAAGTTAAGCGCTAAGGGATCAACCACCATACAAGTGGACGTTGGGATTGCAAGTGGTGAGATGCCACATGTTGACTAAAACATTCAAGATACCATAACGCCTTGAAAACACTTTAGGCTGATCATTGCCAAGTGTTACATAGTAAGGAAGTGCTTTAGATAATTAAAGCACTAAAAGGAGACCTATGGTATATGAGCTGAAGAGGTAAAGTTATTACTTGCCATTTGGCACATCAAAAATAGAACACCAACAACCTTGGAGAGAATTAAAACGTTTGAGGCATTTATTAATGCATGGGTCGTAAATAGCACAAGAGAGAGTCGTTTGGAAGGAAGTTCAGGTTGTAGAAATAGGAGAGTGCCTTGCAACAAGAAGTTTGTTGAATATTCAATAGTGAAGACCGATTATTTCTCCCAAGATAGCATGTGCCTAGATTATTGAGGTAAATTTTAGATTATAATTTAATTTATTTAAAGGTTGGAGTAATAATGAGGATTTTATAATTAGTTTATGAAAGATTGAGTTTGATTATTATATTATTACATTGATTAATAAATTTTATTGGAGGTATAAGGTTTATAAGTGATAAATCAAACCTTAGATATATTATTATTGCATTTTAGAAAGTTTTGTGAAATTTTGAAAAGCTAATTTAAAGTTTTGGGAAGATAATTACATGTTTTGTAATTAATTAGTTTGATTTTGTTAAGCAATTTGAAATATTTGTAAATTGATAATTTTGGAGAAATAAGGAGTTCAACATCAAATTAGGAACACAAAATTTGCAAATATATTTTACTAAATTTCTAATTGGGAATTTATAAGGAATTCAACACCAACATAGGATTGTGAAATTTAGAATTTAGAAATCATATTTTTGAAATTTGGGAGATAAAAGGAATTCATTCATGACCAGGGAGAAATAAGGTATTAGCCTTAAATAATAGAAGTTGATAACTATATTGAAATTATCATTAAAAAAATAGGGAGATATAAGGTAGTCTACAAGTGTTATCATGACAACAAATAAATTATTTCTTTCAGAATCCCAACTTCTTAAAGGTCCTAATTACACTTCATGAAAAAACAAAGTGAGGTCAATATTGATAGTAGAAAAGCTTTGGGATATTGTTAAAGGAGCAAAAACTAAACCTACTGAAGATGCTAGAGAAATTCAAAAGTATGAAGAAGATGAAGCAAAAGCACTCATGATAATAACATTTACAATTACAGATGATATACAACCATACATTAGTTTAGCAGTAACTTCTATAGAAGCTTGGAATACTTTAGCCAAGATATTTAAAGGAATGAATAAAGCCACTATCTTGAATCATCAAACCAAATTGCATTCTCTAAAATTTAATAGGGGTGAAAGTATATAATTCTTTCTAATAAAAGTGGTAGATATAAAAAGAAAATTATTAACCTTAGGAGAAAAGGTAAAAGACAAGTTTCTTGTTCAAGTGATTCTAAGAGAACTTCCAGAAGGCTACAAGCATCTAGTCACATCCTTACAAATTCTAAGTAAAGATACATCATTTGATGAGTTAGTCAATATACTACAAGAGTATGAGGTAGAGAATTTAGTCAAATATGAAATGACTAACAATATTTTCGTCTCAAAAGATAGTCCACAAAGATATGTTGCTTCATTCTCAAGGGACGAATAAAAATGGAATAATAGATATTGTCAAGTTTACAAAAAAGAGAGGATATAATACAATCCAAGAAATCAGTTGTAGGGGAATCAATTAAATCAAGGAGGTCAATCAAACAAGTCATTTTAGTGAAGACAATATCAGAATCTATACAAACCTCATCAGAGACAAATTCAATGTCATTATCCTTCTCAATATCAGTATAATCAATCTTAGCTACAATATAAAGAAGGAAACCAATAGGGGCACTTAGCTCAATAAATTAAAGAAAACCAAGAACTAGAAGAAACAGTAGAAGAAAATAGTGTAAAAGCTCTTTTGGTAAAATTAATATTTTGAGGATAATAATAATCTACATGATCAAGATTCAAACAAGGAGCAATCTAAAGAAGGTACGAGAAGAATGTACAAGATATAGGAACCGGATAAAGACCATAAAGTCTTCAATAACCAAATAATGTAATACAAGGGGGTGTTCAGGTATATTACATTATTTGGTACATGCTAATGTACCACCTTGGGTACATCTTTATATTATGAGTGTCTTAGATTAGAGAGTAAGTATTTACTTTATGTAATGTAATAATGTGCAGGAAATGCACAAGTGTCTTGTAGTTAAGTATGCAAGTATGATGAGTGTAAATGTGTACAAGTGTCCTTTATGCAAGAGTGCACATGTGTCCTTAGAGCAGGAAAGTGAAGAGTCTCAAGAAGAGTGAAGGCCAAGAGTACTCCATATGAAGAATCATATTCCATTATATGTTTCTATGTGTGTGTGTGTGACATAATGTAGAGTGAGAGTGTGTGGAAGTATGGTGTATCTAAGATCTTTATTCTATACCAAAATACTATTTTTCGTGAGCATTTGGTAATGGCCATTTTATGAGTTGTTGCAGAAGTTATTTATGAATTTTATATAATTAGAATATTTTCATTATCATATATATTATATAGCAACTTTATTTTAGATATTTTGGTTAATTTGCTTTAAGTATTAAGCATCAAAAGCTAACAATGTAACCTTCAAACACTTCATCCTTTGCTTTTATACAAGGCAATCCATGTATCATTCCTTTAACATTCAACAAATACAAGCTTTGGAATTTAAGTGATCGTGCTTTTGTTGTCATATCTAACTCTTGTCCTCAATGGTTGTATGACACAAATTGCTCTTTTCTCCAATTTTCAAGGGGAACATATTATTCTGTCATAGGTACAATAGTCATTGTTTGGTTCCCATTTGTTTTGTCATAGATGATACTCATTCTTAAACATCAATTTTTAGTATTTCTCCACAAGCTACCCCATATTTATCTAATTGTACTTCAAGTCTATTGTGAAGTAGACATTTCATATATTCTTCTTTCCATTTTTTGAGTCAATCTATAAGGCAAACTCTAATGCTTTGCTATTTACAAATTTTACCTTGCTCTTGTATGAGTCATTCTTCACAAACAACTCCTTTTTACTAGTTATATCATTTGAACCATCAAAATCAAAGTACCAAAACTCTTTAGTTGAAAATTTTGACATGTTGCATAACAAGAACATATTTTTTGAACTCTCGCCTTTTCTATGTAAAAATATTATTTTTCCCTCCTCCATTGATTGTTTTTTATTCTACATTATTTTCACAGTGGCCACACTTCCTGCAATAGTGACATTGAATATTCCTCTTATCCATAAATTTATCTTTGCTTATTCTACTATAGCCATCTCTTCTACCTTGGCTTCTTCCTCTTGTAAATTGTTAATTTTGTTGTTCCCATTGTTGTCCTTGGGAATTGAAGCTTGAGCCAATCCCATTATTGTTTGACACTCTGGTATTGGAAGCAAAAGCTTACTTAAGTTTTCTTCTTTGTTATTTCTAATTATTTCTTCATGAAACATAAGTGATCCAACCAATTAATTAAACTCCAACTTCTTCAAATCTTTGTTCTCTTCAATAATCATTCCAAAATTGTTCTACTTTGGTGACAATGTTCTCAACACCTTGTTCTTACAATAGATACTTGTTTTGTCCACAATGTCATACACCCTTGCACAATAATCTCCTACATTTTCATTATACCTCATTCTTAGATTTTCATATTCTCTCTTCAATGTCTAATACATTACTAAATTTTTCAAACCCTCTATAAGTTGTCTTCAACGTGTTCCAAGCTCCTTTGGTAGTCTTACGCTTGCAATTCTTGGAAAAATACTTGCATCAAAAGTCATTTATATGTGTTACAAAGTTAAGGCATTCTTTCTTTATGCTTCATCCATATTCTTTTTCCCCATATCTAATTAAATACTCCAATCTAATAGGTTCCTTATAACCATGTTCCACAACAGCCCATGCTTCTTTGGAAATCAACAAAGTCCTCATCTTTATGCACCAATAATTATAATTTTCTCCTTTAAATTATAGGATGCGCAGTGAAGCATAATTTATGAAGTTTTTTCCACAAACTTTCATTTTAAATTTTCTAGTTAAAGAAAACCAAATCCTCGGGCTTTCGACTTCTCCAAGCTTCAAGCTCTAATACTAATATGTAAGATGGAGTGGTGCTTTAAATCAATTATTAACAAAGCATAGACAAAAATATGAAAGAAAATAAATTAGCAAAAAAATCCTTAAAAAAACACTTCTAATCCTTAATTTTGTACATATAACTTCAATATAAAACTCCATACATATGCAATAGAATGTTTCTTGGTTGTCTCACAAAACACTCATGCTTCACATTCTCTCTAAATTTCAATGAAAACAAATTTTATTATTTTTTTAATTCACTTGCAACTCCAATTTTATCATATTTTGTTTTTCGTTCTATTATTGTCTTGTTCTTATTTCTGTCAAATTCAGGATCGTAACTTCCAACAAAAATTGCACATTAAATTATTAAAAGTGGTATTTATTGAATCCCAAATAGACCAATAGTTTAGAAATAGATTTTTTTTTTAATAAACATTAAATATAAAAGTTGCTCACAAACTACATATATTATTTATATTATTCTGCATTTAAACATGATATTCTTTGAATCCCTATAGATGAATGATCTAAATTCATTTCTTTCTTTGATAATTTCATATATTTAAAAAAAATTCAGGATTTAGATATGTTATTAAGCATTTAAGCATAACATTTCATCAAATTTTGGAAAATGTTTAGCATCTAGATATAATAAGTAATGCATCTAGATATAACAAGTAATAGGCAAACTCTTGTATTGTTTTCATCTCTTTGTAGAAACTATTTCCTTTGGAACATCTTCTCCCTATTCCATCCAATTTGTAAAAAGTTTGGAGTCCCTTTCAAAACCCTTTGCAACCAATCAAAAAATAATAAACATGTTTTTCAAAGAAACTAAACCTATTTTAATTTACAATAACGTTAAAATTTCCCCTCAAGTATTCAACCTCATGACCTGCTCTCTTCCCGGGAATGTATCCCCAGTCCTCACAAGAGAGGGACGGTAACGGGGATCTTTCTCCACCGTCCCTCTTTTAGAAAGAAGGGACAGGACGTCGGGGACCATCCCCGAGACGCCGCCAACCAGCAGGAGGGACGTCGGAGGGAGGAAAGTAGGAATAAAGATGAAACACGAACAAAAATTGGTGGCCACAACCCTTTGGTTAAGATACGGACATTACATTATTTATTAACCTTTGTTTTCAACCACCCTCAACTTATTTCAAGGCAGAGCGGCAGAGTCGTTCTGTTGAGCATCCACGATGTCGTCACACTAAAAGCCTGCAATCAACGCCAAATTTCACCTCACTCCTCCATTCCTGCAATCAACGCCAAATTTCACCTCACTCCTCCATTCTTCAATTGACATTTCAAAGACATTAGCCATGTTTGAAAAGTAGGTTTAAATTCTTTCTCAACCGTGTTTGACTTATATATTAAATATATTTATTAAAACATATAGTGAGATAAGGACAATTGATTAGTTATTCATTATGTATAGTTTTTGTGTTTCTTATATTATATAATTCAAATGGATTATTAATAATATATATTTTAAAGATAAAATAAAGATAATTGGTTTAAACATAAGGTTATATGTTTACTATTTTAAAGTTTAAATTCAAATTTTATTTAATATAAATATTAATATTTGTTTTTAAATATTCGATTGTGTAACGCAGTTGGTTAATGTTTTAGGTGTTACTAATGTTCCATCCAGGCTCCATTCTCCTTATCCACCTTGCATATTTGTGGCGCAATTTGATTGTGTAATGCAGTTGGTTAATGTTTTAGGTGTTACTAATGTTCCATCCAGGCTCCATTTTCCCTATCCACCTTGCAGATTTGTGGCGCAATTGTGTTTTGGTAGAGGCTAACACGTGCTCCATTCCCCATATGCCCCACCTTGTGGATACCCAAATAATAATCTCTTGTGATTGATACCACATGGTATATCCGGATGGGACAGCTACAACTGGCCACAAAACTAGGTTCTCAAGGTTTCTGTCTAACCAAAATTTTAGTCCTGAGGGGGGCAACTCAACGATTTGAGGTTTAGCTCTTTTTCGGGAAGTCCAAGATTCAAACCATGACGTGTGTGTGGGATTGTGTTAATTCCCTATTGATAAGCATAGCTCTCAACCTTACAAGGGATCATGGCGGGGAGGGGACTGCCCAACCCTATGCGTCGGTCGTAGAGGTTTATCACACTACCCGAATCAAAAAGAAGAAAACTTTAATTCCATATTCAAACTCAACATGATGTGTTTGTTGCACAGGGTTTAGGGTATGGGAAGAGGTAGCCATGAGAGGGAGAGGAATGTGAGAGGGAGGTTGAGAGGGTGTGGAAGGGTGAGTTTTTCTGGTAGGAGAGGCTCTCCCCTGTCGTGGAGTGATGATCTCGATGTTGGTTTCGATGTGCCGATGCGTTTGGAGCTTACAGGGATTGGAGTGGATCTAGATCCTTTTGATTTTGTGGTTCTTAGAGAGCCTCTTCTAGAATTCCTATTCACGGAGCTTGTCTTGGGTAGGAATTTCTTCCTCCTGTTGGTGTTGGACGGGATTTTGGTTATTGGCGAAAAATCTACTATTTGCAAAAGCATCCCCAAGTATTCGTGTTTTGTTGTGAGTGAGATCTCGGTTGTTTGTGGTTCAGATGTTGATCTTGGAGTTGTCCTATCTGAGAACATTGATCCTGGGTTTGTGGATCCTAAGAGGTTCTTGCAGGCATTCCCTTTCGTAGCCTTTGTGCTAGGCGAGAAAAAGTTTCAATTTTTATTTGTTGATGTGAGCAGGGTTCCAGCTATTAGTTTTTTTGTTGTCACTCCTAGAGATGTTTGGCCTGAGAATGTGGATCTTGTGTTTTGGGTCCTGAGATGTTCTTGTAGGAAATCCCTTACGCAGCTTTTGTGTTGGGCGGGGAAAAAGGTTCAAATTTCAAATCGTGATGTGAGGGGGATCCCAATTGTTAGTGGTATAGCTATTAGTCCTAGAGTTGATCTGTCTGAGAATGTGGATCCTGTGTTCATGAGTCTTAAGAAGTTCTTGCAGACATTCCCTTCCATGATCGTTGTGTTGGGTGGAAAAAAGTTTCAAATTTCAAATGTTGATCTGAGCGAGAATCTAGTTGTTAGTGGTCTAATTGTTGGTCTTGGAGCTAATCTGCCTGAGAAAATTGATCGTGTTTGTGGGTCCTAAGAAGTTCTTGTAGACATTCCCTTCCACGGCCGCTGCTATGTAAGAAAAAGTTCCAAATTTCAAATGTTGATGTGAATCCAGCTGTTAGTGATCTACCTGCTAGTCCTAAAGTTGATCTACCTAAGAACATGGATCCTGTGTTTGTGGTTCCTAAGAAGTTCTTACAAGCATTTCCTTTTGCAATCGTCGTGCTGGGCAAGAAAATGTTTCAAATTTCAAATGTTGATATGAGTGAAAATCTGGTTGTTAGTGGTCTAGTTGTTGTTCTTGGAGTTGATTTGCCTGAGAATATGGATCATGTGTTCATGGGTCCTAAGAAGTTCTTACAAACATTCCCTTTCACAGCCGATGTGCAAGGCGAGAAAAAGTTTCAAATTTCAAATGTTGATGTGAGTGGAAATCCAACTGTTAGTGGTCTAGCTACTAGTCCTAGATCCAAGGTTCGTGGGTCCTAAGATGTTTTTGCAAGTAATTGAAGAACATAAGCTTATACTGAGAGGGGGGTGAACAGTATAAGACCAACTTTTACTTTTATTTCTCAAACAATATTATCCAATATATCAATGGCAATATCAACAACAATAATCAAAGCAATGCAAAAATCATCACACACAATAGAGACACCAATTTAACGTGGTTCACCTAATGTGGACTACTCCACGGAGAAAATATTTCACTAAAATTTTCTCAACAAATCTCTTGGGAATCCTTCCCTATTACAATGTTTATGGACCTCTGTCCAAAGGAGACACCAATACCCTAATCAATTTCGTGGACACCAATCCATAGAAGACACCAAGCCCCTCTACTGGTTCGTGGATCTCTATCCATAGGAGAACTCTTTTGCTCTGGCCAGTGATATTATAGAAGACTATTGCCTCCACTGCACTGGCTTGTGGATCTCTCTCCACTGAAGACCTATGTCCTCACTCAAAAGACCTCTGTCCTCACTGCACTGGCTAATGGATCTCTATCCACTGGAGACTATTGTCCTCTGCTCTGTCACCTCGAAAGCTTGCTCAATCTCTGTCGTTGTCCTCAGTCTAGCACAAATTTGCTCACAAGTCTTGTATCTGGTCTGGCACAAATTTGCCCTCAAATTTGCACCAAACTCTATCCTCAGATCTGTCCTCAAGCCTTAACACAAAGCCTGATCAAATCACAAATCAACTCTGCTCAGATTTGCCCCAAGCCTTAACACAAAGCTTGAACAAATCAATCAATCAATTCTGCTCTCAAGTCTTCTCAAAGACTTGTCTCAAATTTGTCCATAAGTCCTCTCAAGAACTTGCTCAATCTGCTCAACAAGTCTTCACCAAGACTTGCCTCAAATTTGCTCAACAAGTCTTCACCAAGACTTGCCTCAAATCTACTCAACAAGTCTTCACCAAGAGTTGCCTCAAATCGGTCCTCAAGTTTTCACAAAAGCTTACTCAAATTTGTCCTTAAGTCCCCTCTAGGACTTACTCAAATCTCCCCACAAGCTTTCACAAAATCTTGCTTAACTTTGTCCTTTAGCTTTCTCAAAAGCTTACTCAAACTACTACAAATTTTGCATACAAAACTCAACTTAATCTATTTCAGAAACCCTCTTTAATCACACAAACAAGTTTCACTTAGAATCTTGTTTAACCACAGGAACATATAGAGAATGGTTAAATACTCAATATGTTTCACACTCACTAGGTTTTGTACCCAACAAAACACTCTATCACTTTCAAACTTTCTTTCAAATCAATTCAGAAATAAAGTATAATTTGTTTCACAAAACTTGAACTATCACTCCAATGCTTTCAATCAATAATGTTCATCCAACATCACTCAAACATTCACTCAATGAAACACAAATTGCTTATAAACCCTAACCAATTGTTTCACTATACTTCCATCCACACACTATGGGTCTCAAACCTTGACTCAAGATGATTCCAATGTCACATAACAATGATACTCATGTTCTTTCAACAAACCCTAAATTGTGCACATGAAACTTACTCAAACATTTCCAACAATGCTTATCAAACAATCCTTTTCACTCCAACTTTGCATTTCACAACATTCAATCCAACAATATTTGACTCATAAGGAAGATGTGCCCATACCTTTTGTTTTGATGGAGATATGTCTTCAAAACTCTGTCTTAATCACAATCAAATCCTCTTTGCCAATTTCAAGGTTAGATAACAACAGCTTATCTCAAAATCTCCACACAAATATTCTCCTCAAATGTTATTTCACCATACAAAAATATCAAGTCTCAAGTACACCTTATAATCTCCAAACTTTTCATAATATAATTAGCAAATATTCAAATAACTCACTTTCACAATAATTCACTTCAGAATTTTAATGCATAGAATAATCAAAATTACTTCCTTATATCTCTCTACTCATAAATGAATTATCTAAATAATTAACACCACTATTCAGAAATATTCCAATGTACTTTTCAAACCAAAATGTAAATCATTCAACACTTTCAACCATGGAAAAAATAATATTTATTTCAACCACCTTATAACTCCTCAAGGCGCATACCATATAACTTTTAGACCAAGCACAATTTAAAATTTAAAAATTTAAATACCTTTTGCGCACGCTGCCTCGATGGGATTCGATCCCTGTCACGCTGCCGCCAGCACCCTAGCTGCGACCTAGCCACTCGCGTGAGCTAGGCGCTCACTTGAAACACAAAAGCGCCTCGTGCACTTTGTTTCTCCGCTTGGCACCGAAACCAAAAAAAAACTTTGCCCCTTTGTTGCCACCAAGACTCAAACGCTGGACCTACGCTCACCCAACCCCTTGCCACTAGCCCAACCACGTGGTTGGTGATAAGGCTTTAAGCCTTAGTCGATTTAACCTCCACATTTTTTTGCCGCCTTTTAAAAATTAAAAACCTCTTGCCTTATGCGCTCACGAATTTGCATCAAACCTTAGCCAATATTCACACATGCATATATTCGAAGACTTGATTTAATGTTGGAAGTCTTATGGTATAAATATCATTCTTCTTTTTCTTCGAACGTCGACAAGGGATATTTATTTAAATGTTTTTGCGCCCAACCCTAACTTAAGGTTTATTTAATTTATTTTATAAATTAATTTATAATAAATATTATAAATAATTTATAAATAACCTTTGGCATTATTTTTAACCTTAATATTATAATAATAAATATTATAATATTATTTCTTTTGGACCTAGGTATTTTTCTTTTTCACCCTTGGACCACCTTTAATATTATAATAATAAATATTATAATATTATTTCCTTTAGAACTAGGTTGTTCTTTCTTTCAGGGTATTTAACCAACCTTTTGACCAATCATGTGATGCTTTTAAACCAAATCTCTTAGGCTTAAAATATAAATATTTTAATTTTCCTTTTGCCAAATCCTTGCAATGATCATTGACAGGGACTCTTGACATCAATGACAACATAACTACTTAAAATTACCAACAATAATTCCTTCCATGGCCTTTGTGTTGGGCGGGATAAATTCTCAAATTTAAAATGTTGATGTGAGCAAGAATCCAATTGGTTAGGTCTAGTTGTTGGGCCTAGAACAGATCTACCTAAGAACATGGAGCCTGTGTTCGTGGGTTCTAAAAAGTTCTTGCAAACATTTCCTTCCACGACCGTTGTGCTAGGTGGGAAAAAGTTTCAAATTTTAAATGTTGATGTCAGTAGGAATCCAGTTGCTAATGGTCTTCTAGCTACTTCCTAGAGTTAAGATGTCTGAGAACGTGGATCCAAGGTTCGTGGGTCCTGAGATGTTTTTCTAGGTAAATCCTTTCACAGCTTTTGTGTTGGACAACATAAATTTCAAATTTTAAATATAGAAGTGAGGGTTTCTAGTTGTTTGTGATCCTTTCTTGGTCTAGGACCTGGGCAAGAAATATACTCTTATTCTAAATTCAAATGTGAACAGATTTCTTGAGAGTATGGCAAGAAAATCCTGGAGGTGTTTTTTCTGTTGGTTTTGTGCCTTCTGACTGTGGTGTGCTTCCACATTCCCCTCTTGGGAGGGCAAACCCTTTGGATGCTTGCATCCTCGAGTCCTAGTTTTTAGGAGTAATACAAAGTGCCAAGAAGGCTCCCTATCTGGATGAAGATGCCAACCCACCCTTGAGTTTGCAAGAGTTCCAACTATCCTTTTGTTTGGGCAAAATTTTCTTGTTAGCAGATGTGGATTCGAAATTTTTTAAAACTAATAGCTTCCAAATCTATTTGCCTTCCGATTGTTTTATGGATATAGGGTTCCTGGAGATCTTGCCTAACTACCCTGCTTTCATGGATCTAGGGAACTTCTTGTAGTTTTTAATTGGAAGCTTGAATCTAGGGTGTTTTATGTTAGAAGGAAATATTGTTCGATCAAGTTCAATTCAATATCTTGTACCCTTCTCTATTTTAAAAGCAAAGTGACCAAGGCCCTGTGTATTTTAGAAGTAAACAAATTGAGTTTGGGTCCCCGCAAGAAAATTTTAAACTTTTTAATTTAAATTGTGCAAGATTTTGCAAGGCTACTGGGAAATCTCTACCCCCCTAGAAATGTCCTCGAATTGGGCAAGAAATTTTTTCATTTTGATTTATAAATTGGAGAAGGTTTTTTTGTTGTATTTGAGGATCCTAAGTTTGTCCTTCAGATTCTTGTCTTGGTTTGGTCTTCTGTTGTAGTTGTTCGATCCAGATCCAAGGGGATCCAACTTTCTCTTCGGTGCTTTTGTTTTCTTCTCTTCGCTTCTAGGATCCTGTTGTTGTTGGATCCCATCTTGTTTTTCTCTGTTGCTCTTTTGTGTTTCTTTTACAGCCTCAAGGCTCTGTTTTTGTTGTAAAAGGTTCGAGAACCCTTACAAAACCACTTCTTTGATTTGTAAAAGGTTCGAGGACCCTTACAAAACCACTTCTTTGATTTGTAAAAGGTTCGAAGACCCTTTCAAAACCTTTTCTTCCACCAAATTAAAAAAAAAAAAACAATTTATTTTAAATATAGTCTTTTTCTAAAACATTTAAATTGGAATGGCATTAGATTTTCATTAGAGACCCATATTTTAGATTTATATTGAAAATATATATTCATCTAATGATGATAAAACACATTCATATACTATATTATTAATAAGACTAATATTAAATTATATATATATATATATAATCAATTATTTCATATTTATATTGGAAATATATATTCATCTAGTCTAATGATGACAAAACACATTCATATACTATATTATTAATAAGACTAATATTAAATTGTATATATATATATATAATTTAATATTTCTAAAAAATTAATGCTAATATACTTGTCGTCCCCCAACCGTTTCCCAAAATCAGCTTGCTATCCCCGCCGTCCCTAAAACCCGTTCTGCCATCCCCAATACTTTTGTAACCTTGAAAAAAAAATAAAAATAAACAACTTGTTGAAACACTGATCAACCAATCATATGTGACCATTTCAATGTCCACCCAAACAACATGAGTGACATTTGAGCAGTGTCAACATGTTATTGTACATTCAAACATGACATTCCAATATTCCATGGAAAACAATTTGAGCCAATGAACATTAAACATCAGACATCTTTCTCTTGTTTGTCCCAAGTTTCTCTAGTTGCTCCACCAGTTGCTAATCTACAAAATTCAACTGTGGGTCACCTTGACCTCCGAACCTGATGCAGTAATCTTGGAATGATATTATCATGTGTCACCCTAAACAACTTCAAAATCTTCACATTCTCACAATCATTGCTTTCTTCTCCCTCCAAGATTGATATTTTCAACATCTCTAAAAAGTCATTAGTTCGTAAATCCTCATGTCTTCTATGGATTGGAATGTTTATGTTGGTGTATGCTCTATTCCTAGTTCACCATATCACATTAACAACAGATATAAGCATCAAAATGCAAGGGTGTTTTGAAAGAGCCCAGTGATTAAATAGGCTCAACACAAAGTAGTAGAAATTTGAGAGGAACACACGACATTGATTCTGTCATCTTTGCCTAGATTGTGTTACATTATACATGTCAACTTGGATAGGAATGTTTAACTCCAATGAGAATATCAATAAAACAGGATAAATAAAGATACAAAAACCTGCCAAATATTAATATTAAGAGGCTTACAACTGAAAATCTACATTTTGCATGCTGAAGAAATCATTATGTTCCTAAGCCCACATCAATACAAATTGATTTTCTCAAAAAAATAACTGTACAGGCAAGAAACTACTTACATTTTTCTAATTTCCTGAAATTAGATTCTTACGCA
Source organism: Wollemia nobilis (assembly GCA_028583015.1). NCBI lineage: Eukaryota > Viridiplantae > Streptophyta > Pinopsida > Araucariales > Araucariaceae > Wollemia > Wollemia nobilis. Next base: position 884,335 of record JAQPPZ010003266.1, on the reverse strand, counting down.
ATGAAATCTGCATATTTTAATGTGACATTATAGGATTGAATGTTACTGTATAGAATATAAATGTAATATACTTTATCATCTGACTATTTTAACTCCATAGTCCATCCCATGCTATCCTCAGCCAACCCCATTTGAATGTTTGTAAGAGTTGAATGCAATTCCTGGGAAAATCCTCCTGAATCTCCATTCCTATAGGTCACTCTGTCGATATGCAAAATAAATAAGAGAATGGAGATGATTATTTTGATATAGGACACTTTTTAAAATATTACTAAAGTACATATTTAGCTACTAACCCTATGCCTTGAATCCGACATATTTGACTATATTACACAGGTTTTCTAGATATTAGAAAAGAAAAGCAATAGAGATATAGATAATAATTAAACATGAAAATTGCTGAATGGAGTTAATCACATAAGCATGTACTCTACCAATATTATATGATTTAAAATGTATCTGTTACACATAGGTCTTCAGATAAGTACTTGCCTTTTGTCAAGATAAGTGACACTCCCCACAGGAGACACCACCACTGCTGTGCCTGTGCAGAAAACCTCATCTGCAGCAAGCAATTCATCTACAGATACTCGGCGCTCTTCGACCTGCATTAAAGGTAAATTTTATTAAGATTTAAGATTGCTATAAAGAGTTCCAGCCAAAACAGAAGACTCAAATTGTCCATTGAGCTAAGCTAAAGTGGTTGAGACAGATTGTCTTCCACAGAGAAGCCTCAGGTTCAAGTCTCAACGGACATCGAGGCCTAGCATCTGTGAGTGGTGGGTGCTTGACATGTCCTGGCCTCACTATAAACTAAAATCCATGGCAGCCCATTAGCAAGGGAAAAAACAGAAGACATAATATTTCAAAAATAAAATCGAGTAATCTTTTCTCCAATTTGGAATATGGAATAGAGATGACTGGTCATTAAAAAAATTAAATTGAGTTATTATATACATAAGACACATAGAAATAACCTAAGCAAAAGAGCAAACTTGCTTCTTAGCCACATACCTTGTAACCTCGACTACGAGCCAGCGTAATGATACTTTTCCTAGTAATACCAGGAAGTATTGTTCCATGCAGTGAGGGGGTAGAAATTAAATTATCCTGCATTCATACTTAATGAAATGTGTTAATGGAAAAATAAAATAATTAATGAATCAATCAAGAATTTACTTCTTATTAAATAAAGGACAATTTTCTGCAGGTACACTTGTGGAGCAATATCAAGACTCACTTGATTCATGCTCAATGCAAAAACACACCAAAACAAGTTATACCTTTACTACAAAGATATTGCATGAAGAGACTTCCTCAATATACTTTTTATTGATTGAATCAAGATACAGTACATCAGTAAAGCCTTTAGCTTTAGCTCCATATTGTACTCTCAACATCTGCAAGAAAAAGGTGCTTTTGACATTAGCAAAATTGAACCAATGGATTAAAACTATACCCTCTGTATAGCATCTTGAAAATATGTAGAGGTTATATTTAGAATTACTAGTATTACTGCAATTAGTCTACTTTTTTACTTGAGCCATAACTGCAAAATAGATTACTTTCCATGACCCAATACCATCTTTACTTTTCTTTGTCATCTTTTATCTTCTTGTAGACATTATGGGGCTTCTATGCCATTGCACTAATTTAATCTATACCTTCTTCATTTTAAAAATTGCTACACATTGATTTTAATAAACTTCAATTTCAGTTTCTTTTATAAAATCTCATCTATGCCTTCAAAGAAAATACATGTGCATCAATGAATGAATTTGGTATATTCACAAGGAGATGTTTATGATATAAGTAAATATTGACAACAAAGGTTTTTCCCACCGGTGCATAATTGGTTATTGATTTAATGCCTCCTGTTCCACCAGGAGTTGCACGATGATGCTTTGTTTCAACATGCAATTGGATAGGAGCCAAGCCTTCCTGTTACATACGAAAAAGGTACAAATTAATTTTTGCCATTGTCAAGCATCAAGGAATACAAACGAGAAGTTTCTTCTTATATTTAGTGGCATTAGTCTAAATGCAATAAACCTACAATGTAACTTCTAAATTAAAAGAAGCCCATCAAGTTTATCTTCCAAAATTAACGTAAGATGAATTTGAGATCACTGTCTATCATAGTACAAGTGATAGTGGAAGATGTTGTATGTAATCAAAACAATATCAATTACATATTCTAGAGAATTTCATAAATTTCATACATCACTAAAAGTCATATTTTGGATAACATGCTAATTAAGGGGCAATAAAAAGTATACTCATGAAGTTATAGCAATTTAAAATTACACACACCGCTTGAATTGCACTTTCCTCAGTGTAGACCAAATAGTATTATTCCACACAATGCATTATTATTTATTAGATGAAGCAAGTAAATCAATCCTGTCTATGTAAGAACTCTGGACTTCCAAAACATTTTCAAACTTCTCTAAGGACCGAAGACACGAGGTATTTTGGAGTTTCACCACATGAACATTTGAAAGCTAACAAGTATTATTTTATTGTTAAAATTGTCACAATTGTGGGAACTACAATTTTTTGTCTCCATGCTAGTTTGTTGGTGGCAATATGAGGATATATCAACTAAGTACTGACGAAGTACAAAGATTCACAAATATATCAATTCTTGAAAACAGTTTGGACACATCACGTAGGTTCTATTTCTTGTGAAGTACTAAAAATGATTCTTAATCCTCAAACAGTATTTTGAGTTATGACATCTTAACATTACACTATTATATTGGTAAGGTCTGGTTTAGTTTCAGGCTTTGACTTCAGTCAAAACTTGATGCTGAATGCAATTTAAGTATACATGAATTGATAAGCATCCTGCTCATGATAGAGTTATCACATAGACACTTTCCAGCTAGGCTGGGACCTCAAGACCTTGTATCTTTTGATAAGCTGACATCAACTTTTGAAGCCAAACCTACTAATACACACACACATATAACACATTTTTTGCCTCCTCTAGTTTACAATAAAACTGGCAATATGATTTCTAGTTGAATGTGTGTTCATGAATTCTAAAGTGATGCATATTAATACTAGAAGGTTGAATCTTTAACCTATTTATCTCCTGTAATTCAGAGTAAGTATACCTCATACCAGTACGTTATGCTTTAGATTTGGGAAGATATATTCAAATTTCTGCATCTTAAATTTTGCTATGATTGGAAGTGATTGTATTAAAAACAAAAACAAGCAACACAATCATTTCCTTTTGAGAAAATTCCATCAACACAATTTTTAATGAAATTTGGCATCCATCAAATAAAATTCTCAAAACACACTTATACACCAGAGCCAAATGAACACTGAAACAGTTTCCTGTCTTTCAGTTAATACGTATGCAGTATCCCCATTTACATTAATCCTTCCTCAGAACATACATATACTGGAAGAAAACCTTAAGAGGGGCCCAAATGGTTAGAAATTGGCTTGTGGGAAACTCAAAGAGTAGACATAAAATAGATTTGTAGTTAAACATGATTGGAAAACCACTTTCTTAAAAATGATCATCCATAGACCAAAGAAGAGAAAGCACAATACAAGGAACAAGCATGAGGATTGTCATTTCTTGATCCAAGAGATCATCAGAGATGTGAATTCATGTTCCAAATTGATGAGATGGAAATCCTTAATATACCAACACAATCTTCCAGATGAACTGAAATTAATAAGAGAATTCCTTGAAAAATATTTGGCTACCACAGCCATACCAAAGGCAAAATAAGTTTAACTGAATTTAAAATATTTGCAATGACTGAGTGATTTTTGCACTAAAAACTGAGATGTTGTACAAAGTGTGGAATGCCAGATGCCTGAAGAGTTTAGACAGGAACTCGGTTCTCCATGATATTTGTCTCTTAATCCCTACATATGTATTTTGAAAAATGCGAACTCCTAGTAATAAGATCATACTTGAAGATGAGTTTCAATTAACTATCAATTTAAGAGTCAATCAAAAAAGCGAAGGAAATCGAAGCCTACCACAAGGCAGAATTAGATGCTCTTCAAAATTGAATCCTTTGGACTGGATGAAGGTTTCTCTTCACAGCTGTTAAAAACATACTGTATTTATTCTCAGCTTTGAAAACAGGTAAAGAAAAAACTTGGGAAGAGTGGGCAATCCTGAGTAGACAGTGACTTGAAACCAAATCTGGTATTAAAAAGCTCCACTCTGTAAGATATTCTAGACTATTCTTAACAACATTATTTAAAAAGGGGACTCATAGCATATGGTGCATAGCAGCAATATAATTAAATACAATATAATATGCAGCAAATTGCAATCACAGTCTTCACTTGTAAGAGAAACGTCTTTTCATCCACAAAACTCAAACAATACAATGCATCTATTTTTCATTTTTTATACAATTGCAAATGACTTTTCAAATGCATTAACTCTTTGTTTCTTTGGTTATAATCCTTAATATCCATCCACCTTATGTACAATATTAATGACATTTAATATTTGCACTATTATATGTTATATGCAATATTAAAAATTTTAAATGTTGTCAATCAATATATGGCAATACATTGTCAAATAAACAAAATGATCAAAATGCCATCAAGGCCAAAGTATTATTCTAGATATTATCAAGTCAAATCAAAAACTTTCTGAAGTTTTTAGGGAACGTCCAATTCACAAATTTCACCATGATACATAAAGGTAAAGCTGACAGATTCACAAACAAACTGACAGGAAAAAACACTTCAAGAATGGTGAGTGGAGCACTTAATCCCAAAAAAGAAAGCCATTCCTGGGCCTGAACATGACATTTGGATAACCCATATGGATATAGACGTTTCAGTGTATGGTGACAAAGCCAAAGTCTGTGTTACGAAATTTAATGAATTTTATTATAAGTGTTCAAATTTTGACAATTTTTTACCTTACAGAAACCAATTTGACAAACATGATTGGACAAATACCAATCAATAATAAATAAATAAATAAAAGAATAAACTTAAAACTTGATACATTTTTTTGATTCATTCCCACATCTAATTGACTTACTTATACTTACTACAAAAACTAAAGGTTAGAATAAAACAACAAAGGAAAATGTTGGAAAAATCTCAACAAGGCAAAAGGATCATAGAGATTTATAAAGTCAATCTCATTATTGTATGTTCCACAAAATTCTAGGACAGGGATGGTGGGACGGCTTTCTAGGATGGCAGGGTGCGTGTCCAAGACAGCCCCCAAATCCCAGGACAAGTCCCATGGAACACTGTTATTGTAAAAATTAACAAGTTCTTTATACACATTTATATTTGTCTTAGGCATCTACATTAATAAAAATGTTCATTTCTATTACTTGAGATTAATGATTAATTTTATAACTGATTTTTTCAGTGACCATATTTTGACTTTAAAGTTTGTCAAACTCAAACCTAGTAGTTTAGGTGAAGGTAAATTTCTACTACTGCAAATTTCAACAACATTGAATTATGGATTTGAAAGCTACACAAAATGTAGTTGTCACTGTTGAACTCCCATTAACAGAGAATATTGGGTATCAATTGCTTTTTAATTTCTAATTTAAATTGTCAACTAAAGATTTCTACCCCAAACTATATTATTGTCCTAATACTATCAAAAAATACAATATGATTAAATCCTACCAGATCTACTAGAAATAAAATACTTATTATAATACAAATACACTACTCTAGAACCATTTCTTTTTCATTAGTTGTCAAAAAGAGCAACATGAGAGTTTTAAATAGAAGCATTACAGATACCAAACATTAAAGTAGTTTCCAACAGGACAGAGCAACATGAAAGTTTGAAATAAAAGCACTGCAGAAACCAAACTTAAAAGTAGTTTCCAACAGGACAGAGCAACATAAGTTTTGAATAAAAGCATTGCAGAAACCAACCTTAAAGTAGTTTCCAACAGGAGAAACAAATATAAGAAATGTAACCTCTGGGGCTGGGCCAAGTCCTAGCACAGGCCCACTACCCATAAGAAGCACACGGATATAAAGTGCCCCTTTGCCAGCAGGTGGTATCTGCAACCATGTACCACTATGACTATTATATGACATGGTCTATAATGGATGCAAAGTTGGTGATATTGAAAAGCACACAGAAAATTACCCAGCGCTTGTTGGCCAACACTGTTTGCCTCACAGCATTCACAAATTGTTCTACTGATGGGGCTGGCATACACAAGCGTTCTGCACCAACTTCCATCCGCAGGGCATTCTCTTCTGGACGAAAGAGTATGATACGCCCATCAAGAGTTCTGTATGCTTTTAAGCCTTCAAATAACCCCTTAAGAAAACCAATAAAGACGTCAAATTACAAATATAAGGTTCAACATAATAAAAACTCTAAAGAACCTTATGAACCCCTTTGAAAAATATTGCAGTTTCAAGGAAAAATACAAAGATAGATGAAAATTACACCATACCGACGACATAAAATTATTAAATAAAATTCATTCAGTCACGTGTGAAGACACATTATTTCAGTTCAGCTCCATTCTTATGCAAATTTTCCATTATTTTTCTTAGATCAGCAGCTGACAAAAGCAATGTTTTAGCATTTTTGCTAGGTTCCATGAATTTCCAGGATGGGAATGGTGGGACGGCTTTTTGGGATAGCAGGACACATTTTGAGATGTCAGGATGTGTCTCCAAGATGGCCGCCAAATCTCAAGACAGTCCCCATGGAACATAGCATTTTTCCTTCTTTTGTAGCCTATACCTCAAAATAATATTGTTTTATCATCCAGTAAATCAAGATTGATTTTGAATTTTAAGTGGCGATAATATTTTCTACCTTTTATAGAAATATAATGCATTGCATAATTGTATAACTCAATTGAGCATCACTCTTTTGTGCAGTATTGTTAGTGATAGAAGAATTCTAACACATAAATTCAGCTTGAGTATTTTATAGTTGACAGTTTGGTTCAAAGTGTTGATGATTTGTTCCAACAGATCATAATACAATTTTAAATTTGAGGGAGGATTTAATGTGGATATTTTGATACTTTGCAATATGATCTAGTGCAACATCCAATTTCAAGAGGTAGAGTTATTGCCATCAACCAACGGCAAATGAGCCAATGCAAGATAAAATGATAGACATTAAAGAGTTTCTAGGGCTGAGAGGCTTGAGCTGGGTGCTACTTAGGCAAAGAGAGGTAGGCACCAAGAACCTCTCCTAAAATCCTAGGATGAGTCTATAGTGGTAATGAGGAAGTTGGTGATACACCCTCTCTTCTAGATCTAAGATACTAGTCCAATAATTTGGTCCTTGATGTTTGAGCTCTCTAGAACTCTCTATGCTGAGAATAAGGAAGTAATATACTTTGTCAACAATCCATGAGGAGCAGTGTCATCTCAAAAAAGTTGCCTCCATTGGGATGAAGCATCCTATCCAATGCTTAATATCCCTAATATTTGAAATAGGCTAGGAGATAATCAAGCTGATAAGTCTAGATCAAAGTTGAAAACATCATGATCAGCAATTTATCATCAAGGCCCATGAAAATGGATAGGCAATTTATTAGAAAAAAATGAAAAAAAACATGATTTTCCCCTCCTATTGAAAATATTGGCATTTTTTTGAAAAAAAACTACTCAAGAATAAACCCGAGGGCTGGGAAAAAAAATCGTGATATATATGATAATCGCTGTTTAAAGTTTTTTTCAACACTGATCTAGATGCACCTTGAAGATCCTTATTGCTCAATGTGGCAAAGCCAGAGGAACTTCTCCTCAAGCCAGCAGAAGAAAGTTGAAAGTGAGCCTCCACAGTCTCTTTATAGAAATGGTTTTCCCCTTCTGTTGAAAATATTGGCATTTTTTTTGAAAAAATTCTACTCAAGAATAAACCTGAGGGCTGGGAAAAAAATTTGTGATATGCATGATAATCACGGTTTGAAGTTTTTTCCAACACTGGTCTAGATGCATCTTGAAGATCCTTATTGCTCAATGTGGCAAAGCCAGAGGCACCTCTCCTTAAGGTTGCAGAAGAAAGCGGAAAGTAAGCCTCTACAGTCTCTTTATAGCAATAATACCATCCCAGAATCTCATAACATATGGGACACCTAAAGATGAAATGCTCCTCATAGGCTTCCTCCTAAAGATGGCAAAGATGGCATATTTATCTCTGCAGAAATATGATGATCAGTCTTGGTGTGCAATTAGGCAGAGAATACTGTGTTGTCTAAGACAAATCCTCGAGACATCTCTGCAGAAATATGTTGATCAGTCTTGGTGTGCAATTAGTCAGAGCATACTGTGTTGTCTAAGACAAATCCTCGAGACATGTGACCAATGATACTTATGATTAATGAAGTGAAGATATCATCCATAGCCTTCAAGAAGTGCTAGGCATACAAGGCCATTATAGAGCTAAGGAGCTGCAAAGGTGAGGTCTGATTAACCTGAATATATTATTTTGTTGATATCCTCCTAGACAACTCTAATAAACAATTCCCACATGGAAGGAGATAGCTGGGCATACAAAATCCATCACCAACTCAATAAAGATGCCACTAAATTGGATTGACCAAGCCTCAAAGTACCAAGAACATTTCCCTTTCGAAAAGACCAAGGAAGCTATCATTTCTTGAGAACTGTGATGTCCCAAATATTTTCCAGCATTGTATATATTTTATTTTTCATGTTTTAGAGTATTTTAGGGTGTTCTTTAGCAAGAATTGCTAAGTATGATGTAAATACTTGTCTTAGTATTGTTATTTTGGTGTTTAGTTATGTTTTGGGATAAAGACCAAGTGCATTTATTGCCTTGGCAAGTGTATATCCGAAAATTACAACTCCCAAGACTGTTTTGAGGATAAGGTGTGATGTGTGGATAAGACCAAGCATTATTTAATGCTATTTGGCAGTTGTAAGTCAAAGTCTTTGATCCTAGTCATATTTTGTGAGTTCCAAGACTAATTTGAAGATAAGGATGAGGTTCATATTGTGTGAGTTCCAAGACTAATTTGAAGATAAGGATGAGGTTTGGACTATTAAAGTAAGTTAGAGGCATTCTAAAAGGGCATGGCTGGACTTAGAAGAGATCCCAAGCCAACATTGGGCGTTGTGAGGCCATTTGGGACCATTTCAGCTAGAAGTTGGGTGGTTTGAGTGCCTATTTTGGCATTAAATACATTACACCCGAATTTCATTGTTTCCAAGATGAAATCCCCACCATTCATTATTTCATATTGGATCTAAGGGTCACGATTTAATCATCCATTGAGAAGGGAAGCCTATATAAGGATGAGACATCTCATTTGTGAAACAGACTTGATTATTATTCTCATTTTGATATTTTTGGACAATTTGTTGTGGCTAGCAATTTGTATTTGGCTCTTGAAGAGTGGACAAGCTTCAGGAGAAGGAACCCTAAGAGCACTCCAACCTCTTAGAGGCTTTGTGATTTCAATTCCATTGAAACCCCAAAGCTCACATATTCCTTAGGGCAAAGTCACACAGGCTTTGCATTGGTGCTTCATTGAACAAATCAGTTGGAGAGACTAGATCTGCAATTCCTCACCCCAAGGTGAGAGGTTCTGCCCTAGAGGGGCCATTTCAGAGGTTTGAAGACTACATCAGGCTTTGAAGAGTTGTTTTTGCATCAATATCAGAACTTGGCAATTCAAGCCAAGACCCTTGGTTCATTGAACCAGATCTGGTGTGTTTCCTGTTTAATTTTCTGAATTGCAGTCCATTACTCATTCTGGAGTAATTAGATCTGCTATGCATGTTTGGCTACAAATAAACATCAGTTTCGCTGAGTTTTCTGTGTGTGATCAGAACTGTGTGATTGCTGTAATTTTCTGTAAAACTGCAATTTTTTGTGTTATTTTTGGCTGGAATATTACAGTGGTATCAGAGCCAAATTCCTGCCATCCTGTGATCATTTTGGATGAGTGGTTCTCATCATTACGATACCAGAAGTAAGAAGAATAAGGGAAAGCAAAACCCTAAGCCAATGGAAGGTGGAGGACCACACTCTGGTTTAGATGGAAATGATGAAGATCAGCATATAAGAATCCCTGAGCAAAGGGTTGAACAGCAACAAGAACCCTCTGAAGAGGAAAAGCTTGCCAAGGTTATGGAAGATTCTTTGGTTGTGGCATTGGAGAAAAGTCCTTTGTCAACTATCTTGGCAAGAATGGAGAGATCCCTTCATTCCATGAATGAGAGGCAAGAGAGGCTTGAAAAGCAGCAACAAGAGCCCCATCACATAATTCAGCCCCAACAACAAAGTGCCAATACAGTTCCTAATCCTAATGTCTCTCAAGGAGAGAGTTCTTCACATGGAGGGAACAATTATGGAGGAAATTTCCATGGGAGTTTCATGGCTAGGGTTTCTAAGTTATGGAAACCCCCTAGATCCATGTTCATTCAGCCTCAAACTGAAGTTGTTGTACCTGAAGTGACAGATCAAGAAGTTGATGTTCTTTTTCAGCAATATGCAGCCAAATCCCAAGCATTCAAAGATGCAGTCTCATTTGATGGGTATTTGGAAATTAGGGGAAAGAAGCAAAATGGAGCTAGATCTCATGGTGGCAACCGTGGAGGTGACAACAAGAGAGATTTGCAACATAAATTGAGTAAGATGCAACTCCCTTACTTTGGTGGTGATGATAAAATTTCTGCTAGGGCATGGTTGCTTAAGGTACAAACATATCTTTGTCTTAGTCCTATGGTAGAAGAGGAAGCAGTTCAATTTGCATCTTTGCATTTAGATGGTGTAGCTTATGATTGGTGGCAGCATGGCCTTGTTACTCAAGGGCATAGCACCATTACTAAATTTGATGTGTTTGCACAAAGGCTTTTGGAGCGTTTTGATAGGAAAGGAGATAATGATTATTTTGGTGAGTTGGCTGCCCTTAAACAGAAAAATACTGTAGCAAATTACATTGATGAATTTCAGAAGCTTTCTATAATGGTTCCTGATATGGCTGAAGATAGGGTTGTTTATCTTTTTATAAATGGTTTGATGGATCCCTTGAGAGGGCATGTGAGGGCTTTCAAACCCCAAACCCTCAATGATGCTGTAGATAGGGCATTGGATCTAGAACCCACCTTGAACAGCAGCAGATCCAGATTTTCCACATGGGGACAGCCATCAAAATTTGGTGCACAAAATAGATCTTGGCCATCTAGAGCACACCAACCAAGTGGACAGTCATGGGGAAAGCCAAATCAGCCCCAAAATCAAAAGTTTCAGCCTCCAAATCAGCAAAATTACAGTCAAAATCAGAGATCTCAGCCTTGGAGAAATCAGAACCAGCAAAGACCAGTCTTGGATGAGGCCACAAAAAGAGATTTGATGAAAAGAGGACTGTGTTTGAAGTGTCAACAGCCTTGGAGTAGAACCCATGAGTGTGGACAGCATAAAAACCTTGAACAAGTTGATGATTTTGAGTTTGAAGAACAGTTTTATGATGAACCAGAAATTGATGAGGCTGATTTTGCTGAGTTTGAGATGGATCAACCACCACTACAGCCACCTCAAGAAGAAGAAAATGATGGTGAAGGAGGAGCTTTGGCTACCATGTCAGGAGAGTCCAAATTCATGACCATAAAGGTGCAAGGTAAAATTGGTAATGATAGTGTAGTTGTTTTGGTTGATGGAGGAGCTACACATAATTTCATAGATGTTGATTTTGTTAGTAGGAAAGGACTGAAAACAGAAACATTTTCTGGTTTTAGTGTGAAAAATGCTAATGGTGTAGTATCTATGTGTGACCAAGTGGTTAGAAAAGCAAAAATCAGTTTTGGACATTATGATGTGGTTGATGATTTTTATGTTTTTCCAATGGGAGGAATTCCCCAAGCTGTTTTGGGTGTACAATGGTTGCACTCTTTAGGGGAAATTTACTGCAACTATAAAACCTTGGAAATCAAGTTCAGATCCAATGGGAAGATGGTTGTTTTGAGAGGAATGAAGGAGTATTTCCCACAGCAGATTTCAGCCAATGGGATGGAAAGATTGTTCAAGAAGAAGGACATCAAATGGGGAGCCACATTCTTCATGCTAAAAGTTTTGATGCAGAAAGGACAGCCCATAGCATTTGAGAGTAGGAAACTCAGTCCTACTGAAAGGACATTCAGCATTTATGATAAGGAAATGTTGGCTGTAATGCATGCATTGTCTAAATTTAGACAATACTTAGTTTGCAGCAGGTTTGTAGTCAAAACTGATCATAACAGTCTTAAACATTTCCTTGGGCAGCGTGATCTCAATGATAGGCAACAAAAATGGGTTACAAAACTGCAAGCTTATGATTTTGAGATAGAATTTGTGAAAGGGAAGAAAAATACAGCAGCTGATACACTTTCTAGAAACCCTTCTTTTCATATTATTTCTGTTATTTCAGCTGATTGGAAAGCCCAAATCATGGCTGAGTATGTTAAGAATGTTTTTGCTGCTAACATACTTGATGGGCAACATGTGGATGACAGGTATAAAATCAGGGATGGACTGATTTTGTACAAAAACAGGGTTTTTCTTGTGCCAGAATAAAAAATGAAAGACAAATTGTTGGCAGCCTTGCATGATGCACCCATGGCAGGCCATCCGGGCTTTTACAAGACATACAGGCTGTTGAAAGAAAGGTTTACATGGAAAGGGCTGAAAGAAGACGTTTTGAGGCATGTGAGGGAGTGTACCATATGCCAACAAAACAAGGCTGAACATACTCTTCCTGCTGGTTTGTTACAACCATTGCCCATTCCTCATCAAAAATGGGAAAGTATCTCTATGGACTTTATCACAGGCTTGCCTAAAGTCCAAGGTAAGGACTGCATATATGTTGTAGTTGATAGACTGTCAAAATATGCTCATTTCTTTGCAATTTCAGTCACTACAACAGCCCCACAACTTGCTGATTTATTTTTCAAGGAGGTTTTTAGGCTCCATGGGTTGCCAAAAACCATTGTTAGTGACAGGGACAGCAAGTTTCTAAGTCTGTTTTGGCAGGAGTTGTTCAGGTTATGTGGTACTAACTTGACTCCAAGTACTAGTTACCACCCCCAAACTGATGGCCAAACTGAGATAGTAAATAAATGGGTGGAAAACTACTTGAGAAACTATGTTTTGGGACAGCAGCATACTTGGATAAAGTGGCTGTACTTAGGTGAGTTTTGTTACAATAATTCATACCATATGTCCATTAAAATGTCTCCATTCATGGCATTATATGGTTATGAACCACCACAGTTTGCAGATTTTCTGTTTGAGGACAGCAAGGTCCCTACTGCAACTGATTTTGTACAGCAACATCATGACATTCTGAAAGCATTGAAAGACAACATACAACAGGCCCAAAATCAGCAAAAGAAGTATGCTGATCAAAACAGAACAGAACGCAGTTTTGAGGTAAATGATTTGGTATATTTGCGCCTACAGCCCTATAGGCAGTCCACATTGAAAAGAAGTGGAGCTGAGAAGCTTCAGCCACGTTTTTATGGACCATATAAGGTGTTGAAGCGTATTGGGGAGGTTGCTTATGAGCTGGAACTGCCACCAAACAATAAGATTCACAATGTTTTTCATGTTTCCTGTTTGAAGAAAGCTTTGGGACAGCATATTGTACCATCTACAGATTTACCACCCCTTGATGAGGAAGGAAAACTTGTTTTAGTACCTGAAACCATTTTGGGCACAAGGGAGAAGAAGCTAAGGAACAAGGTCCTTAGTGAGTACTTGATTAAGTGGAAAGACTTGCCTATTGAGGATGCTACTTGGGAAGGACCTGCTATCCTTCAACACCCAGCTTTCTTGGATTGCTTGAGGGCAAGCAATTCGGGAGGGGAGGACTTGTGATGTCCCAAATATTTTCCAGCATTGTATATATTTTATTTTTCATGTTTTAGAGTATTTTAGGGTGTTCTTTAGCAAGAATTGCTAAGTATGATGTAAATACTTGTCTTAGTATTGTTATTTTGGTGTTTAGTTATGTTTTGGGATAAAGACCAAGTGCATTTATTGCCTTGGCAAGTGTATATCCGAAAATTACAACTCCCAAGACTGTTTTGAGGATAAGGTGTGATGTGTGGATAAGACCAAGCATTATTTAATGCTATTTGGCAGTTGTAAGTCAAAGTCTTTGATCCTAGTCATATTTTGTGAGTTCCAAGACTAATTTGAAGATAAGGATGAGGTTCATATTGTGTGAGTTCCAAGACTAATTTGAAGATAAGGATGAGGTTTGGACTATTAAAGCAAGTTAGAGGCATTCTAAAAGGGCATGGCTGGACTTAGAAGAGATCCCAAGCCAACATTGGGAGTTGTGAGGCCATTTGGGACCATTCCAGCTAGAAGTTGGGTGGTTTGAGTGCCTATTTTGGCATTAAATACATTACATCCGAATTTCATTGTTTCCAAGATGAAATCCCCACCATTCATTATTTCATATTGGATCTAAGGGTCACGATTTAATCATCCATTGAGAAGGGAAGCCTATATAAGGATGAGACATCTCATTTGTGAAACAGACTTGATTATTATTCTCATTTTGATATTTCTGGACAATTTGTTGTGGCTAGCAATTTGTATTTGGCTCTTGAAGAGTGGACAAGCTTCAGGAGAAGGAACCCTAAGAGCACTCCAACCTCTTAGAGGCTTTGTGATTTCAATTCCATTGAAACCCCAAAGCTCACATATTCCTTAGGGCAAAGTCACACAGGCTTTGCATTGGTGCTTCATTGAACAAATCAGTTGGAGAGACTAGATCTGCAATTCCTCACCCCAAGGTGAGAGGTTCTGCCCTAGAGGGGCCATTTCAGAGGTTTGAAGACTACATCAGGCTTTGGAGAGTTGTTTTTGCATCAGTATCAGAACTTGGCAATTCAAGCCAAGACCCTTGGTTCATTGAACCAGATCTGGTGTGTTTCCTGTTTAATTTTCTGAATTGCAGTCCATTACTCATTCTGGAGTAATTAGATCTGCTATGCATGTTTGGCTACAAATAAACATCAGTTTCGCTGAGTTTTCTGTGTGTGATCAGAACTGTGTGATTGCTGTAATTTTCTGTAAAACTGCAATTTTTTGTGTTATTTTTGGCTGGAATATTACAAGAACAAAGTGCCAAGTACAAGTATCTCTGCACCTGGAGTCCAAATCCCCTATACACCATACTCTGAAGATAAAAGGTGAGCTTGCAGGTACTCTCAAGCCAAGGGGGTTAAGCTACAAACTCAGATTGAACTATAGTATGCAAAACTGACCAACACAGTCTACAGGTCCCAATTTGGGGTCCAACAACTGAAAACCATGAGTAGTGGGTTTATTGATAGTGTCAAAGAGGTGCATTTTTGAAGGGATATCCTAAAAATGTCTGGATGCAGAGCAAATGAGGACTTTATATTCATCTCTCAAAAGTATGTATCTACATCTAATGATTTGTCTCAACATGAAAACAATATGATTCTCAAGAAATATTTAGAACCTTTTCAATGTACTTGAATCAAAATAAAACCTAAGAACCACAAGTACAATCAGTAATTGCAATTAATTACGTCATTTTCTTTGTCTGAACAGGACTTAACTAAATACAAACTAACCTGTGCATCCCTTTTCCTTTCCTGAGTGCAACACATTTTTAACTTGCGCATAGAATATACTTCAAAAAAAGAATCTCCTAAACTAAAACTCTTATCTCATTCCAAGACAATGGCCAACCCCTGCTCTGTTGGGTTCAAACAAGAACCTAGTTTTAGTTGCCAAAACTAGGGTTCTGACAAAATCCATTCTACTTATCATAAGCACACAAAATTTCCTCAAAAAATATCACTGAATTCACAAGCAAATGTCCAACATGTAGTGGTCTTTGGAAGATATTCTGAAAACTGAGGAACAATTGAAGCAATATTTTATTTGAATCTATTCCAATCTGCCAAAAGTTTTGAAATTCCCCTCCACTAGTTTCAGAGCAGCTAAGATTTGCACAACTGCGTCCACCTTATCATCTAGCATTTCTTGGCACTGTCTGTGAATTGCATTTACTTTCTGAACCCCATTTGAGACCACAATATGACTATCAACATATCTCTTTGCCTGGAATACCAACTGCTAAAATGGGATACAGTTATCATGCTGTTTAAATTCATCTCTAATCCTTTGTTCAGCCTGTAGGGCCTATGCAACCAGATCATCCCCTTGTGCTGATAAATCAATGCTAGAAAACATTTGCTCAAGACCACTCACTTGTGTTAGCAGCACCTCTTTCTCCAAATAAACTCTGGCTATGTAATCATTTGAAAATAAATTTCAACTACATCAGCACTAACATTGGAACGCATAATATCATTGGCAAAAATGACTTGTTTAGAGTATCAGCTTCCTTCAAATACTATGTAACTTCAAATTTTAGTTGTGCAACAACATCTAAGCCTTTGCTAATCAAACAATTCCTTCCAACCTCTGTATTGAAGAAGATGGTTCAACCAAATATATTTGTTTTTCTGTTCCTTGATGCCAGCAATAGATATTATCTGCCATTTCTTTGAAGTGTCTTCAATATTTCCAACAATAGGTAGCCAATTGATCTGTACTCTATTTTGCAAAATAATTTATAAATTCAAAAACAGGTGATGGAATATTTACTGACTGCAAAGTTACCACAGAAGGTAATTAGACAGACACTGGAGTTTGTGAACCTCTATGTTGATAGCACCAAATAAATCAAATATTGAGACACTGATTGTCTTTTGCTTCTTGACCCTCAATAGCACAGTAACTTAAGTAGCCAAATGCACAGTGCTCTGTGCAGATGTTGTCACCTTAGATGATATTCGTATGGCCTGAGCTGAAATAGTTATGGCTTAAGTTGAAAAACTTTAGCTAACATCAAAACACTTGTATATGTGGAAACATTCATTGCTTATACTTAAGGGATTGAACCTTATGCTGATACACCTCGAAAGTCTGCACCTCACCGCCTGCGGTATACTCATAACAACTATGAAAGAACTATTCATACTCACAGGATGCAATACATTTATAGCAAAAGTCATGCCAGGCATGCTGCTCAAATACCCCCAACCAAGTTGCCAGTGTTATGCTTACATCAATAGATGAAATTAGTAGATTCATTTGCAAACACTATTAAGTTATGGGAATACTATCGCTAGATATAATAGGGAGAGAAACAAATGATTAGAAGAGAAAAACGAGTGGTAATGAAGTGAATGGACAAGCAAATGGTAATGATTTAACTAAAGGAAATAGATCACAAAGAGCTAACTTGAAAAGTGAACATTACTAAGGTGTTTATTGTGCTTTACCTACTAGTATCTGTTCTAGAACTGATTGAGATAAATAGACTACCTTCTTTTCAATACAGTCTAGCCCCCTAGCCCTGAACCACTGGTGCAGGATCCCATTACGCACCCCAGCTACACTATTCCATGTTGTCTGCTTGGAAGTGCAAGAGGCCCTTCTTAACAACCACACTCTCAATTATTACAGGAATCTTATTTAAAAATCTTCCTCTACAACATTAAACAACGCCGGTAATGTTAATATTTATTATTGTCTATGCCCAGAAATCAACTATACAGTTCTAAAATTTGTCCGAATTCTGTAATTATTTTCTGATTTGTTCTGGTCTCAGTAACTGAGCAACAATCTGCAAACCATCCAAAATGTTCATACAACTGGAAAAACTATAAAGATCTTCATAAATCTCTCCAAATATATACTGATGTTTAACCATTTCAATTTCTAATTGTAATCATGGCACTCTGTCCTGTGGCACTTTGTCCTGCATGAATTCATGATGTTTTAAAGTCCCACCATCTCTCTAGTTCTCTTTGAGATGGAAACCAGCACAATCTATAAATTCAATGTTAGTTACTGTTGATTGACAATAACTATTGTTAATTTTCTTATCCTTTACAATCTCAAACTGTTAAGTGCTGACAAAAGTAGCATCTTACACAGATTAACAAACTTTTATTAACCTAAGCCTATTTGATCCTAAAGCTGTCTAAGTGCCATGTCCGTATTATGTACATTATATTTAATAGTTAATTAGATTAAGGGTAGTAAGGGACAGTTATTCACTTGGACAATCAAACCTTAGGTGCAATGCCCTATAAGTAAGATCATATTGATTTGAGAAGATTGACAGTCTTAGCCCTCCTCTTTTGTATTCATTTTTACTTGAATCAATAAGATGCATGTCGAGGCCAGAGACACTTCGATCATCACTTCCAAAAGAAGAGAAGAAAAGCTCATGGCCATATTTGACATTACCATGCACATTATGCCCAACAAACCAAAACCTTAAAAACTTGGAATATTCAAATAATGAAAAGAGGATTCGTTAAAAGTCCTCGTGCATGCATATGACATGCAACAAATAAAAACATTGTTAATATTATGACAATCATATTCAACAATTCACAGTAGAACTCGGTGCACATGCAGTAGGCAAGAGTTCATAATGTCTACAACAGAATAAAGATAAAGAGCCTCACAAACCTGGGCATAATTTAAGACACCTGCAGATGGGCTAAGCTCAATGGTACCAAAGGGCTGGACATCTCCTTCATAAAATTCCATATCTTTTCCACATTTCATGACATACATATAATCAGTTTGCCGAAGCCCAAACCCAAGCCCGTCCCAATCAATATCAGCTAGCTCATCAATTTCCCTGTGTCCACAGACAAAGAAAATAAGTTTCTTTAAAATTATGCAATCTAAAATAATCCCAAAACAATTACATTAAAAATCCAAATCCAAGTAAAGCCCCGGTTTGTTGGCACCTGGAACCATTGTCATTTTTGTTTTTCCCCATCACACTCGTGCATTCAGCTACTACCCAAAGTAAAATCTAAAATTCATTTTAAGTCCCTAGGCCAACCATCCAAAGTAAAAGCTTAAAGTAAAGGTGAAATTTGAAGTTCCCACCCAGCCAACAATTAACTGGCATATCAGAACCTTGTGGATTTAACTGTCACCAAGCCCATCATAAATTGTGTTTCGTCAATCCACCTATGCCCAAATACAATGCACATGATCCATCACAAATAAGACTTGGGATGAGCTTGCCTAAAATGCACTGCATTTACATTCATAGTGGAAACGAGATTAAACTGAATTGCTGCAATTACCCAATTATGTTATAGAATCAAGGCCTTCTTTTTTCTTCAATTTCTCCATGCATGCTAATTTGAAGATTAAAGCTTAGCTTCTTACAGGGATAGTTACTACCATTGTCAAGAAAATTGGAATCAGATCAGAATCAGCATAGAAAAAGAATTGGGAAAAATTAGGAATCGGCAAAAAATTGAGAAAAATTGGCAAAAAATGAGCAAAAAAAAAACTTTTTTCATGTGTATCATAATTTTTTGGAAAAATCAACAAAATTTGGGATTCCGATGCGATTTGAATTGGCAACCTTGCTAAATCGAAAAAAATTGGATCAAATCAGGATTAAATTGGGATTTTTATAACTATAGTTACTACAAGATAGTGAAGATGACAAATCTTCAAAATATTACATGTTTCGTGCATATATATATATATATATATATATATATATATATATATATATGTAACAAATATATTATGATTTACACCAAGAGAATGGATCGATAATAATTGTCCATGGACAGTAAAATCGGAAAACTCACCTAGAAGTGCAGGCAGCTACAGCTTCAGCTTGTGTATGTAATCCTCCATAATTGTGTGAACTGAGCATGCAATGCTCCCTACCAGCCTGCAATGACATGTACAATTCATATGTATCTTAGCATCAGGGTTAAGAGAATAATTCCTTAAGATATTTAAAAATAAATAATCACTGCTATCAAATTTCTATACTCTGGCTGCTACACAGCCATCCACAATGCAAGACACTGTAAAACAAGCTATTTCAATTTTGAGAGTGCAATTATGTGGAGGGTGTGCTGATAACAGCAGAAATTAAACTCATGAAATGTTTTACATCGTGGTTTTATGGAACCATTTGATACCAGCATGTGACCTTTTTCGGGCATGGCTTTATCCCCCAAAATTTATTTTTTGATCCTAACTACACTGTTATGAGCATAACTTTGTGCTTGGAACTCCATTTTGATCCATTCAAGAAGCGCTGAAAAGATTAGAGAGAAAACAACAATTTCAAGCAGCAATTTGTTAAAAAAAAACGCTCTAGAGGCTCTATTAAAAACAAAATATTTGCATTACTTTTTTATTTTAGATTTCCGTAGCCAAAATGCATCTCTTGCCATGTTGACACATCTGTAGAATACAAAACACAAAAGGACAAGTCATATGTATGTAATTTTCAAATAATACGCATTTTGTAACTCATGGAAGGTGAATCACCACATTATCATATGGGTATCCTTCTAGCTCATTAAATGTGAACCACCACATTTCCATGTGGGTGACCTTCTATATTCAATACGGTGGATTTCCAACATACCAAAAATATTGTATAATGAGAGATGCACCAATGGCTGTAAAAATTGGAGTAATGGATGCAATGTTATAAACATGGGACCATGATATCAAAATTTTAGGTTAGATGTGAGATCCCTCTGATTACCTCCCTTGTCATTCCAAACAATCTTAGATGGAACTAGAATAGGCAATACCGAGATAGTTGATCCTTTCAAGAAGATGTTGAATGAAGCCCTTGTGAAACAGAGGAATGAGATGATGGATCAATTTGCTCAAATTCTTCAACAACTCCTTGCTTCAAACTCTGCAACCTCCTCCACACTACCTCTCATTGCCCTAGCACCATTCAATGTTCCTATACCTTTTAAGGTGCATGCGTATTTTGATATTCCTACTTTTTAAGTAGGAATTAATGTTGATGCCCTAGAAAATTGGTTGGATCAATTATCTTCATACTTTGTAGATATATTCACTAACAGTGGTAAAATCACTTTTGCACTCTTGAAACCTTCATTACTTGCTTGAAATTGATCGGAAGCATATTCTAACAAGTTACATAGGATAATGAAGATGAAGTAATGTTTAGATAGGATTATTTCATGGAGGCCATCAAGGAAGAATATTATCCCGTGGGCACCTATGCAATAGCAACAATTGCATCCAAGTAAAGACCAGTCTGTTCAATATTATATTGATGATTTCCATTCCATAGCAGCAAAACTAGGTACTCTAAATACCAAAAGGCATGAATCCCTAAGTATTGCAATGGGCTACAATTGTACATTCAAGAGGACATGGACCTCTTCAAATTCAAGACATTGGGAGAGGCATACAAACTTGTTGTCAAATTGGAGCGGAAGCACAAGAACAAAAATAGAAAAGGCAATGGAGCAAATAACAAAACCTAAAATACTAAGTACCAACTAAAGGAAGGCAAGAATGACTCTCCAAAGAATCAAGACAAATAAGGTCAGCCCCAAAATCAAAACTGGAAGCAAAAAAAAGACTCTCAAGAAAAGAATCCCTCTAAGGCCAAGACTGCCAAATGGTGCAATTATCACAAGAGCAACCGACATTCAAGGGAGAAGTGTTAAGCAATTCAGTCATTATTTGTTGAGTCGCAACTCTCTACATCCATCGCACCACCGCTTCCACATCCACGGGTTGAGGATAGAAGGAAGAGAATCGTGGAAGTTGAACCAAACATAACCACTGCCACCACACATGCTACACCAAAGGAGGAACACTTGTCACTCACAAATGTGGGTCAACGGTAAGCTATTGCATTTCATTGTTGATAGTGGGAGTCAAAAGAATCTGATTTCAGCTCAAATTGTAAAGGATTTGGATCTGTCTGTCACACCACACCCACAATCATATAATGTTGGAT
The DNA here is from genome assembly GCA_028583015.1 of Wollemia nobilis. NCBI lineage: Eukaryota > Viridiplantae > Streptophyta > Pinopsida > Araucariales > Araucariaceae > Wollemia > Wollemia nobilis. The sequence continues at coordinate 862,508 of JAQPPZ010003266.1, read as the reverse complement.
GGCTACAACAACGGAGAGACATTCATGTCACTCAACAATGTCTCCTTTTTTATGCTATTAAACCCTTCAAAGATGATGCTTTGTGCAATGTTGTGACCTTGGATGTCTGTGATGTAATTTTGGACCAACTATTCATGCAGAAGAGGCATAGGGTGTATGAGTCTAGGCCCTGAAATGTCAATATCATTGTTGGAGGTCAGTACTTTAGGATACCAGACGTATCTCCTCCTACTTCTTTTTCCTTAATCAATGCCAAACAATGTAGGAAGATGATATCCAAGACAAGTAAATTCATTTTGTTCATAATCAAGCCGCAATGCAAAAGGAGGACTATTGCTACATTGATCATAGGCTCTACAGAGCAAAAGCAGATGGACCAAATTGTAGTAGAATATGATGACTTGTTCAAGTCACCAACTAGGGTTCCACTTCATTACAAGGTAAAACATCCCATTAAATCAGTCCCTAGTTCTTTGTCTAATGCACTTGTTTATCACATATCACTCCTTGAAAATGATGAAATTAAACGCCAAATCTAAGAATTGATTTAGAAGGGGCACATTAGAACAAGTGCTTCACCATGTGGCAGTCCAATTGTCTTGGCTCCGAAGAAAGATGGAATGTGGAGACTTTGTATCGGCTACAGAGCTTTGAATAAAATTACTACAAAGAACCGTTATCCCCTCCCTCAAATAAATGACTTGCTAGACCAGCTCCAAGGTGCAAAGTTCTTCACCAAAATTAATCTCAAATCTGGTTATCATAAAAGATCCATAGAGCCCACTAACGTATGGAAGACTACATCCAAACTCAAGGAGGGTTTTATTGAGTAGTTGGTTAGACCTTTTGGTGACCAATACACTTGCCATATGCATGTGAATGATGGATGACATCCTATGTCCCTAAACCAGCTCATTTGTGGTACTCTCCTTAGATTACATTTTCATCTATTGTAAGATAAGGGAGCAACATCTTCAACACGTCTGACAAGTACTTCAAACTCTTTGAAGACACAAGTTGTATACTAATTTGGAGAAGTGTGCATTCCACATGAAGAAGATTCAATACCTTGGATGTATTGTTGCCAAATAGGGAGTCCATGTTGATCCTAAAAAGATTCAGGTAGTTAGAGATTAGCCCACACCAAAGACTCTAACAGAACTTCGCAGTTTTTTGGGTCTTGTCGTTCTCACACATTGCTTGGCCACTACACCAAGTGACCAAAGGAGGTGCCAAATCCAAGTTCCATTGGGGATATACACAATAAAGGGCATTTGAAAGTCCAATTATGTTTAGCTCCTACATTTTCCCTACCTGATTTTCATTAACCTTTTAAGGTAATGACCAATGGATTAGTGTATGCATTAGGAGCTGCCCTCACTTAACATGGGCATCCAATTGCCTATCACAATGAAACATTCAATGAAGCAGTTTGAAAATACCCCAAATACGACAAAGACCTCTATGCCATTGTCCAAGCAAGTAAATAGTGGAAGTGCTACATCTTGGGCAGGGAAACCATCATCCATACAAATCATAGCACTCACCACCATTCTTGATTCTTGTGGACATAATACTTCCAATTGGTCCACTTTGTATGAAGTAGATTTTGATTTTGTGGGTAAGCATGTTTTTGTTTTTATTTGCAACTTAACCTCCTTTATCAAATAAGACATATTTGTGCATCAACTAGTGTGCACTCAAAAGTTGAATTTGGGAAATGCACTTCAACACAATAGCAAGTCACTTTGGGGTGGAAAAAACATTGGAGTTCTTCAAAAGTACTTCTATTGGCCCAAAATGAGGAATAATGTCGAGAGATACATCAAGTCATGTTCCCTCTGCACTATTGCCAAACCAACCAATAAGAAGCAACGATTGTATACACCATTGCCAGTGCCATCCAAGCTGTGGGATCATGGATTTCCTATCAGGTTTGCCCACATCTAAGCATGGTAATTATTGTGATTTTGTAGTAGTTGTTCTTTTCCAAAAATGGCTTTTATGATTCCCTGTAAGATATCCATTTTAGCTTAAAAGATTGCTAAGCTTTATTTTAGTCATGTGTGACTTAGCTTTGGCTTGCCAAAATCCACACTCTAACAAGGTTAGCAAATTTTTGAACACTTTCCAGTTCATCCTAAGGAGCCTGATGGACACCAAACTGACCATGTCCAGAGTCTTTCATCCTCAAATTGAGGGAGAGGCAAAAGTTGTGAATCAACTAATTGTACATCTTCTTCGAATGTACAATTCCAAGCATCCACGCACATGGTATGAGAGCCTCCCCCACATGCAACATGGGTGCAATTGCACTCTACATAGCTCTACCAAACACAACCCATTTCATGTATGTTTTGGGTTCCAACCCTTGGCACCCACTAATGTAGCTCTCCCTATGCAACCCATGGGGTACTCACCTCATGGACAGAAAGAAGCATAAAAGACAGCATGATTTGTGGAACAGATTCAACATATCCAACAATATGTCCATGCCCTCTTGGAGAAGGCAAATCAAAAATACAAGCAACGCCATGACCAACATGGGGTCCCACATCAATTCAAGGTTGGAGTTAAGATATGGTTACGTCTTCAAAAAGAGAGACCTACAAGACTCCATAGGAATATCAGACCTCTTCACTATGATCCATACACCATCACCAAGAAGGTGGGAGAAAATGCCTTTGAATTGAACATTCCCTCTTTATCTTGGTTTACATCCAATCTTCAATTTTGAACTTGTCTTGGTTTACTTCCGTAGTAGCAAAATTGTTGGACATTGAAGAAATCAATCCAAACAACTTAGCATCGGTGGAGGAGGATCAAATTGTTGACACATGGAATAAGACCACCAAAATGCAGTCAGTCCATTCAAATGTATAGAGTGGTCAAGGTAGGACAACTTTGTCACCAAGGAGAATGGCTCACAATAAATCAAGTAAAGTAACAATTTCAACACTTGATGTCAAAAGTTGACACAATGGGGACTATTGCTTTTCAAGGAGGGACAAATGATCCAGACATATGACCTTTTTGGGGCATGGCTTTATACCCGAAAATGCCCAAAAATCTATTTTTTAATCCTAGCCACAATGTTAGGGGCATAACTTTGTGCTTGGGACTCCAATTTGATCCATTTAAGAAGCATTGGAAAGATTAGAGGGAGAACAACAATTTTAGCAGGAAACTCTGTCAGAGACAATGTTGCCAACAACTTTGCGGAAAAAATGCTCCATAGGCCCTCAAAAATGCAAAACAAAATATTTACTGAAAATAGAATTTTTTTTATTGTTAGATTTTCGTAGCCCAAAGGTATCTCTAGTCGTGTTGACACATCAGTAGATGACATAACACAAAAAGACAAGTCATATGTATGTAATTTTCAAATAATATACTCTTTGTAACTCATGAAAGGTATTGCCACATTTTCATATGGGTGATCTTCTAACTCATGGAAGGTGAACCACCACATTTCCATGTGGGTGACCTTCCATATTCAATATAATGGATTCCAAACACACCAAAAATATTGTATAAAGAGAGATGCACTCCCTAATTGTAAAAATAGGAGTAATGAATGCAATGTTATAGCCTCACATCTCTTCTCAAAGATTGCAAGCATTGTACTATGTTTTCTGAGGAATAAAATCCTTTTGTAATTGTGCTTATATTTCAATGTGCAGATTTGTTATACTTTGTTATTTTTGTATTACAATCTTTTTTTATCTTCCTTAACTCAAAATTCTGAGTTTCAAATCATTGCTCTAACCAAAATTTAAATGGCAGGTATTAGTATAAACGATTTTAAAAAACATTTGCAGTAAATTTGTTTCTTTGGCCTTGCTTGATACACTCTATAATGGTAATGTTTTAGTCTGGTGCTTTAGATACTTTTTTACATTTATCATCAATCTTAAGGTCATAATTTTTGTATGGAGCATTCAATATGAAATACAGAAAGAAAAAAAAAAAATATATATATATATATATAATAATTTGTAATTAAATTTTTATTAAATATATTTGAGATTTAAATTAAAACATTTTTTATTTTGCTGCTACCTTTCAAATCTGTATTGCTGCTGATTTTCTCTTTTACCAATTCTTTTTACAAAATTTGCCATGTCGGATATCATTTCATGTACCTACATTATCCTGCCGTGCACTCTGCCGTTTTTATTCCGTTTCCCTTCGGCCGCCCTAAAAATACTGTAAAGGACAGTCAAGGTTGAAATACTTACCATGATCAACATTGCAAAGCTTCTGAAAGCCAGAATACCAATTATAACAAATTTTAAATTATTCGACCGCCTTAAAAATACTGTAAAGAACAGTCAAGGTTGAAATACTTACCATGATCAACATTGCAAAGCTTCTAAAAGCCAGAATACCAGTTATAACAAAATTTTAAATTATTTAACCGTTCAATTCTCCCTGACATGCTAGTTAAATTTTGTCCCGTGGCAAATTTTTCCCATCGCTAACTACAGTTGGTTAGAATTTTATTTTAATTTTATTTTTTTCAAATAAAAAATGGCAAGGGATTTTTTTTTTTAAATAATTTTAAAACAATGGCAACTTTTTAATCTTGGACATGGTGTCCTTTACTCCTATCTATCCCCGGCCCTAAGGTAAGAAGGCAGATTTCAAACGACCAAAGTAACATTCTCCAACTTAAGAAAAAATTTGTAGATCTGGACCAATCAGAGTAAGTATTTCTGAATTTAAAGGAAAATTTGCATATGAAAGGGATTGGTCTCTACTTGAGGGAAAATGCAGATTCAGACAGACTAAAGTTGCTATCTTTGAATTTAACGGGGAAAATATTTAGATTCAAAGATCCTTTCCCCATCCCCAAACTTAAGGAAAAATTTGAAAATTCGGACCAATCAGTATAAAATGAAAATTGTTAATCAATTGTTTATTTTTTTCTTTTTTAACAAGCCTCAGCCATGCCTTTCTTTGCAGTCTTACGAAAATCACTTACTTCAACAAAGTCATTACAGGAAGGCTGGCTTCAACAAGGCTGTAACCCTGATTTTCATGGCAACATCGCCTCCTTTGCCGCGGACTGAGTTTTTCTAGTAGTTACATAAATTAAATTTATAAAAAAAAATCCTTTTTAATAGACCCTGCTGCAATCACTCTTTAACAAACCATAATCTTATTTGTATTATTATCATCGTATTTCCACAAACAGCATGCTTTTACAGAAATGATAATTAAACGCAATTGAGAAATAAACTTTTAGCTCCAAATGCTTTCAACCAGGATGCTGATATTTTCTAAATTAATTCCTAACTTCAGATATAGTCCTCCAAAATTTGAGATTCTAGCGGCATGTTAAGAATAATTAAATACCCATGTAAAGAAAAATATGAGCATCCATTCCATACATCTGTTGGCTAAAGCGTATATATATTGCAGTGGAACCCATAGCGCTAACTGTTCATCTTTTAGGCCAGTATGTGTTTCATGCACTCCAAATGTACATTTTGTATACAGACTGAACATACCTCAACCAAATGCACATTTTGTATGACATGTATCTGACATGGATTTCAGAGCTCTGAAGCCTGCGGAAGGGGAATAACACATGAAGAAAATCTCTGGCCTGGAAGAGTATCTGCGCACCCACTTCAGAGTGCTGAGAGAGGACCTCATGAGAGACAGGGGATCAGGGATCTCAGAAGAAGGAGATCGGGCAATTATAACAGCGACCAATGTGGCTTTCAAGGTAGCTATTGTGAATCTTTTTAATGTTCATAAAACGGCATCACTTTATTGACTGGGTAAATTCCCTGCTATACATTTCCCGTGATGGGTATGAGCTCTCTTTTTTTCGGCTTGGTCTCCATCTCGCGGATTTTTCAAGTTAAGTATAAATTGCTGTGAGTGGGCTTGACCGATCTGACCTGTAAGGGCTAAGTTGAAGCATGACATGGAGTGTACCATTTTTTATTCCCTGTTGCACACCCTAACCTAAATGCCCTTGCTTGACCTCAACGGAGTTTATGCTGGTTGAAACACCAATTCTGCTCAGTTTTAAGTGTACGAAGAAGATTTTGTTCCTTTCGAAACCCTTTGCAAAAGCCAATGCGGACGATGTAAAACAATTTTCCGGCATCCAATTTCTACACCGCAAACTTAGTGCAGTTTTATTCTTGCTTTTCGGCTTCTACGTTCAAACGTCAACAGGAAACTAGACTGTTTTTGTTTTGCCCTTTGTGCGTAGCCCTTCCCACTTGTAAGGAGTCGGACCTGAGCCCGCCGACACCGTTCATTCCCTACCAACTAGTTTTATAGGCCTATTTGTCTTAGACTAAAAATATTTAATTAAGGTAAAGTACAGTTTTGAAAGGATATTAGTCTTTTGTATAGTGGTGTAAGTTTGGCTCTACTAATAAAACTCAAAGACATAAATGTTTTTATAAGTTTCATATTCCATAACAAAATGTTTTTTTAGTTTTCACTATTTTTTTTTATTTTTTTTTATTGTGCAAAAGAGACATTTATTCTAACCATGTTTCTTAAGAAATTGTCCATCTCCCAATTTCGATTTTGTATATAAGATAGTGCGAACTAAATCTTAGTTGGGTTATAAGTATTGTTTTTCTTTCATTTAAACATTTTTTCAATGAAAAATCTTTGGAAAGTAAAAAATTTTGATTGCTCTAAATCCTCGTATCTTAGCTTGATCGTGTATCCACCATCTTTTAATAGACTCTAAACCAACTCATCCTCTCGTGTAAAAATTGGCGAATAAAACTCTTAAAGCATCTTTTCAAGTTCATCTACAACTTTTTGAATTCCTCTTCTTCAACCATGTTACCATTAGAAAACTATAATATAGAGTAGTTGCTCATATTAATATAGTCTTTGGCTTTTGGACCTTTAAAAGCTAGGCATACCCAAATTAATGGTTTACATTTTGAGTCAAAAATAAGAGGATAAGGCTTCAACCAAGCATCATACCAAAAATTTGTATAATTCCCCTCACCTATTAACCATCTAATTTGTTTCTTTATCAATTGGAAACTATCTCATATAAAACCTTTAGGTAAGGTTATTTTCTTAAATAATTTCATTTTGCATTAAGAGAACTTATATATTTTTGAAGTAATATTTTTGTTCCATTCTTTCCTTGATCTATTTTCACCCAAGCTTTGCTCCTAAGGCCTAACTCATAAGTATGCACTTTTGCATCCCCCTCCCATATTTTTTCCTTTGCAATCCTTATTCCACTTACAAAAAAGGAAACCTAAATTTTTCCTTACATCCTTTCCGAAGAAAGTCTCTTTGATTTTTATCAATTTTTAAAGTTATACCTATTAGCAATCTTGAAAGTAACATCATATAAATAGAGATGGATTGCACTGAAATCTTTATGAGTTCTAGTCATCTCATCATGGTTAAGAACTTACCTTTCTAACTTGCTAAACAAGTTTTCATTCTATTTAAACAAGAGACCCATAGCTTGTTTGACCCACAACTCCTTTTTATTTATTTTATGAGACAAAGGAATACCCAAGTAGATTGATGGAATTTATTTATTTTAAACCCTAAAATATCCATAATAAATTGTTGTAAATATAGGACAGTGTTAATTAAAAAATCCTATATTTTGTAATACCAACTGTCAAATACCCTTATCATAGCATGATAATATCGATTTAAACTTAATTGCCTCACTAACTAAGGCATGGTCCAAAAGAAAAGTATCATCAACAAATTGGAGATGAGACTCGAACTAACCATTTTTGCAACTTGAATACCTTTGATTTTTCCTTCTTTTGCCTTTGAGAAAGCTCTTCCAAATGCCTTCACAAGAATAATGAATAGATAAGGAGATGATGGATCATCTTGGTAAGAGTCCACAAGATGACTTAAAGTAGCCAACAAGAGAATCATTGATTAAAATAGAATAATTTGCAATGTTATAACATTTAATCCATTCACACCATGAATGTCATGAAGAAAACTCCAGAAAACCTTATTATATTAAATATCATGAAGAAGACTCCAAGAAACCCTATTATATGCTTTGTTCATATCTAATTCCATAAGCATATTTGGTTTTTCATGGAAAGAGAATGTATGGCCTCATGTGCAATGATTATACCATCAAAAATTTGTTTACTATAAGAAAAATCACTTTGTTTCTTTGAGATTAAAAAAATCTAGAAAGCCTTTCAACCTATTTGTCATAGTTTTTTAAATGATCTTATCAATCATATTACAAAAGTTTATTGGACAAAAATTACTACAATAGTTTGTCTTGCCTTTCTTAGAATCCCATATAATAAAAGAAGCATTGATGTGGCTTTGGCTCTTCTTTGTGAGATCCAAGGTTCAAACCGTGACGTGGGTGAATGTGTGAGAGGTGGGTGTATGGTGACTATGTGTTAATTCCCCTATTGATAAGTATAGCTCTCGACTTTATGAGAGGTCATGGTTGAGAAGAGACTGCACAACCTTTTGCGTTGGTAGTAAGGGTTTTTCACACTAACCAAATAAAAAAAAAATAACATTGATTTTAATTATTGCATGCATTATCGATGATGTGACCCGGGTTCAATCTCCATGACGGATATGTATATGTATATGTATAAGAAGTATTTACTCAATAAAAAAAAATTATTGCAACCTTCCTTGTCTGGACCTCTTCAACCAACAACCAACATATTACTCTTGAATAAATCCCAAACTTTTAAAAATAAAATTGTAAGAAATCCATGGGGCGAGGTGCCTTGTTAGAGTAGAAAGATTAAATTACTTTATATAGATCCTCCATAGATATATTCTTCATCAAACTTTAATTTTGTCCTTCTATGAAATTAATAGAATATTTTGCAAAAGTTTTGTGATTTCTTATTTGACATTTTGTTTTAAATAATTAATTGCTTCTTTCCTTCTATCTTCGTTTTCCTCGATATTTCTTTCGTATGGAGTTAAAATATTTTTGATGTTATAAAAAGCTAAAATGATAATAAAAATAATGATTGTTTTCCTTTCCTATAAGAATTATAATCCATTCAAAATCATAAATAAATATATATTTTTTTTCTTTTTGTATTTTTGTCTTCTTCCTTAAGTCGTTTCTCTAAAGAATTTTAAAACCAATATCAATTCTTTTTCAATGCATTATGATAATAAAAATAATAATTGTTTTTCTGAATTATAATCCATTCAAAATCATAAATAAAAATATATATTAATAAATTATAAAAAACGAAGCATGCCCGATCATTGTGGTGGCTACAGATTTTATCATGTAAAAAAAATGACAAAAATTATATATTAAAAATTAAATATTTATAGGATAATATAGACTAATATATTATTAATTTATGTCTCAGGGCACAGTGCAGCGGTATGGGCGTTGGCTTTTCTTCGGGAGGTCCAAGGTTCAAACCACGACGCGGGTGAGTGTGAGGGGGTGGATGTGTGGTGGTTGTGTGTTAAATTCTCTATTGATAAGCATAGCTCTTTACGAGGGATCATGGTTGGGAGGAGACTGTTCAGCCTTGTGCGTTGGTCGTAGGGGTTTCTCATACTAACCAAATCAATTTTTTTTTTAAATAAAGTGGTTTCGAGCAAATAGCATAATGTTTAGGGTTTTAGCTCTTATTTGAAAGATTCAAAGTTCAAACTGCAAAAATATTAATTAATTAATTAATTATATATATATATGATTTGGTTAGTGTGATATACCCATGTGATCAACGCAAAGAGCTAAACAATCTCCTCCAAACCATGACCCTTGAAAACTATACTTATCAACAGAAAATTATAAAATAATTAAAAAATAAAATTCAATGATTATAAACAAATTGTTATTATTTTATTATATTGAAATATAAAAACATGTGTGCAAATTCTACCGACACCCCCCATTTTATGAAAGATGTTTTCTACTACGATAATGACTATTAGAAACATGTGTGCAATACCACCCCACCCCCAAAAACATGTGTGCAACATGCAATACCACCCCACCCCAAAAACATGTGTGCAAATTCTACCCACCCATTTTATGAAAGATGTTTTCTACTACGATAATGACTATTAGAAACATGTGTGCAATACCACCCCACCCCCAAAAACATGTGTGCAACATGCAATACCACCCCACCCCAAAAACATGTGTGCAAATTCTACCCACCCATTTTATGAAAGATATACAAACCGGACTTGGAAGAATTTAAAAAAAATTAAAGAGCGATGGGTAGACAGAATTTAAAACCTTTCCTGTAGGGACCTAGAATAAATGGGAATATATATGAAGTTTTAGAAAATACTCCACCAGAACCGTTTTGTCGATTCAAGTGCGTAATCTAACAAGTCCTAAGAGAAATTTTGACCTTTGGAGTAAATTACTCCGTGATATTTTCGCTTTGGCCTCGCTTTGCCGAAAGAATGCACGAGCGGTAAGGGTGGTATAGGGCTGAGATTCGACGGCCGACCGGGCTCTTCAGCTAGAAACTAAATACCGTTTTGCTCTTTATTAAGAGCTAACTTCATTGGTAAACTACCAAATTTTTCATAGCACTCCGACATTCAACCCATTTTTATAGAGCATTCAGGGTTTGACAGTGCTGGACTTAGTAGGATACTTAAACTATAAAAACATGTGCGGTAAGGGTGGTCTAGGGTTGAGATTCGACGGCCCACCGGGCTCTTCAGCTAGAAACTTAATCCCGTTTTGCTCTTATTAAGAGCAAACTTCATTTGTAAACTCCCAAATTTTTCCTAGCTCTCCGACATTCAACCCATTTTTATAGAGCATTCAGGGTTTGACAGTGCTGGACTTAGTAGGATACTTAAACTATAAAAACATGTGCGGTAAGGGTGGTCTAGGGTTGAGATTCGACGGCCCACCGGGCTCTTCAGCTAGAAACTTAATCCCGTTTTGCTCTTATTAAGAGCTAACTTCATTGGTAGACTCCCAAATTTTTCCTAGCACTCTGACATTCAACCCATTTTTATAAATCATTCAGGGTTTGACAGTGCTGGACTTAGTAGGATACTTAAACTAATATAAAAATTTGAGCCATATCTTAATATTTTTGGCCTATACTTATACAGCCTGATATCTATGTATAAAAAATAGTGGTATATTCGGTTATTTAATAGTGAAAGTTTTTCTAGTGAAAGTTTTTCTAACTAAAACTTTAGTTTCAAACAACAGAATAAGTAGGTGTATTAATCAGTTTTTGATAAACTTAACTCCAACTTTAAAAAAATCATGAAAAATATCCAATCATTATCACATTCCTAAAAGTTAATCATAGAGGTTTTTGCACGGCAACAAGATTAAAAAAAAAAATTGTACCGTGACTTATTGCAACTATGAATACGGTATAAGGGGAAACGACGGTTTCTAAAAAGCAGTGGACATCACAAGTGACCGTCAAATTTATTTGTTTACAGTAAAATGTTTAATTTAAACGTAATATCTCAAGGCTCATGGTCTGATATCGATACTCATGGGCCTTAAAAATAAGGTAACATCCGGTTCCCACAATCCCGGAGAGGCAGGATGCTTTGTACCGATGGATGGCAATCGCATACGAAAAAACTGTTTTGCCAATTATTGGATGCTTTTTTTTTTGCTTCTCTTTCTTAAAATAAAACTCAATTCTATGAATTCGATCATGAAAAGTAAGCAGGAAATTCTATGGGCTACAAATTTTGAAGTTCTGGTATAAATCCATCGCAATCAGAAAATACAAATCAAATGGCGCCATGATTTCTCCACTATTTTAAATTAAATAAAGATACTTGGAAAACCTTACCAGGAAATTCTAGGGGCAGCAAATTTTCAAGTTCTGGAATAATTCCTTGGAATCAGGAAAAAATCAAATGGCCCCATGATTTCTCCATTATTTTAAATTAAATAAAAATAATTGGAAAACCTTTCCAGGAAATTTTAAGGGCAACAAATTTTGAAGTTCTGGTATAAATCCATCGGAATCAGCAAAAAAATAAATAAATAAATCAATCAAATGGCGCCTTGATTCCTCCACTATTTTGAATTAAATAAAGATAATTGGAAAACCTTACCTTGAGAATTCGAGCTGCAGAAACGGCGCGACTCCCATCGGTTATAAAGCTCCACGACCGCCTCCATATGCTGCTGGGTAAAACCCCCTTTTCTGCCACTGAATTACACAGGAAATTATTTTCAGGAGAGGCGGAAATGGCGGCCCGCGTCAGCCCCTGACAAGCTTTTACCCGACTTTTGATGCTCCGAACGGTGGAAGCAGCCATTTTTCTTTAAAAAATAAAATCGTGCCAATAATTGCTTTCTAAAAGATTTTATAGAAAATGAATTCAGTTCAGTTAACTTGCTTTACCACCGGGCGTGGGTCATAAACGTTAAGAGCAATAAATATTTAAGCTTACCAGGCTGTTGGGCAAATAACTTCACCCATGGTTAGAGCGTAGTTACGGGGAGTTCGGAAGATATTGCAGTTCACAGAAACAAGGTGTCCACTGGCAAGTGGGAAGGAAAGTAGGTTTAGTTGAATACATTTTTATAATTATAAAGATAAGTTTTTGGGTTTTTATTTAGAGATTCAGGTTCAAACTCTGGTAAGAGGGTAAGAAGGGACGGGACCTTAAACTTAATCAACAAGCTTACTATAGTGGTAAGGGTTTTGGCTTTTCTTTGGAGAGGTTCAAAGTTTAAACTCCACTCAGTAGGCATTTACTCACAAGAGACCTAAGGTTCAAACCTTAGGAGCATGCTTGTTTGTAAAGGTAGTAGTTTGCTAGGAATCTTTGAGTGAGAGCTAGACTAATAACATAAATTGCTAGCGATATTTTGAACAACCCATACAATTTAAACCCTATATTTGTAAATATAACCAACTCTCATTAACTACAAATGTGACCCTTAATGTGTCATTAAGGTCACTTAGACTCTATCATACAAAAGGCGTAAAGCAAAAAAAACAAAAGAGCATCTAAAAAGTTTGGCATGTCCAATGATTGTTTAAATAAATAGACCATTACTAGCATGTCCAATTCATATAGAGCATCTATAAAGTTTCGTACGTCCAATCGATATACAGCATCTATAAAGTTTATCACGCCTACCCATCCGTATTACCCATCCGTATTACGGATCAAAAGAAGATTAATATATACATATAAAGGTGAGTTAGAAATCGGTTTTAACATGTTTCATGTTAAATATTAGATGTGATTACTTTTTTTAATTGTTTAAAAATTATTAAAAATTTTATATTTAAATTTTTTAATTTAAGTTTAACATGTCCAATCCAGTAATAGTAATAAATATTTATACTTATAAAGGAGAGAGAAAAAAATTTCCAATATAGTAGAATGATGCAAACTTAGCCTTTTGCAACTTGCACAACGATGGATAATGATAGTACATTATACTAGAAACAATTGTCCGGCTAGAATCAACAATTTATTCATAATGAAGAGGATGATTGATAGGATGAGTAGAAAATTGATAAATAATCAATTTAATATTTTATAAAAATTAAATATTTAATGATTGTTATTAGCTTACAAAAAATTATTACGTTTATTTTTATTAAAATATATTTTTTTAATTGTTTTAATTAAAAATATAATTATTTAAATTATTTAAAACTTTTAATTTTTTTAAATAAAATTTTGATATTATTTAAAGTTTGGTATAAATCAAATTAACAAGAAAATAATTTTATTTAAACAAGTATGTAATTCCACCATTTTATTTATTTTTCATTTAATTCTTAAACCTTTTATTTAATAATTTAAACCTTTTATTTAATAATTTAAACTTTTTAGATTGAGCACCAAATTCAGTAAGGGGCTAAGGTCCAAGGTTTATATCTCGAGTCTCGTCAAAATGCTTGTCTTTTTTCATGCTTGTTTTTTTTCCAATGCTTTCAACGACGTAAAAATTAAATGATTGTAGCATGGTGGTTATAGAGATAGACTACGCAAAAAAACTGTATGACGGCTTTCAGGGCAAACAACACACAAAATACTGTAGCGGCCATAAAAACCGAACAGTCTACCCGGACTCATGGCAGCTACCGATTTCACCATGTAAATTCAAAAATATATATTAAAATAATCATCCTTAAACCCAATACCTTTACTAAAAATGAAATGTATCCTAGTAGAAAACTATAAAAATGACTATTCATAAGTTAAGTATACCTCGGTACTTTTCATGGGGCACCCATGTGATTAAGGCTTTCTTCGAAGAAACCGAAGTTCAAACCACCGTAAAACATGGTGTATACGAATATATGAATGAACTTGTGTAAAAAAAATTATACATATTTTTCTTCTTAGATATAATTAAGCGTATTACGTGCAAAAGTTGCAAGTTAGGTACACCTAGTCAGAACTTCTCTTATTTAAAGTTTTAAGATAATCGTTAATAAACCCACCACCTTATGAAAATTGACATTTATCCTCATAGAAAACTATGAAAATGGTTAGGTATCTCTCTTTTTCTTCTTATTACGTGAAAAAGTTGCAAGTTGACAAGTTAGGTAAATTTAGTCCGAACTTGGTGGAATTTGAAAAAAATTAAATAGCGATGGATGGCAAACTTAGGATGCTACCGATATTATAATATATATATATATATTATTTTTTTTATTAGGCATACTATTATACATACGTTTTATTTTGAACTTCTAAAGACAAAACCAGCGATTTATTTTGAACTTCTAAAGACAAAACCATGACAACTCGGTCGTATCTTGCAATCATTCCAAATCAATCATAGCGATTTATTTTGAACTTCTAAAGACAAAACCATGACAACTCGGTCGTCTAAATCTTGCAATCATTCCAAATCAATCATAGCGCTCACCGTATACAGGGTCCTTTGGACATTATTACATTACGAGATTATTTTATTTTATTCATAAAGTTGCGGCCGCCATTTTCTTATCCGTTTGCTCCTCTCTTTGTAATAAATTTATCAATAAAAACATAAGAAAACCTTAAAATACAATATACTTTCCAGCGGGTACGGAGAATAAAGGGGAATTTATACGAAGATTTGCAATATACTCAAGTGGAACCATTTTGTCGAATCCACGTATGGAATCTAACATGTCCCCATCACTAGAGGAGCATAGTCCTACCAGAAATTTTATACCTTTAAAATAGTCACCGCGTGAAATTTTCGCTTTGCGGGAAGAATGCATGAGCGGTAAGGGTAGGACTATGCGTAAGAGGTTTAACCAGACTGTATTTATAAAAATTTGGTAATGTTTATTATTTTTGAAGTAATGTTCTAGATTTAAATTTTAAATGGTTAAATTATTATATAATTAAAATGAATCTTCTAACCTTTTCGAGACTACTAGCATTCTTTTTGGTGAGGGAGGACAAATGTGTTTGGCATGGCACTAGTAGCAGCTACTTCTCGATCAAATCTGCGTACGCCCTTCAAAGAGACCCAACGAAGGCTCTCTTCCCGGTCAAGCAGGAGTGGGCCAAGAAATTGATCCCCAAGATCAGTTACTTCGTCTGGATGACCATCCATAATAAGATCCTAACCATTGAGAATCTGGTCAGGAGGGGCTTCGAACAGATGCTACCTTTGTTGTGCTGCTTGGGAGTCAACCAATCATCTCTTCCTCATATGCCCTTTCTCCTCCGAGGCCCTCGGTCACCTCCTCACCCTGTTTTTCATTCAGTGGGTTTCCTCCAACTCCATCATCGACATTTTTTTCCAATAGCCCAATCCCTTTGCCCACCCCACCCTCCGCTCCCTCTTAGCCTTATGTCTTCTCCACCTGCTCTGGCAGATCTGGCTTGAGCGCAACGGCAGAGCCTTCTCTTCCCCGGCCCGCTTCCCCCAGTCGATGGCTGCCAAATCAATGGCCTTCGCCATGGAGAACTCTCGTTCCTTCCCCTGGGCGGTCCTCCCTGGAAGGTGAGTGAGTCTACCCTCCTCACCTCCCTGGAAGTCCAAGTTCCCCCCTGGCCCCCATGTCTCCTCCCCAAGAGTCGCGACAAGGTGGACAACCCCTCCTCCTAGGTGGGTCAAACTCAACTTTGACGGAGCCTCCAAGGGCAATCCCGGTCCCTCTGGAGACAGCGGGGCCATCTAAGACCACAATGGGACCCTGATCTTAGCGTACACTGAGTTTCTTGGTTCGCAAACCAACAACTTCACGAAAGTTGCGACGCTACTCTATGGGTTACTTGCCTTCCAGGAGGCCCCTAGCAAAGTGATCATCGAGGGTGACTCCCTCAACATCATCAAGGCCCCCCTCAACCAAGGTGTCAGCTCGTGGTGCATCTTCAATATCATACACGAGGTTTGGGCCATCCTGTAGGGGATCCCCCACTATTCCATTTGTCATGTCTTCAGAGAAAGGAACAGGGTGGTTGATTCGCTGGCCAATCTAGCAGCCTCTTTGGAAGGGCTCAGCATCTAGACCAATGACTTTCTTGTCGAGCTGGTGCAAGCAGCGTCCCAAGGCTTCCCTAGTCCCAATGACACTCCACACATCTGGACTCCCTTATCTGTGGGCCTGGGTGACTTGGCGTCATGCTCGCCCCAATCGTAGACGGGTCGTTGACTTTTCTACAAATTCCTCCACGATGGCAATTTCCCACGGTCTCCTTGACCGCGGTCATACCAGTTTGATCATTCGATAGCCTGCAATGTTAGGTGTCTCCTTCCCCAGCATCCACGTTCGAGGCAGCTTGAAACCAATCCCTACAGGATGCATCCTAGCTGGCCACGTTGTCAAATCCACGTTTGGGCTCGTGCCACCTCAAGACGAGCGCCTTGCCACTAGCTTAGCATCCTTTGCTCTTTATGACCTGGCTGCCCGCGCGTGGCAATCGCTCATGCAAGGCCAGCCTGTAGAGCCACCTCAGATGATGCGACGCGTGGAGCTCATCCACAGGCCCCCGCCCCTTAACTATCGTGCATGCCACCCGTCTCGTTGGCCCTGTCTCACTCCGCTCGTATCTCCCCTGCCCAATACGCTGACTCCCGATGCATGCGCACGATCACTACCTCTTTGGCTTCCTCCATTCGCCTTTATCTTCCTTTGAGCCCTATTGCCTCCATTCCCTCTTGCCCCTTTCCCCTCGTCCTTTCCTGGCGAGCGAATTCTCCTTTCGGCTCCGCCCCCTTCCGCCACTTTCTGCCTTGGTTGACCTGTGATCCCGCCATGTCTTCTCCCAAAACCATCTTCGTCGAGCCCTCGACCCTCTCTCTGAGCAAGTCTGCTTTGGTCTTCTTTGACACTAAGTAGTATACCCCTTTCCTCCGTAAATTTTATGGGCCCGATGAGATCACTCAGGGTTTCTTGGATACTTGGAACGAGGGCGAGGTCCAGGTGAAAGGACTGCACTTCAAACTTACCAGAGAATTTATGTTCGAGGTCACTGGTCTGCATCACGAGGAGAAGAGGAGGTTCATTCGCCGCGATAAACATAATTGGGAGGAGGAGCTCTCCCGCTTCCCGGAGCAGAATTGGTACAAGTCTGCCCTGTTCAGGACTGACCTACCTGAACCTTTCGACGAAGCCATTGTGCCTATGATGCAATTCATCACTTGTGATGATCCGAACCAAAAGTTGTACATTTTCCACTTAAGATTCGTCAATCACCTTTGCAACGCCACCCTTCTGAGCACTCCCTGCTTTCTGCTTTACTCCCTTGGCCTTGCCATAGATAGGGCTCGGAAAAACCAAACCCGCCCTTCCCATCAAGGCCTTATGGTTGTCCTCTACCGTCACACTATGGCCAGCCAGCCCCCACTCCAGCGTATTCCCCCTGGCTTCTGTCCTCCCCACCGAGGTTGTCGCCTCCCCCGCTGCCTCCCCTGATGCCTCCAAATCTAGGGAGGACATTCCTAGTGACCACGAATATTCTCCTCCTCCTAAAGAGCGCAGACCTACCCAGAAACGAAGGACGTCATCCCAGGACCCTAGTGGCGCTTCGACCCCTGGTGCTAGCTCTGTTCAGAGGGGCCTGACTCTCGACGACAGCAGGTCCTCAGCCAGACTCAAGAGGCCCAGAGTCGAGGCCACGAAAACCATCGAGATCAGCGTGGATTTTGAGAACAGGCTTCAGATCTTTTCGACCAGTATCCTTCTTGACATGGCAATCAACTCACTCACGTCGACAGCAAATGCGGCTACTACGATCGTCAGTGCCTTCAAAGAGCTCCGATGTAGGCTGGGGGATGGTCCCGATGGGGACGGGAAGTAGCTCCAAGGTGCGGGGCCTCAGCCTGGGGCAGCCCCGGTGGTTCACCTTGTGTTGTAGGGTGGGCGGGGGTGGCGCTTCATCTTTTTGGGCCTAGGCCCTATGGTCTGGTCTGGGATGTTGTTTGTTTTTTTGCTAGTGGTTTCTGCCTGGCCCGCGTACGTATTCTACAGGTCTGGATGTAGGGGTCTCTACACCCCTATGTTGTTTTAGTGGGTATGGGGTTATTTTTGTCTGGTTTGATGGCAAGGTTCGAGTTTTGAGGCCCAGGTTTTTGTTCTAGGGGTATACCCCTAGCCCATCATGTTTTTTTGTTGTTCAAAGATGCGGCATCTATTGTAACAAGGTTTTGAGATCCTTCAAAAACCTGTTGTATATAAATATGCTACTTACCAAAAAAAAATTCTTCTAAAAAAATTGTACCCATAAAATCCTATTCCAAATATTATATTAACCAATGTCAAATTTAAAAAATCCTAATTTTAATTAATTTAACGATAAATAATAATTATACATAACCCTGAATCTAAAACTAAGATTTGACGACCAACCAACCTCTTCAAGTAGAAATTTAATACCGTTTTGCTCTTATTGAGAGCTAACTTCATTTGTATAGTCTAAAATTTTCCATAGTAGTTCAAAATTCAAACCATTTTTATAAGGCATTCAGGGTTTGATTGTGTCGGACTTATTAGGATACTTAAGCTAGTATTATAGAAATTTGAGCCATATCTTAATATTTTTGTACCGTAACTCATCGTGACTCATGACTTGTATAAGGGAAAATGACGGTTTCTGAGAGGCAATGGACATCACAAGTGACCGTCAAATTTATTTGTTTACAGTAAAATGTTTAATTTAAACGTAATATCTCAAGTCTCGTAGTAACATTATGAATGAAAGTAATTACTGAAATAAAATTTGTCCAAACAAATAAATTATAGCTTAGTTAAAGCTAAAGCTATTACCCTCCTTAATGTTTCTTACAAGATCATAGTTAAAGTTATAGCTTTAAAAATCAAAGTTTTTGCTCAAGTGATTGTTCGCCCTGAACAATCTGCTTTTCTTAAAGGTCGTTATATTTTAGATAATTTTATGATGGCTTGGGAAACTTCGTAATGGGCTATCGATTCTAATTAAGATGCCCTCTTGATTAAGTTAGATTTTGACAAAGCTTATGATAGAATCAAATGAGATTTTATTCTGAGTATGCTTTCTTGGCATGATTTTGGTCCAAAATTTTGTAATCAAATTGGTATGGTCTTTAGTGATGCTTCAGCTTGTGTTTAGGTTAATGGAGCTCTTTCCCCCTCCTTCCCTTTTCAACGGTCTATCAGACAAGGTTGCCCCCTTGCTCCTTTTTTGTATGTTTTGGCTATCGATGCTCTTGGTTATCTTCTTCATAAGGCTCATTCTGATGGCCCCCTTTAGGGTATTAAGCTTCCTGAGGATAATCATGCTCTTAAATCTCAATTTGCTGATGATTCCCTTCTTTTTCTTCAAAATACCCAACAAGAGGTGGAAACGGCTAAAGAGATTGTTCAACTGCTTTGTGATGTCTCTGGTTCTTGTATTAACGATTTTAAAACTAAAGTCTTCTATACCTCTTCCTCTCCTCATGGATGCAACTCCTTAATTGAGTGGAAGATCATCCCTCATGGTAGGATTGTGTGTTATTTGGGAATTCCCTTTGGGATTAATATCTCTCCCAAGGATATGTGGAACTGGATTATGGAAAGACTTCAAAACAAAATTTAATGCTTGGCCAATTCGGTTTCTTTCCTTAGCAAAAAGAATTCAAGGTGCGAATAAAATAATGGCAGCCTCTCATATTTATTACTTCTCTTGTTGGATGGCCCCCAAGGTAGCCTATAATAAATTAACTCTGGCCATTCGTAAATTTTTATGGACTAAATGAGATGGAGAGGTTGGTATGACACCCATCTCTTGGAAACTTTGTACTCAACCTAAGGCTTTAGGAGGTCTAGGCATCATTGATCCTCTTATCTAGAACAAAAGTTTGGCTACAAAATGGGTTGCTAGAGCCATTATTGGTGATGACAATTGGAAATACCTATTTCGGTACATAATCTCTCTAGCTACTCACAAAGGTAAATGGAAAGAAACCCCTTGGGAGGATAAGGTCCTTAATGCACCTTATTTTACAGTTAAAGGTTCTATTCGAGTTACCCAAAACTGGAAAGCTTGGCAATCAGTTTCTCATTTATTGGCTTGAAAGTCTTATTCCTTGAGACATGGTCTGAGCATCGGTCTTAACATTATTTGGTGGAATAAACTTATACTCAATAATGATAAACCTTTAGCTATATGCAATGTTATTAATGGGCTAGTTTTTTTGAAGAAATGAATTAATAGAATTAGAGATATCTGGGATTCGGGTAGTTGCTCAATTCTTACCTGGAATCAGATCTACAATAATTGCTCCCTTCCCTCTAGGTTCAAAGAGTCTTATGGTTTAATTGTGGCTTCCATCCCTTGTGATGTCCTTATGAAGTTGGGAACAACTGCCCATAATATTTGGAATGACTGGAGATGGCTTAATGGTCATAGAATCTCTTCCATAACTTCTAGTTGGCTATACAAAAATCTTCAGTGTCCACCTTCTTTAGACTCTAAGCTCAATGTCAAGTGGCAAGTAAATTTTACCAATGCCCAATGGCAGTTTCTTGCTACTCAAATTTGGAAAGCTCTTGATTAATCAAAAACTCAACTTCTTGGTTGGCGGATTTTGCATAAAAAATTGTCAACAGTTGAAAGTTTGGTTGTGATTTTACACATTCCCCCTTAATGCAATTATTGTAATGCTTTAGAAACTCTTATTCACTTCTTTTAGTTTTGTGGCATGGCTAAAAAATTTGGGGATAT
The DNA here is from genome assembly GCA_028583015.1 of Wollemia nobilis. Lineage (NCBI taxonomy): Eukaryota > Viridiplantae > Streptophyta > Pinopsida > Araucariales > Araucariaceae > Wollemia > Wollemia nobilis. Next base: position 841,394 of record JAQPPZ010003266.1, on the reverse strand, counting down.
CTTCTACTCTTTTATTTTTCCCTCTTTTGCTAGATCTTGGAAGCTTTCTCTGCTTGGTTTTTCTCAGCTATATCAATGCCCCAAACTCTGGGATGTTTGTTGACTCATCCTTCTCAAGCACATTTGGAAGTACAAATGCAAAAAGGTGTTTACTGGATCTGCTCCTCCATGGGATATAGTTTTGACAAATTTGACCTTTGATCTTTTGCCCCAAAGTCTGGGATGTTTGTAGAATCATCCTTCTCAAGCACATTTGGAAGTACAAATGCAAAAAAATGTTTACTGGATCTGCTCCTCCATGGGATATAGTTTTGACAGATTTGACCTTTGATCTTTTGCTACATGTGGGACACATTCATTCCCAAGTCTATGGACCTTCCAACATGCCTCGAGATGTTATTGACAAACTTCATCAACTTTCTCATATGATTCAAGATCTTCAAAAAGTCCAACAGGAAACTAAGAAAAAGACAGTTAACAATGATAAGCAGGTTCAGGGTTTGATTATTTATTTTTCTTCTCTGAAGACTACAGAAGATAGCACGAAAGACATGACTAGAATTTTTTATATAACAATCTCTCCCACGGATGAATGTTGATATCTGATGTATTGCAACAAGATATAGCTATAGAATTTTTGTTGATATTAGCTTCTATTCTTATGTATATTCAGTTATGGATGCTTTAATCCTGACCCACCTCATTTTGTTTTTTAGCTAATGGACAATACTAACAGCAAAATATTGTAATATTTCGATTAATGATATATTATAATCTAAGTTTTTTCTTAAAAAAAAAAAATAGAATTTATTTGCTTTAAAAATTAGACAATCTATTGACGAGTATTTGGCCCCTACAAACCACCCTATACCTTTTAGGTAAGAGAGATGAATGTTAGAATTGGACAATGCCAACCATCCAAGAAATCAAAATAACCTACAAATAAACACTTGGCCCCTACAAAGTAAGATAGATGAATGTTAGAATTGGACAATGCCAACCATCCAAGAAATCAAAATAACCTACAAATAAACACTTGACCCCTACAAATCTACCTAAAGATATCCGTTAAAATAAAACTATATCAACCATTTAAAATATAAAAATAACCTACCGACAAACACTTGTTCTCTATTAAACCTATACGAGACGGAATGTAAGGATAAGGAACTTCACTTGTCAAGGCGTAGACACGGGATGTTCGGAAGAGATTGCGCTTTCACGTAAAAAGACAAACGTGTCGAGCTCCAAAACAGTAGAGAGGCGTGAACACCTGGGAAAAGGACTTTTCACAAATTATTTACGACGGGATCCACATAATATCTCATTTCTGACAAGTTTTCGTTTGACGGGTATTAGTAATGATGACGTGGGTCGTTAAATGTGAGTACTATGAGAGTGAGATGCAAACGTAGAAGCATTTAATTTAATCGAATGTTGACATATACGAAGTTATAGAATGCCACGCAACAATTACTCAAACGAATCAATGATCGTGCTTGGGATCTTACGTATGTTTAAATTTATTTGAGATGTTTGTAAACATGGTAAATATTTTTTTTAAAAGAAAAGTTAAATTATATTATTTTATTAATTCAAATATTATAATATTTTGATGTTAGTATTTTCATCAGTTAAAAAATAAAATGAGGTGATCAAAAGTAAATCATTCATAACTGAATATACATAAATAGGAGCTAATTTCAACAAAAAGACTATACTATATCTTGCTACAATACACCAGAGATCAGCATTCACGGGTTATATCCTACTTGTGAACGTAATTATATATGTTATTTAAAAATATAATTTACAATTAAAATAAATTACTTTGTGGAATCGGTAGCTATCATGATGATCGGAGCACACTGTCTATCTTTTATAGCCGCCATAACACAATACTTTGGCAGTCCCCTTCTATAATGAGTCCCCTTCTATAATCACCATGTCACAATCATTTTAAACCTTTTACGCTACTAAAAGCATCATAAAAGGGACAAACATTCAATCGATTAAGCCCATGATTTGAACCCTGGACGTTTGTACCCTTAAAGGGTTTGATTGAACCAATTGATCAATGTTCACTTATTATTATATAATTAATTTAAAACAATTAATTATTAATAAATATTTTTTAAAAAAATCATATGTTTTTTTTGTTGCGGAGAAAACCTTTATAAATCCTAGTTTGCTCACTAAAAATGAAATCAACAACAGTGATACCAACCAACCTATCTATCACATAACCCATTAAAAATTCTTATGTTTTTTTTAGGAAAACCTCTATAAATCCTAGTCTGCTTGGTAAAGATGACATCAACAAGGATGCTACCAATCAACCTATCTATCAATTATTAAATCTAAAGTATTATTATTATTATCATTTAATCAAGTGGCATTTGCTCAACCAGTTAAATTCCTCAACATTTCAAGGAGAGACCCGCGTTCAAATCTTGCCAAAAGAGACATGGATTATATTTTTCTTTTAATATTTAAGTTTTCTTTTAACACCATTATGTGATGATGATGTGATACGAGTAAGACTCGTTTCAATCTCCCAAGGGCTAGGTGGATTAGTTAAGTGCTTGGGCACTTACCAAGAAGACACCCAGGTTCAAACCTCGAGGGCAGTCTGTTTGTAAAGATAGTAGTTTGTTTTGAATCCTATGAATACGTATCAGATCGATGATGATGGTACGTATCGCAAGTGACCGTTGATCTCCTTCACACTAGGTTAACAACAACGAAGCAAAATAGGTTTGATGGAAGCAGCCCGTGTGGTTTAAACCCTGCGTTTGTCAATTACTAAAAATAGTGTGGTTGTGACCAACTCCCCTAATCCCCTATAACCCATTAGAAAATATATTTTTGCTAAAAATTTTCAATTTAATTCTCATATAAGTTCAAAATAATTAGTTAAGATACCTAAACCTACAACACTTTAATTGTTTTTATTAAAAAAAAATTATTTGATTCTTATGCAAGTTTGAGACAAAGATATATAGTGATTAGACCAAAAAGTTGTAGTTTTTAAATTTGGTAGTGCAAGACATTTTTATGTTCATAGTTGGGCATGCCTATCTCATCATGACCTCTTGTAATGGGAAGAACTGAGTTTATCAATGGAGAATTTAACACATAACCACACACACGTTTCTATTTGAACTTTGAACTTATGAAAAAAGAACCAAAGCCCGAAGAAAAGCCACACCATAACCTCTCATAAGGAAAAAAGTTAAACTTATCAATAAATAAAATTAACACATAACCCCACACATCGCAGTTTAAACTTTAAACCTCAAAAAAACTAAGCTGTTTGTTTCCATATATGTATACACTTTTACCAACCTAAACTCTTTCTTTAAAGTTTTAAATCATCGTAACTAAACCCACCACCTTATAAAAGATGTATACTATTAAAAAAAACTAAAAACTAGAAGAAAATTACTCGTGGACCTTAAAAATAAGGTATTTCCCGTTCCCACAATCCCGGAGAAGCAGGTACTGAGCCTCATCAAAGCTTCCGTACCGATGGATGAATGGCAATCGCATACGAAAAAACTGTTTCTCAAATTATTGGATGCTTTCTAATTTTTTTCTTGTCTCTTAACATGAAATTCAAGTCTTAGGTTTCGATCATGAAAAATAAGCAGGAAATTCTAAGGGCAAGAAATTTTGAAGTTCTGGCATAAATGCATCGGAATCAATAATAAAAAATCAACTGGCGCCATGATTTCTCCACTATTTTGGATTACATACAGATAATTGGAAAACCTTACCTGGAGAATTCGAGCTACGGAAGCGATCTATATGCTGCCGGGTAAACCCCCCTTTTCTGCCACCGAAATTACACAGGAAATTGTTGCAAAGGAGGCAAAAATGTCGGCCTGCGTCAGCCTCTGACAATCTTTGCCTAGATTTTGATGCTGCGAACGGCGGAATCAGCCATTTTTCTTTTTTTTTTTAAATCGTGCCAATGAATAGCTTTCTAAAAGTTTTCTAGCAAATGAATTTAATTCAGTTAGCTTTCTTTCCCACCGCTCAGTCTGACAGCTAATAATACAACTCTCAACAAACGTTTTTTTAATAGTAACTGTCTCTATAAATTTTTTATAGGTCTTCAGTCAATTGGATCCGACCAACATGACCAATTGGAATAGGCAACCGGCAATCACTCTGCGGCTACCATCCAACTTATCCCCTTCTCCATATGTAATGGTTTGAACCTCTTACCTCTCTAAAAAAAGCTAAAGCCTGTTAAAAAAATAACTTCGCCCATGGTTACAACGTAAGTTAAGGAGAGTGTGAAGATATTGGAGTTCACATGTGTCTGTTGTGGCAAGCGGCAACATTTAAAAGGCGTTAATACATTTTTCTAAGAGTGTGGTTAACCGGTAAAGATGCCACTTGCATTTTGGATAATGTATTCCGGGTTTAATCCCATGATATGTGTGTAAGAAGTATTACTTAAAAAAACGTTAATAAGTGTTAAAGGACTATTTGCCTTTTATGTGCACCAGGATTTAGGTTTAGTTGAATAACATCCCTATGAGTATATTCACATAAATTATTGATTGGTAGAAGTTAGATTTGATTCTCAATAGATTCGGTATTTATTCTTTTCACCAAAATGCTATGGATTCCTATAATAATTATAGGTATTTATTCTTTAACCAAAAAGTTATGGATTCCTATAAAAATTATAGGTATTTATCCTGACCAAAGTCTCGATCATCAAAGCAAGCAGGAAATCGTAGGTAGTAAAACAATTTGAAGTTCTAATATTAATACAGCGGAGTCATAGCGAAAATTAAATCAAAATCTGACGTGATATCACTACTATTATGAATTCAACTAAACAAAGAGAGTCGGAAAACCTTGCCTGGAGTTTTTGACCCGCAAAAGCGCCGAGGCTTCCACTGCTTGAAAACCTCCACAATCGCGTCCATGCACCACCGGAAAAACCCCCATTTTCCGTGACAGAATCACGCAGCAATTTATTGCAGAGGAGTTGCTTGCTCGCACAATTTCTCCAAGCCGACTTCGCTGCTTCCCTCTGTTTTATTTTAGCGGTCGAAATAGCGGACCGTGTCTCCAACTTCTGCCAATCTCTTACCCTATTTTTTATGCTACGAATGATGGAAGCAGCCATTTTTCTTGACAAGAAATTCCCAAAGCGAATGAATTGCTAGGCGGAAGCGCTAGATTTAGCTACCAACAAGATGATTTGTAAGATATTATAGAAAATGATTTATGTCAGATAGCTTTGCTTTCCACCGCTCAGTCTCATATCTCATCTATTAACACTGTCACAACACATGGGTTATGGATGGTAACAGTATAGAGCAATGAATATTATATTTCTGCGATGCCAGACTGTTTGGAGTTTCGAAGATAACACTTTACATTAAAAAATGGCGTCAACACGTGCAAAAGACTCTTAACAAATTATTTACGACACCGTTGAATGGCGTCAACACGTGCAAAGACTCTTCACAAATTATTTACGACGGGATCCACTAAAAAGTTTTCAATTCCTTAATCTATTATTTAAATTAACATAATACTATGAAATCATAAAACAGCTAAGCTGACGGGTATAAATAATGGTGGCGTGGGCCGTCAGACATGAGTCTTGATGACAGTGAGATGACAACATCAAAGCTTTTATTTTAATTGATGTTAACTAAACCCTATATAATTGATTATAATTTAAAGTTTATAAAACGGGTGAATGTAAGAGTAAGTGACTTCATGCAATTTGAAGTTCCATGTGAACTTAATTATATATGCCTTTTGAAACTTAGCTTTTTATATATCGTAAGAGTAATTGTTAATTATATGCAATAAGTTATATTTTATAATAGAGTAAGATGATAGAAAGCTTAAAACTTGACTTATCTTTACAATTAAAGTATGTTGAAGGGGTGTAAGGGCTACTTCTAACCTATTTTTTATATAAATTATATTTTATAATTTGAAAGTTTAAAAAGATAGATATAGATTCTGACGCGTAAGAGTATGATTTCACAAGATTTTATAGAGGTATTAACAGAACCGACGATAGGAGGATGCGTAGAGATTTTCCGCTACTATTCATAGAGAGGGTTTCGACCACAATTTACAAGCATAGTTAGCAGTGAAGTGTGCGGTCAGGATTTTCACATTTGGAATGGGCTTTTGGTAAAAAAAAATTATTAACGAGCTTGGAGAGGCCATTCACAAATGATTTTTCAAAGATTAAAAAAAGAGGTACTATTGTGTTAATTCTTAGGGTTTTATCTTAAAAATTGAGATTTTAAAATCAACTATGCAAGGTGATTATTCTTCCATCAATGAATATCAAAGATTTGTGAAAAACAAATTAGGGTAATTTTGTGCTATTTTAGGGTTTTTACCCATCTTTGGAGTTTGCGAAAGGTTGTACATCTTATAGGGATTAGAGTGAAGAATTGGGACAATCGTTGCCATCCGACGACAAGCTCAACTTTGTAGTGGAGAAGTACAGAAAAATAGTTCGCATGAGATGTGAGGTTTTTATGATGGAAGAAACTTCATCCCTCAATTATCTTGAATCTCAGGTTCCCTTGACTTCCCTTGGAAACCTTGAAAACAATTCCATGGAGAAACCTACAAATTTGGAGAGTGAGAGGAGCTTACCAGAGGGCTACATTGTTGATCCATCAAACCCTAATCTAGTAACATCTCAACCATATGCAGAGCAAGGTAAGCCCCTTTCAGTTGTTCTTCCTGATTCCTTTGCTGAAGTTGTTAATGACTTGTCTAAACGTATTATTATTTTATTTTTTTATGCAGGATACCACATGAGGCTGAATTTCTCAAATGGGTCAGGGGGATTTGGGAAAATACTAGAGGTTGGATAGTTGAGGTTATTCGAGGATTGGGAAGGGGGTACATAGTAGTCTCCTTTGCGAATTTCGAACATGCCAAAAGCCCTCCAATATTGAACTTGGGTTATCTGCGAGCAAACTTGTTATCTGCAAGGTTGATCTTTGGATTTTCATCTAGAGGATCTCTCTAGGGCAAAATACCCTTTGTGGATAGAGTTGCCCTTTTTATCTGTCATGTCACCCATTTCTCAATAAAATTGTTGCTATTCTTGGTAAGGTTTTGTGGTCTCACCCAATGTCAGAAAAATTGTCTAATTATAGAGTGCACCCTTGTGCTTGTGTAGAAACGGACATATCCAAGCCATTGCCCCCCTCCTTGGAACTCAATGGGCCCGGTTTCCAAGTAAGTCAGCCTCCTGTCTATCTAAACTTACCTAATGCATGTTTTTACTGTACAGAAGTTGGGCATTTGATCAGAAATTATCTGAAAAATAGCTAAAAAGGAACAAATGGAAGCAACTGCTAAAACAATTGTAGAAAAAATCCTAACAAATGACCCTCGTATGGAAGTTGTTAATGAAAATTTAACCAATAAATTCCCTACTGATGGCCCTCAACAATCCCATGTTCCTTAAAAAACTTCAACTTCTCAGGTTGTTCCTCTCAAGAACCCTCTTGCCTCTTCCATGGCTCAGACTAAGTACTCAGATACTCCTGTTATTCCTCAAGCCCCGCTAATTTCAACCACAAATATTGAGTTAGCTCTCGTTCCTTCACCACAACTCTTGAAATACAGTCTTATGACAGATGGGTGGAGAGTGGTAAGCAAGCGACAACACTCGTCAACCCCCCAAGATCACTCCATCCATTCAAAGGAAAAAAAAAAACCTCTCTCAAAGATCTTGCTAGATCCTTCTTTCAAGTGTCTCAAAATAAGGTTCATGCTCAACAAACTCATCTGGACAACACACAATTGTTGCCAATTAGTGAAAATATTTTCTAGGCTCTAAATCATGAGGTCGAGCAACCTCTAAATCACCCTCATGAATTTAAATCTTCTATCTTGGAATGTTAGGGGTCTCTCCCTCCCTTACCGTAAGTTTCAAGTTCGAAAAGTTGTTGCTAAAAATCATATTTATGTTCTTTTCCTTCAAGAATTGAAAGTCACTAGTCACACTCTCACCCATTGTATGGATATCATTGGTGGTGGATATGCATCTGCCTTTACTACTTCTTATGTTAATGGTAAAGGAGGTGTTGCCATTTTCATAGCCAAGTCTCTTTGTTATGCTATTCTAGACCATGGTGAAGACCATGCTCATCGTTGTGTATGGGTTAGATTGGCTTAACTCTCAGGTTATTGGATTTTGTTCTATCTATGCCCCTAATGACCCTCCTAGTCATATAACCCTTTGGGAATGGTTAGTTGTTTCTCTCCCTCCTGCAGAATGGATCCTTGGAGGTGACTTTAATATGATTGAGAATCCTAGTGACAAAAGTTGGACTGGTAGTAGATCCCTTTCTAATGTTGAATTTGGTAGTTGGTTGTTTTGTCATAATCATTTAGGTGTGCATGACCCTCTCTTTGGTAAAGATTCTTCTCATAGAGATAATTGGTTTACGTGGTCCAACTATCGTCAAGGTTTTGCTAGGAAGCTTGTTCATCTGGACAAATTTAATTTCAGTAATTATTTCCTGGATAAATTCTCTATCCATAAGCAAGTTCGCATTCTGTCTCACACTACTTTGTCTGATCACCTTCCTATATTGTCTTCTATCCAAACTTACTCAATCTCTCTTAATTCCATGTTGCTTCCTTTCAAATTAAATGTGTCCCACCTTGACAATCCTGCCTATTGTCGCCTTGTAGAGCATGTTTGGAATGGATTTCCTAGACCAACTGGTAATACTGGCTGGATCAAATAGTTTGAAACAACAATTTCCAATATAGTTTCATCCCTTAGATGGTATGGGCGCTCTATTGCTAGGAGGAAGAAGATTCAAGAGAGTCACCTTATCCATGCAAAGTTATCCTATATTATCTTGTAGTTTATGAAGGTAATGACTTCATATTTTTAGAAAGGTCAATGTTAGTGGGTAAGGTGTCCTATGAGGTGGCTTAGTAGGGGACAAGGTAAGGTGGGTAAAGGATGGGCCTTATTTGTCCATGTGGGATGAGGCCAAAGGTTAGTGGGAGAAAATAGAAATATGGAGTATGGACTTTGCTTTACCCATGTGGGGTGAGGATAAAGGTGAGACAAGACTTTTGTCTTATGTGGAAATGGAGCATGAGTTAGGTTGACCATGGTTAGGGAAACCTAGGGTGAGAGTTGATCAAGGTTAAGAATTGACCAAGGTTGAGAGGTGTGCACCTGGAGTTAGGTTGACCATGGTTAGGGTTGATCATAATGTGGAGTTTGACCAAGGTTAAGAGGTAACCAAGGTTAGGCTAGGGTGATTTAGGCTTAGGTGGCAGGTAGACTAGGATGAGGTGTCCCTTGGTTAGACCAAAGGGATGGTCACATGGTGACTAGGGGCTAGGTGTAGGAGAGGGCTTAGGTAGCCAAGGGAGATTAGTGAGTAAGGGCTAATGTGAGATTTTTAGGTGTCTATATTTACCTCTTTTTGTACTACATTGTATAAAAACATGGTGTAGTGCGACACCAAATTTGTGGTTGATGAATGATTGATTATGGCCTTTTGTAGAGCCATGGTGATTGTTTGAGGGAGGAGACACATGATTGTTTTGCTTCATGATCAATGTAAGATACCCCAATCATGGAAGGGATGAGTATCTTTAAAATTTTACCTTTGATAGATTGTTGAGTTTGATTTAATGTGATGAGTTGACCAACCATAGGTAGGTGTCATTGATGCTTATGAAAGACCCTACTAACACTGTTATTCAATGCGATCTAGATAATGTTGAAAATCAGGCTAGAGTTTACAAGTCTTACCGTGCTAGAGGGGCACATGTTAGGTCTCACCTCAATTGGATCTCCTAGGGAGACAAGGGAACTAATTTTTTTAACTACCTCAAACATAAGAATATTTCAAAAAGGATCACTGAGTTGGAGGACCCTTCAAGTCATTTTATTTTCAACTTTAAAGAGATCATGAATCATTTTATAGCTCATTTCTCTCAACTTTTTGCAGTGGAGCCAAGGGATGAAATCCAATGTATCTTAATCGAATACGTGCAGGAACATATTTCCACCTTAGTTGACCCCATTATTCGAGATCAACTTGAATATCCTCTTTCTGTGAATGATTTGCAAACTGCTTTTTTTATGAAGAATGACAAAGCTCCTGGCTTGGATGGGTTTCCAGTGGAGTTTTAAAAAAAATTAGCACATTCTTTCCTTTGATCTTCATCACATTTACCTGGAAGCTCTTCATAATAGTTCCCTTGAAGCTTATATCAATGCATGGCTTATCAAGCTTATTTCTAAAGGTACGACTCATAACCAAATCTCCAATTGGATACCTATTACCCTCCTCAATGTTTCTTACAAGATCATAGCTAAAGCTATAGCTTTAAAAATCAAAACTGTTGCTCAAGCGATTGTTCGCCCTGAACAATCTGCTTTTCTTAAAGGTCGTTATATTTTAGATAATCTTATGATGGCTTGGGAAACTTCGCAATGGGCTATCAATTCTAATCAAGATGCCCTCTTGGTTAAGTTAGATTTTGACAAAGCTTATGATAGAATCAAATGAGATTTTATTCTGAGAATGCTTTCTTGGCTTGGTTTTGGTCCAAAATTCTGTAATCAAACCGGTATGCTCTTTGGTGATGCTTCAACTTATGTTCAGGTTAATGGAACTCTTTCCCTCTCATTCCCTCTTCAACGGCCTATCAGACAAGGTTGTCCCCTTGCTCCTTTTTTGTATGTTTTGGTTGTCGATGCTCGTGGTTATCATCTTCAGAAGGCTCATTCTGATGGCCTCCTTCAGGGTATTAAGCTTCTTGGGGATAAGCATGCTCTTAACTCTCATTTTGTTGATGATTCCCTTCTTTTTCTTCAAAATACCCAACAAGAGGTAAAAACGGCTAAAGAGATTGTTCAATTGTTTTGTGATGTCTCTGGTTCTCGTATTAACAATTCTAAAACTGAAGTCTTATATACCTCTTCCTCTCCTCGTGGATGCAACTCCTTAATTGAGTGGAATATCATCCCTTATGGTATGATTGTGCGTTATTTGGGAATTCCCCTTGGGATTAATATCTCTCCTAAGGATATGTGGAACTGGGTTATGGAAAGAATTCAAAAAAATTTAATGTTTGGTTAACTTGGTTTCTTCCCTTAGCAAAAAGAATTCAAGTTGCGAATAAAATTATGGCAACCTGTCATGTTTATTACTCCTCTTGTTGGATGGCCTCCAAGGTAGCCTATAATAAATTAACTCATGTCATTCGTAAATTTTTATGGACTAAATGGGATGGAGATGTGGGTATGACACCCATCTCTTGGAAACTTTGTACTCAACCTAAGGCTTTAGGAGGTCTAGGCATCATTGATCCTTTTACCCAGAGCAAAAGTTTAGTTGCAAAATGGGTTGCTAGAGCCATTATTGGTGATGAAAATTGGAAACATCTATTTCGGTACATAATCTCTCTAGCTACTCACAAAGGTAAATTGAAAGAAACCCCTTGGGAGGATAAGGTCCTTAATGCGCCTTATTTTACAATTAAAGGTTCTATCCCAGTTACCCAAAACTGGAAACCTTGACAATCAATTTCTCATTTATTGGCTTGGAAGTTTGACTCCTTGAGACATGGTCTGAGCATCGGTCTTAACAGTATTTGGTGGAATAAACTTATACTCAATAATGATAAACCTTTAGCTATATGCAATGTTATTAATGGGCTAGCTTTTTTGAAGAAATGAATTAATAGAATTAAAGATATATGGGATCCGAGTAGTTGCTCAATTCTTACCTGGAATCAAATCTACAATAATTGCTCCCTTCCCTCTAGATTCAAAGAGTCTTATGGTTTAGTTGTGGCTTCCATCCCTTGTGAGGTCCTTACAAAGTTGGGAACAACTGCCCATGATATTTAAAATTACTGGAAATAACTTAATGGTCCTAGAATCTCTTCCATTAATTTAACTTAATATCTAAGGCTCATGGTCTGATATCGATACTCATGGACCTTAAAAATAGGTAACATCCGTTTCCCGCAATCCCGGAGAGGCAGGATCCTTCTGTACCGATGGCAATCGCATACGAAAAAACTGTTTTGCCTATTATTGGATGCTTTTTAATTTTTGATTCTCTTTCTTAAAATAAAACTCAAGTCTAAGATTTCGATCATGAAAAGTAAGCAGGGATCGAAAAGTAAGCAGGAAATTCTACGGGCAACAAATTTTGAAGTTCTGGTATAAAACCATCGGAATCAGGAAAAAAAAAAACATAAATCAAATGGCGCCATGATTTCTCCACTATTTTGAATTAAATAAAGATAATTAGAAAACCTTACCTGGAGAATTCGAGCTGCAAAAGCGGAGCGACTCCCATCGGTTATAAAACTCCACGACCGCATCCATATGCTGCCGGGTAAAACCCCCTTTTCTGCCACCGAATTACACAGAAAATTATTTTCAGGGGAGGCGGAAATGGCGGCCCGAGTCAGCCCCTGACAAGCTTTTACCCGACTTTTGATGCTCCGAACGGTGGAAGCAGCCATTTTTCTTTAAAAAATAAAATCGTGCCAATCAATTGTTTTCTAAAAGATTTTATAGCAAATGAATTCAGTTCAGTTAGCTTGCTTTACCACCGGGCAGTCCGACAGCTAATAAGACAACTCTCAACGTGGGTTATAAACGTTAAGAGCAATGCAAATTTAAGCTTACCAGGCTGTTGGGCAAATAACTTCACCCATGGTTAGAGCGTAGTTACACAAAGTACGGAAGATATTGCAGTTCACAGAAACAAGGTGTCCACTCCCAAGTGACAACACTAAATCAGTGTGCATGTTGTTAGGTATCGATAGCTCACAACATATGTATATAAGAAATATTGATAAAAAATGACAACAGCTTGATGAAAGTATTATTTGATTGGTATATGTGAGAGAAGTAGGTTTAGTTTAATATATCTTTATGAGTATAACGATATAATGGATCAGTGAAGGATACAGTAGTGGTAAGTCTTTGGGTTTTTATCAAGATATTCAAGTTTAAATCTCGGTAATAGGGGTTAATAGGGGGTAATAGGGTACGGGACCTCTTATAAAAACCCGTGAAATTCTATCGGCAAGTTTCCTATGGTGGTAAGGACTTTGGCCTTTCTTTGAAGATGTTCAAGGTTCAAACCTCACTCAACCAAACCTTTCTTTGGCCTTTCTTTGGAGATGTTCATCTTCGGATTCATACCGAAGATGACGGTATGAATCCCGAGACGATGGTCCTCAAAGAGGTAGCCCCTATTGTTCCAACCCTGAAAATTATGCCATGTGATTCAAATACTGAAATTAAAAAATAAAAATAAAAAATAAATAAAATAATAATAATTTGAATAATAACTTTTTAATATATATTTTTTTTCAACCGGAAAAGTCTATGGGTAAGCAAAGGACCGCTATTAACTATAATTAAACTTAAATTTAGTTAAGGTTATGTGGCCCCTTAATATGTCATTAAAGTGACGTAGACTCTATCATACAAAAGGCGTAAATCAATAAACATTAGAGCATCTAAAAAGTTTGGCAAGTCCAATAATTAAGTTTGGCATGTCCAATAATTGTTTAAATAAATAGACCATTACTTGGAGAAAAAAAAAATAGACCATTACGTCCAATTCATATAGAGCATCTATAAAGTTCCGCACGTCCAATCCGTATAGAGCATCTATAAAGTTTAGCACGCCCAGCTATCCGTATAGCGGATCAAAAGGAAATTTATATGTTAAAAAACGGTTTTAATTTATTTTCAAAGATACTACTTATATTATCGAGCTCAATCATACTAAATGTATATAAAAAATATTACTAAAAAAATAAAAAATTATTAAAAAAATTATATTTATATAAAAGAAACTTTCTAAGTCTAAGTCTAACATGTCCAATCTAATAATAGTAATATATACCTATACTTCAATATAGTAATGATGCAAACTTAGCCAGCCTTACACGACGATGGATAATTATACTTGTCAGGCTAGAATCAACAATTTATTCATAATGATGAGCATGATTGATAGGATGAGTGGAAAATTGGTAATATTTTATAAAAATTAAAAATTTAATGGTTGTTATTAGCTTACAAATTATTTTTTTACTAAAATATAATTTTATTAAAGATTATTTTTATTAAAATATTTATTTTTTAAAATTATTTTTAATGAAAAAATTTATTATTTAAATTATTTAAAACTTTTATTTTTTTAATAAAATTTTAATATTATTTAAAGTTTGATATAAATCGCAGGGAAAATTATTTAAACAAATATATAATTCGACCATTTTATTTTTTCTAAATTAAATTTTAAACTTTTTATTTAAAAATTTAAAATAATCATCTTAAACCCACAAAACTATAAAAATGACTATTCATAAGTATACCTCGGTATATATACCTCTTTTTCTTCTTAGATATAATTGAGCTTATTACGTGGAAGACCTAGTCCGAACGTTTCTTATTTACAGTTTTAAAATAATCATTACTAAGCCCACTACCTTATGAAAAATGACATGTATCCTAGTCGAAAACTATGAGAATGGTTAGGTATCTCTCATTTTCTTCTTATTACTTGAAAAAGACAAGTTAGGTAAATTTAGTCCGAACTTTGAGGAATTTGAGAAAAATTAAATAGTGGTGGATGGCAGACTTCAGGATGCTACCGGTATTATCCAAAAAGATATTTTATTATTTTTTTAAAATATCAGGCATACTACTATACAGCTTCTTATTTTGACTTTTTAAAGACAAAACCAAAACAACTCCGTCGTCTAAATCTTGAAATCATTCCAAATCAATCATAGCGGAGTCGTTTGGACATAAATTACATTACGAGATTATTTTATTTTATTCATAAAGTTGCGGCCGCCATTTTCTTATCCGTTTGCTCCTCTCTTTGTAATAAATTTATCAATAAAAACATAAGAAAACCTTATAATACAATATACTTTCCAGTAGGGACGGAGAATAAAGGGGAATTTATACAAAGATCTGTAATATACTCAAGCGGAACCATTTTGTCGATCCACGTATGGAATCTAACATGGCACGAAAGACTTGACTCCATCTTACAAGTTGGGCCGATAATGTCGGTCTTACACGGCACGAAAGACTTGACTCCATCTTCCAAGTTGGGCCGATAATATCGGTCTGACACGGCACGAAAGACTTGACTCCTTGTTCCAAGTTGGGCCGATAATATCGGTCTTACACGGTAAGAAGAATTTGGAAAGGTTGTTTGATCTTTGGATGTTCGTTTGCGACGGAGGTTTTTTATTATATATATATTTTATCGAATTAATAGTATAGGGGTTCGGCAAGGGTTTGCAGCGGAAGAGGGTTTATTACACATTTATTTCATCAAATCAATAGTATAAAAGATTCGACAATGAAAGAAGGGAAGCAACAATTGCAAGAACCGATATATGTTAATGAGAAACAGTACTAGGGGATATTAAGGCATTGACAAGCTCGAGCAAGGACAACAACAATGAAGTGGACATATCAAAAAATAAAAATAAAAAATATTCTACCACATAGACAGGTAGAGAATAAGGAACAATCAAAGGCGCTAACCATCATCAAACGAGGAGATCAATTAGCCCAACAGAGGGGACAAAAGAGAGAAGATAAAAGAAACGAAGGCAAAATGACAACACAAGAGAATACAGAAGGAAAAACAAGCGAGAAGAAAAAAATCAAAAATAACTGCAAGAAAACATTCAACATGGAAAATGGAGGTCACCAAAATGAGTTTTCAAACGAGGAAGAAACTTACAATCCCACAACCACACCACTCATGTGGGCACCAAGACTTTATGTGCAAAGAGCTAATGAAGACGAAAGAGAAACTTAAAAGCATGGAAAGGAGGGAAAAATTAAGAGATACTAAATCGAATGAGGTTATAAACACCATTCGGAGGCTGGAAAAGGAAAACAACCAACTCAAGGAGCAAGTGTCAAAGCTTCAAAACCTTGCAAACATGGGTCAGTGTGAATAACATGTCCTCAAACAAGCCATCCACCCCCCAATCAATGATACAATAGAGGTGGAAAAAACAAATGCAAATTAAATAAAAGAGGTATTGGAAACACTCCAAAACATGGAAACAAGAGAAAATGAGTTGCGAAATGAATTAGCAAAGGCAAAGACATGGTCTCAAGTAGTAAAAGAACCAGTCAATCAGCAAAAAGAGTTGATAGAGAAGCAAGTAAAAATTCAAAAAACATAAGAGAAATAAAGACATGAGAAGTTATCAAATATAATCATCAAAGGGTTGAAAGATTATGGGGATAGGGAAGACACAGATCGTTTAACCAGGGACTTCTTGTCAGATCGATTATAATGGAAAGGTCAGATAAAAAAAGCAAGCAAAATTGGAAGGCTGAGAGGAGGAGGTAGAGATAAGCATATTCGGGTCACATTGATGAGCTACGAGGATAAAACAAGGTTACTAAAAAACAAAGGCATGCTGAGAGGGTCATAATTTTATTTAGATGACGACCTAACATTTTTACAGCAGGAAGAAATAAATAAGGAATGGGAAAAGGTGAGGGCAGCAAGGAATGAAGGGAAACGGGCATATTTAAGAAATGGAAAGGCATACTTCACATCTAAAAAAACCCAAAACAAATAGAGAGTATGGCCTGCCAGAGAACATCTTACGATGGTAAGTTGGAACTGTAGAGGTTACCCTTGGAGAAGAGGACTCGAGTTAGGGCCCATTGCTAAAAACAAATATATAATCATAGTGACGGAAACACATGAACACGATGGATGTAGGACTCCAGAATTTGTGGGGTACAAAAAAATAGCAATATGGAATAAAGCAACAGAAAATGGCAAAGGGCATGGGGGTATTATGGTTTTAATAAAAGAGGAATGAAATAGGGTCATTAAAATTGAAAAACAATATGAAAACAAACAGTACATCTGGATAAAGATCCTAGAAAATAAGTCAGTTATTAGCATAGCAGAATGTTATTTTGCTCCCAAGAATTCTAAATTCTATAAGAAACATGACCTTAACAGAGAAGACCCATACTTCTCCTTAAAAAGAGACATTTCAATATACACTAAGTTGGGGGAGATTATATTAATTGGAGATTTCAATGCAAGGACAACAAATAAGCAAGCTAACATTATAGAAGGTAGCGAAGATATTGAGATTAATCCTCTTTGGATGCCAAAAGAGGAAAATCAATAGAGGACCAAGACTCTAGAAGATGAGCATGGGGCTATCACGCAGTGTGGAGAAGAGTTGCTAGGCCTCTGTAACATACATAACTTGATTATTTGCAATGGGATGAACAAATGAAAAAATTCAAGAAAGTATACATGCAAAACATATAAGGGACAAAGTGTAATAGACTATGTAATATGCTCACAAAATTACATACCAAAAATAAAGGAGTTAGAAGTGGAAGATTCTCCAATGGAACTTAAGTCAGATCACAACCCAAATGTTATGAAACTTCGAATGCATGGAGACAAACTAAGGGAAAAACACTTGCAAGGCAATCAAAATAAATATCCTCACAAGGGAAAAATTCTCTTAACAGATGAAAATTGAAAGAGTTTTAAAGCAATATTAAATAACAAGTTACAGGAAAGGGAAGAACTACCTCACAATAGCAGAGATTACAATAAGAGTGAATGGTTAATGTACGTTATACAAGAAGCTCTAAACAAATGCAAGAGAGCTAAACCTAAAAAGAAAGAAAGGAATAGCTTCCCAACCAACCCATGGTTCGATGAAGATTGTAAAAAAGCGCGAAGATTACTAAAGGAACCAACGGGTAAAACAAGAGCAAATAGAAAAACATATGAGAAACTGGTAAAGGCAAAAAAAAAGAATACACTAGAACAAGGAGGAAAGAATTGATTTACTTAGGGAAACATGAACCAAAGAAATTTTGGAAGGAACTAAGCGTGAAAAGGATGCAAACTGAAAATAGCATAATAGTTAATCAGTGGTTGGAGTATTCAAAACAATTGTATCAGCGTAGTAACCAACAGGAGACACCCCCTACTATCATTGTCAAGAAAGAACTTTTCACAAATGAAGACATTATTCAAGGGATAAAAAAGTTAGCAACTGGTAAAGCCCATGACATAGACAATCTTCAGGCAGAGCATATAAAAGGGGGTAGATATTTTGGCATCGCAGATCAAAGAAATATTCAATGAGGTCATACAAAATGGCTTCCCTACCGAGTGGACAACTAGCTTGACCATTCCTTTGTTTAAAAGTGGAGATGTAAATAATGCCTCAAACTATCGAACTATCATGATCAACCCTCTCTTTGCAAAGTTGTTTGGGAGTATGATAGAGCGTAGGATCAACATATAGGCATAAGAAAATGGAAAGAGAGCAAAGGGACAAGCAGGTTTTAGACCCAAGCACTCAACTATTGATCACTGTATCACGCTCAAACATAGTGGAAAAATATGGGACAAAAAAGAGGAGGCTTTTTGTTGTTTTGTAGACTTCAAAAAGGCATTTGACATAGTGCCAAGGAAAAATTATGGAGCATAATGGAAGAGCTAGAGGTTTCAATTCACTACATGGCAATAGTTCATAGATTATATGAGCTTGTAAAGGCTAGAATCAAAACGCAGAAAGGGTTATCTGAATGTTTTGGTAGTGACATAGGTGTCAAACAAGGTTGTCCTCTATCTCCGACCTTATTTGGGTTGTACATAGACAAGTTAGAAGAATGGATAAACAAATTTGGGGGAGAGGGTGTGCACTTAGCCAAATATGTGGTAAAACTCCTCATGTATGTAGACGATGCAATTCTTGTGGCCAAAGCAGCCAAAGATCTAGAAGATCACCTTTGAGCTCTGAAACTATTTTGTAAGGAAGTTGGGATGCAGGTGAACACAAGCAAAACAAAAATTATGATTTTCAACAAAAAAGAAGCAACAACTCAAATTTCAGTTTGCAAGAGAACCGCTTGAGGTAGTAGTAGAATACAAATACCTAGGCATAGACTTTCATGACAAACTTAATTGGAATACATGTAGGATGAAAAGAACTCAAAGTGGTTGGAGAGCACTATATGCATTTCAAAACAAGTGTAGGAATGCTGAGTTATGGGACTGGAAGACCACCAAGGTCTTATTTGGCCTACTTGTTACACCGATTTTGTTGTATGGTTGCGAGGTGTGGGCTAGTGGCACAACAAATGCAAAATAGAGGCAAATAGAAAGGATTCAAAAATATTTAATCACAAATTTTCTCAAAATTAAGGCCACAACCCCTTATGAAATTATTCTAGCTGAAACTGGAATGTTCCCTTTAGAAGCAATTGCTATGACCAAGTTGTTATGTTACTTGAAAAAACAGAAAACATGAAAAATGACGAATGGCCTAGGGTAGCTAGGGACGAAGAGTTGCATAGGCAAAAGAATACATGGATGAAACAAAAACAGAAATGTATGAAACATAAATGAATGTCCAAATGTCAACAAAGACAAAAATTTATGTGAATGAAAAGTTTAGAAGTGGAATGTGGAAAACTGCAAGCAAGAAAAGACAATATTATATTGCAAAGTTTAACCCAACGTATGACCACAAGGAAAAAACGTATATAGACGTTGAAATCAAGTGGAAGGAAAAATTCTTCATTGCTCAGATAAGGACTAGCTCTCATAGGCTTAGATGTGAAATAGGGAGATGGACAACACCCAAAGAACAATGGGAAGAAAGGATATATACTCTATGCAACACAAGGGCAGTAGAGACAGAGCAACACTTCATCTATAAATGCTCGAGTTTTTCAGATTTTTTAGGCAAATACAAAGAAACGCTTGAAAATGGATCTATGGCAAAGTTATTTGAAGATAGTAGAATAAAAAAAGTTAGGTAATTGCTAACCCAAACTAGCAGGAGAAGAAACAACCTTCTCCTGCATATTAAAAATTATATGAAATGATTTAAAGTCCTATAAACCATATTTAAGTATCGCAGACGTAATCAAAATCTTTCATTTCATAATAGAAAAGATCAAAGAGTAAAAAGTTGTACACGTACGATATCTATCACTTTAAAAAGCAGTAGGGACATATTCCCATTTTTGGATTAATATTTCCCCTTCTATCTACAGAACAAAATTAGAGTGAACTTCCACCACAGCTCT
Organism: Wollemia nobilis; assembly: GCA_028583015.1. Taxonomy (NCBI): domain Eukaryota; kingdom Viridiplantae; phylum Streptophyta; class Pinopsida; order Araucariales; family Araucariaceae; genus Wollemia; species Wollemia nobilis. Next base: position 821,215 of record JAQPPZ010003266.1, on the reverse strand, counting down.
CCACTTTTTAAAAAAATAGTGACAACGAAATTTTGTTTCATATTAACGAATTCTTCATATTAAATTCACTCTAACTTACGTGGAGGGTTTGCCGAGGCTTCCACCGGTTGAAAAATTCCACAATCGCGTCCATGCGTTGTCGGGAAAACCCCCATTTTCAGTCACAGAATTACGCAGGAAATTACTGCAGAGGAGTTGCTTGCTCGCACAATTTCTCCAACTTGATTTCGCTGCTTTTATTTGTTCTATTTTAACGGTCGAAATAGCGGCCCGTATCTTCAGCTTCTGGTAATCTTTTACCCTATTTTTTATGCTACGAATGACGGAAGCAGCCATTTTTCTTGACAAGAAATTTCCGACGAATGAATTGCCGGGGAAAGCGCTAGAGTTAGCTAGCAACAATATGATTTGCAAGAGATTTATAGAAAATAAGTTGTTCTTTAGAAATACTGCTTACAATTTCATTAAAATAAAATTAATACAACAATCAAGAGAGTCTATGAATCAATTGGAGATATTTTGACTTTTTAATGTCAGATGTCTTTCTCAGCTCACTCATGATAACTCGACTGAAGACTTGTAATTTCTCTGAGATACATTTCAAAATTTTGTAAGTAGCCTCAAGAACTGTAGTTGATGTTGCACTTAAAATCGATAAACACCTGTCCTTCCAAAGTCCAAATAGGATTGAAACTCTAACAACATGCCATATTCCAACTAGATGAGAGGGGCAATGATGGGAGTCACCCAGGAGAGCTACATTCCACCATATGTGATTTCCAACGAAAGGAGCAATAGTCTGATCAAAATTATGCCATACTGCTTTTGCATGTGGACAGTCCCAAAAAATATGCTTAATTGTCTCTTCTTTGTTGCATGTCATACAATTGTTTGAAGTAATATTTATCTTGGCCAGGCAGGATTTGCAAGGGAGCCCTTGAAACACCAAAGTCCATGCAAAAACACGCAATTGAGCTGAAATCTTGAAGTGCCAGATTTTAGACAGCCTATTTTTCCATTTTTTGTACATGCAATGAATACCCCAACGCTGGTTGAGAACAATATCTAATGGGATATGTATGAGCATTTATTTATATATCTTAGAAGACTTGAATTGTGGCAAAGGGCCGCCAAACTTCCATTTCCATGCGTTCCAATCAGGACCAGCCAAACCATTATTCAACTTAGGGAGAAAACTACTTGGTAACATGGATTGAATCTGAGTGATTGCATATTGGTCAGAATATTTCAGCATATAAGTAGATTTTAGTTCAGACCATGAATGCCATGTACCTGTTTCAATGTTCCACAGGTTAGCCCAACAATTAATTCCTTTTTTAGCTAGTCGTTTTGCTTGTAATATTGGATGATCTGATGCATAGACTCCATTATCTTTCCACAACCAGATTGATGTTAGAGTAAATCACTATATAAAATATAGAAAAGCAATTACAGTGTTTCAAACTTTAACAATAGAATTAACAAAATAAGACAAACACACAGTAGAAGAGAGAACGATTTTAATGTGGTTCACCCAATGTGGGTTACATCCACCAAGAATTTTTAGTCATTTCTTTCTCAATCCAAGCAATAGAGGGTTATAACCTACAACAAACATCTGCTGTAATTTCCTCTCTATATACAAGGAATCAACACAGTAATTTTCATTGTATACTATCTTTTTCCTCACAACTATATATAAGAAAAAAACAGAAAAAAAAACTGCTTTTCTTAATACATTCCAAGACTACACTGAGTTTCCAACACCTAATTTTGGGATAAAAACAAAAAAACTTTCCCTGGCTGTCCTGTTGTAAATCCGAAAACTTTCTCTCGGTAGACTAACGATCGTAAATCTGGAAACTTTCTATGCCCATCCTCCAATAAATCTAGAAACTTTCTCTGTTTAGCCTCCTCATAATTAGGCTCCATTCCTAACAATCTCCCACTTGGAGACTAATTCCATTGCACCATACTCGCAACCAAGGATCGAAAAATTCTCATCATGGCCTTTTATTCCTTAAGGCCAATCGAAGTTGAGCAAAAGCTCAACTTTTCTCTTGAAACCACTTTTGTAAGCATGGCAGCAGGATTTTGTGATGTGTGAACCTTCCCTAATTTCAAAGATCCATATTCCACTACTGATGTAATGAAATGATACCTGAGTTTGATGTGTTTAGTTTTTGAATGGAATGCCGAATTCTTCGCAAGGTGTATAGCACTCTGGCTAACACTCCACAACCTATTATCCTCTTGCTTCTTCCCTAGTTCTTCCATTAGTCTTTGCACCCAAACCATCTCTTTGCTTGCTTCTGTAGCAGCAACATATTCAGCTTCAGTGGTTGAAAGGGAAACTACGTGTTGGATTTTAGAAATCCAACTAACTGCTCCTCCTCCTATAGTAAATATGTAGCTAGTAGTGCTCCTTCCACCATCAAGATCACCTGCCATATCAGAATCTACAAAACCTTTCAAGCATATATTAGAGCCTCCAAAATTCAAAGAATAATTTGAAGTTCCTCTCAAGTACCTGAGTATCTATTTTACCGCTTTCCAATGTCCTTTTCTCGGATTACTCATAAATCTACTCACTACTCCCACTGCGTGGGCAATGTCTGGTCTTGTACAAACCATTGCATACATCAAGCTTCCAACCGCTGATGCATAGAGAACCTTAGCCATATGCTCTTGTTCCTTTTGTGTCTTGGGACACAAATCTTTGGTGAGTTTGAAATGCTTTGCCAATGGAGTAGCAACAAACTTTGCATTGTTCATGTTGAATATCTTAAGCACTTTTTCAATGTATTCCGCTTGTGACAATTTCAGAGTGTGACTCTCCTTGTCTCTTGTTATCCTCATACCAAGGATTTGTTTAGCTTCTCCCAAATCCTTCATGGCAAAGGATTTAGCCAACTTCTTCTTGAGCATGTTTATATCTTGCATATTTGTTCCTACAACCAACATGTCGTCCACATACAATAGAAAAATAACATAATTACCATTTCCAGTTTGCTTAAAATATACATAGTGATCACTTTGACATCTTTCAAACCTTTGATTAGCCATAAACTTATTAAATTTTAAATACCACTGTCTAGGAGCTTGTTTTAACCCATACAAGCTCTTTTTCAGTTTACATACCCAATCCTCTTTACCTTTCACCTGAAAGCCTTCCGGTTGGTGCATATAAATTTCCTCCTCCAAATCACCATGAAGAAATGTTGTCTTCACGTCCAATTGCTCCAGATACAAATTTTCTGTAGCTATAAGACTCAAAATAGCTCTAATAGAGGTCATTTTTACAACTGCAAAAAAAATCTCATCAAAATCAATACCTTTTTTCTGAGCGAATCCCTTGACCACTAGTCTTGCTTTGTATCTCTTATGCCCTTCATTCTCCTCTTTAATCCTATACACCCATTTATTGGTCAAAGCTCTTTTACCTTTGGGTAGCTCAACCAAATCCCAAGTTTGGTTGTGGAATAAAGAGTCCATTTCTTCATTCATTGCAAGCTCCCACTTATTCCTGGTATCCATCTTGTAATGCTTCTCGAAAACATTCTGGCTCACCAGCATTAGTATACAAAATATAATCAGAGAAACGTTGAGGAATTCTACTTATCTTGGTAGATCGTCTAACAACACTTTCTGGAGATTGAGGTTCTTGCTGCTATTGTTGTTCATTTTGATCTTCTAACACTTTTGGAGTTACATTTTCTATGTGTCCATCAAAGTCTATGTATTCAGTATTTTCCTCTTTCTGTTTCTTTCCCTACAACCGATATTTATACAAGTTTTTTTCATTAAATATGACATCCCTACTTCTAATGACTTTTCGGTTATCACAATCCCATAATCTGTAACTCAAGCCATCAATACCGTAACCAATAAAATAGCACTTTTGGGCCTTAGCATCTAACTTATTTATGTTCTCTTTGTCTATATGAATGAAAGCCTCACATCCAAATACCTTAAGGAAAGAATAATTTACTGGTTTACCTGTCCAAAGCTATTCCGAAATTCCTCCATCCAAGGCACTAGATGGTCCTCTATTAATCAGATATATTGTAGTATCAACAACATGAGCCCATAAAAATAATGGTAAGCCCGCATGTATTCTCATTCTCCTAACATGCTCCATGATGGTTCTATTCATTCTTTCTGCAACCCCATTTTCTTGAGGTGTTCTTGGAACTACATTGATTCTTCTAATTCTATTTTTAGAACAAAACACATCAAATTCTCTACTGCAATATTCTCCACCATTATCCGACTTTAGACACTTTAACCTTTTTCCAGTTTCATTTTCAACTAATGCTTTCCAATTCTTGAAGGTATTAAAAACATCACTTTTATTCTTAATGCAATGTATCCATGTTTTCCTTGTTGCATCATCAATAAAAAGTGCATAGTAAGAGGAACCTCTAAGAGAAGTTACTTGAGCTGGGCCCCAAACGTCTGAGTGCACAGGCTCCAATTTCTCTTTCTTCCTTTCCTTGCCATCCTTGAGAAATCTAACTCTCTTTGCTTTACCATAAACACAATCCTCACAGAATTCCAAATCAATCTCTTTTAACTTAGGCAATAACTTTCTTGAATGTAAAATTTCCATACCGTTTCCACTCATATGGCCAAGTCTTTGGTGCCACAAAGATGCACTCTCACCTGTAGAAACTAAATTCATGGAGTAGTGAAAAAAAATCAGTAAGTAAATAAAGAGTACCCACCAATTTACCTCTAGCTACTATCAATGAACCTTTAGTAACTTTCCAAGCATTTTCTCCGAATGCAACTGTGTATCCTTCACCATCAAGCTTACTTGCCGACATAAGATTTCTCTTTAAATCTGGTATGTGTCTCACCTCTTTAAAAGCCCATTGACATCCATTTAGGGATTTAATCAAAATCTTTCCAATACCCACGATTTTACATGGTTGGTAATTTCCCAATAGAACCTGTCCATAATATCAAGAAACATAATCTATGAAGTATTCCTTATGTGAGGTAGCATGGAATGAAGCACCACTATCAATTACCCAATAATCACTATTTCTATCAAGAGATAAGATTAAAACATCTTGTAGAATTTGTCCAATAATATTGGCTTCTGAAGTGTTACCGTTATTATCATTACCTTCATTTCCATCACCCTTTCTTTGCCAACAGTCCTTCTTGAGATGACTTTTTTTCCACAGTGCCAACACTGTAGCTTTCCTTTTCCACGTGATTTGGATCTACATTTGGATTTGCCATGATGTGAACTCTTGCCTCTTTCTCTTCCTCTTCGTCTATTCTCAACAGTTAAGGCGGTGCTAGATGATTCTCCTGTGGTTTTTCTTCTCATGTCCTCACTGAGTATCACACCAACCACATCATCAAATTCTAATTTATTTGAACTCGAAGCAGAGTTACTTACTACCATTAGCAAATTGTTCCAACTTTTCGGAAGAGAGCATAAGATTAATAAGGCCCTGATCTCATCATCAAAATCGAATCCTACTGAATGCAATTGATTAGTGACAGTATTAAATTCATTTAAATGATCCTGCACAGATCCTCCTTCATTCATTTTCATGTTAAATAACCTTTTTATTAAGAATACCTTATTTGATGTTGATGGTTTCTCATACATCTTGGCCAACTTATCCATGACTCCCTTGGTAGTCTTTTCATCGAAGATGTTGAAGGCTACGGTGGCTCCCAAGCACAGCCTCACAGTACCCAATGCCTTTCTATCAAGGAGACTCCACTCCTCATCAGACATAGTTGAAGGTCTCTCTTTTTCCCCCTCAAGAGGTAAGTAAAGATCTTTATGGTACAAGTAATCCTCCATCTGCATCTTCCAGAATTGAAAGTTCTGGCCATTGATTTTTTCAACTCTAAACCTCCCTTCTTCCGCCATTGCTCCCACTTGATCCAAAAATTCTCCTTCTGTCAAGTGCACCCAACAAAACCTCGCTCTGATACCACTTGTTAGAGTAAATCACTATATAAAATATAGAAAATCAATTACAGTGTTTCAAACTTTAACAACAGAATTAACAAAATAAGACAAACACACAGTAGAAGAGACAACGATTTTAACGTGGTTCACCCAATGTGGGTTACATCCACCAAGAATTTTTAGTCCTTTCTTTATCAATCCAGGCAATAGAGGGTTACAACCTACATCAAACATCTGCTGTAATTTCATCTCTATATTTACAAGGAATCAACACAGTAATTTTCATTGTATACTCTATTTTTCCTCACAACTATATATAAGAAAAAAATAGAAAAAAAAAACTGTTTTTTTTAATACATTCCAAGATTAACACTGAGTTCCCAACACCTAATTTTAAGATAAAAACCAAAAAACTTTAGAAACTTTCTTTGGTAGACTAACAAACTATAAATATGAAAACTTTCCCTACCCGTCCTGCAGTAAATCCAAAAACTTTCTTTGTTTAGCCTCCTCATAATTAGGCTCCATTCCTAACAATTGATCGATGCGGCAAGACGCAACCATTGCTATCTTCATTAATCTCCCATTGAATCATTTTGGCTGCCACTTTCCATGCCTCCCAAATTCTTTTGATGAGAATACAACCCTTAATTTTAAATTTGGAAGGATTTCCCACTATATCCTCCAAGTGAAAGGTCCCTTTAACACCGTCAACATGAGTACAAGTTTGGATCCTGTGTCTCAATAAAAGTTTCCAATTTTCATTACCTTTCAAAGACCTGATCACCCATTTGGTAGCCAAAACTTTACCTTGCGATTGAATATCCACAAGACCCAACCCTCCATCAACTTTTGGAATAGTGCAATATTTCCAAGCTATTAAAGGTAGTTTTTTGGAGCCATCAAAATTAGACCATAAGAATGCGCGAATGGTCTGTTCTAACTTCATATACTGAGAAGTATTAGGTAACCAACATGAGGAATAATAAATGTGACATGCTTGCAAAATATTTTTTATCACAACCAATTTACCAGCAAAGGATAACAACTTATTAGGCCATACCTGAAGCTTTTTTTGAAATTTTTCCATACACCAGTTCCACATATCAGCCAAGGAGACACGTTTCCCAAAGGGTATACCAAGATATCTAACAATCTCACCATCTGCAACCTGTTTCCAGGTAGGAGAAAATCCATCCGGTAAGGAATCTTCTCCTACGAGCCAAAATTCTGATTTTGAATCACTTATCTTGGCTCCAGAGGCTGCACAAAACTGATCAAGAGCCTTAAGAGTGTTCTCTAAATATTGTTGGTCTAACTGAATAGAGATAAGAGAATCATCAACAAAATGGTTATTAATGACTTCTCCATGTGGGATAGAGATTCCTCTGATAAAACCTGCCTTCATCTTAGATTCCAAAAAATAGCCCAAGGCATCAGCTGTAAGCACAAAAAGATAGGGTGCTAAAGGACAACCTTGTCTAATTGATTTGAAGAGCTTGATCGATTCTGAGAGTTGTCCATTCACCATAACTTTAGCTGATGCATTTGAGAATAAAATTTGTGTTCTTTTTGTTGCTTCTGGACTAAATCCCAACCACTCCATCATATTTAGAATAAAACTCCAATCCACCCTATCGTAGGCTTTCTCGAAGTCTAGCTTCAAAAACAAGGCTTTTTGGTTTGTTTCTTGAGCCCATTCCATTGTCTCCCAAACTGTAAGAACAATGTCTAGTATAAATCTACCTTTAAGGAAACATGTTTGTTCTTGTCTGACTATTCTCGTTGCTATATGTTTCATTCTCAAGGCTTGGGCTTTGGCTAAAATTTTATAAGAAACATTAAGAAGCGTTATAGGCCTCCAACCACTAATTGTGTCTTTCTTGTTGTTCTTGGGAATCAATTTGATTAAGCCTTGGTTCAAACTCTGAGATAATTTGTTGGTGGCAAGGATTTCTTTGATCATTCTTGTATAATCATTGCCAATACAGTCCCACATTTTTTTGTAGAATTTTGTTGGTAGCCCATCAGGACCAGGAGACTTACCATTACCCATATAAGAGAGAGCAGTAAAAAGTTCATCTTGGGAGAAGTCTTCCATAAGTTTTTCATTTTCAGCTTTGTTTACTACCTTGGGAATATGTTTCTTTATCTCTTCCCTGGCTGATAAAACATTATCATTGATGTTGTACTCAACAAAAATTTGTTGAAAATGCGAAACAAATTCTGATCTTATTTGGTCTTCATCTTCTATTAGTCCTCCATTTTCACTTTGCAATGCCACTATTCTTTTTGTTATGATTTTACTTTTTAAATGTTTGAAGAAAAAAGAAGAGGATGCATCTCCTTGTTTGATCCAATTCAGCCTGCCCCTGATTTTAGCTCCTCTTGCTTTGTAGTCTTCGAACCACCGAATCTCTTTCTCTTTGTTGGCTGCCATATCTTGAAGATGAACATTATGCGGTTGCATTTCCAGTTTTAGCCTGATCTGTTCAAGAGATCTACGTAAGAGAACCTCTTTTTTCCTTCTATTTTTAGCCACCAATTTACCCCATCCTCTCAAAAAATTTGTAGTTCTTCGGACTGCTGCATCCCACCAACTTATCCAACCTACATTAGTAGTAGGTCTAGGTTCTAAATTCCATGTTATTTGGATCATAGCTCTACAAGATGATGATTCCAAATGTGATACATTTAACTTAAATGATAAATTGTTGGCAATTTTGGAAGCCTTACCAATATGTATTGTTGTTGAAATGGGACTGTGATCTGATCCTGTTACGGACAGGTCTACATCAACAACTCTCTTGCTATGGCCGGTGCATGTGAGCAAACTATTCTCCACATAAAATCTGTCAAGTCTAGCTTGTATGCGGTCAAGACCTTTCCTTTTGTTGGACCAAGTAAACCAGCCACCGTGTGTCAAATGTTTTTGTTTAAAATTTATGTCAAAAACTTGTAGAGAAGCCTTCATATTTGACCACTTTTCTTTTTCTACCCTTGAGATGCATTTTTCCAAACCTCCTTCTCTGTCTCCCGTCCATTCTACCATGTTAAAGTCACCCCCAATGACCCAATGTGCATCAGGTAAGTTACTGCTCATCCATTCCCATAGATTGCTTCTTTCTACTGGATTATTAGGGGCATAAACCGAACAGATACCGACAACATGTCCAACTATAAAAAAAGTACCCCAAACCAGACGTCCATACGGATCCACTCCTTGATCTACTAGAAGGGGGGCTAGCCAAGCATTTACAGTGAGGATAGCACCTCCAGAGCCATCATTGTGAGACGAAGACCACCAAGCGCCTCTCCAACTAAAATCCATACAACTTTTCAAATAAAAACCACTAGCTTTAATTTCCTGAAGACAAACCACATCGTACTTTACAGATTTCAAAAAGTTACTTACTATACTTCTTCTTGTGGGGATAGACATTCCCCTCACATTCCATGAACAAATTTGAAATTTCATCAGGTAACTGAGTTAGTGAGAACCTCAAACCTGTTACCCGACTGTTTAAAACCTGAAATAAAATCTCCTCTAGATGAAGTGTTTTCTACTTGGGTTGTAGCATTCTCCCCCGTTGCATGTGGACTTCCATTATTATCTCTCCGATTGGGTGAGGCTGATCTGCGCTTGTTCTTTGGAGGTGCTTCTACCGAGTCTCTAGCCTCTTTCCTTTTTTGGATATGCACCCATTCTGAAGAGGATTCAGCCTGTGGATCTTCTATGTCTCCCTTCCAATCATTCTTCTTATTTTGAGATTGATCCTCTTTCAATGCTTCTTTGGGGGTAATGTCTTTATTCTGGTCATTCTCTTGGTTGGATTGTGGGTCTGATATGTTAGTTTTGTCATTAGGCTCCTGAGGCTCTGGATCATTAGATTTAAGCGGTTTACGGAGAGGGCAATCCCTTATCTGATGATCTTGATATTGACACACAAAACATGCATTGGGTAGATTTAGATATCGGATTTCCTGTAAAATTATCCCTTCTAAGGTTATCAGTTTAAAATGCTTGGGGAGTTTTCTTTGTAGATCAACTTCAACACAGACTCGCGGGTTGTGTTTGAATGACATAGATGTTGGGGGTTCGATCAGGATTCTCCCAAACTTCTGAGCTATTGAGCGGATCAAACATCTAAATTCTGACTTCATAGAAATGAATTCAATCCAAAGAGGATACCTTGATTGAGCTTTATCAAAGGGATTGAAGTTGGGATGCCAAGATTGGACATAAGTTGCAGATCCCGCCACCACCATTGTTCCAAATTGGAGAATGTATTTAGTTGTTGCTTTTGTTTCAAAAATAATTGAGATGTATTTACCCCCCAAACCCCAATAAGATTGGATATTAATCCCTTTGGCTATCCAATTGGTCTTGATCCATTTCTGAAAGTCCTCTTCTGTAGGCATTTTCCAGAGGAAGAAAAGAATAATGCCCTTGTTCAATAATTCGTTCATTGTGTGACAGTATTCAGGATTAGACTCTACCTCCTAGGAGAATTCGTCAATCTCAGGAGCTACATCATTATTGGCGTCTACCATTGCTGAATCTAGTTGATCTAGTCGGTATCCTTCATCCTCGCCCTACGTCTCATCAAATCCATTGAATGGACTGATTTCATTCTCATGAAAATACTCTGTTCTTGCATGCATGTTAGCAGAGTGAGTCTCCGGGGTTGGTTCTGCAAATCCTCTGGTAACATCTGCAAATGATCGGGGAGGAGAAGTCATTTTCTTCGTATCCTTGATTGTAATCGAGTCGTCAATGTTGGTGATTGTCATGGACTCTGATATCTCAGTCTCCGTGGCTTCTGCATCTCCCCATTTTTTTATAGTAGACATAGAGTTTCCAGAGCGATATGAGAAGAAAAGTGCCCTAGAAGAGCCACGTCCATTTTGAGTACCGTCAAAACCAAAAACAAGAGGAGATCGGGAATGATCTCACTTGCCTCTATCTTCCTCCAACTCACAACTAGCAAAGATTGCATTCGGATCATCCGATACATCTCCCTCAACAATATTATCAATCGCATCAAATAACGGATTATCGATTGATTTTCTTCCCAATCGAGCATCTCCTCATCCTCCATGGTCATAAGGCGTAAAATTCCCTTGACCACCTGCCCTATGGCCTCCTCTCATAGACATGGCACCGCTGGATCCATCCCTAAGACGACCATTGCGCTCAAAAGCGACTGCATTCTCCTCGATGCGATCAAACCCTAGGTTTTCTCACGCGCTGCTTTTTTCATCTTGTCCAATTAAAATAATCCAAAAAACCAAACTTTTATAGAAAATAAGTTATGTCAGATAGCTTTGCTTCCAACCGCGTAGTCTGACAACTAATCTAGTAACATACTTTTAACACAGATTATGGATGGTAACAGGGTTAAAAATTTGGGTAAAGAATTTTTTTAATTTTTAATGTTTGTTTTTTTTTTTTAACATAGTGGAATCGATAGCCGCCACGAATTCGGGTAGGTTGTCCAGTTTTTATGGCCGCCACAGTATTCTGCGATGTCCGTCCCAGAAGCCGCCACACATATTTTCGCGCAGTCCGCCCCTATAACCACTATGCCATAATCATTTTAAACCTTTTACGCCGCTGAAAGCACCAGGAAAAGGACAAGCGTTCAATTCGACAAGGCTCGAGATTTGAACCTTGGACCTCCGCCCCCCTTATGAGGTTTGGATGAACCAATTGATCTACACCTCGAACCTATAATTTTTAATTTGTTAGGTAAAAATGAAATAAATTTTTTAATTTATTAGTGAAAATGAAATAAATAAAATTTATTTGTTTAAAAAATTAAATAATTTATTGATAAGTATTTGGTCTCTACAAATCTACCTATACCTTTTAGATAAAAGAGATAAACATTAAAATAAAACCATATCAACTATCTAAAATATCGAAATACAAATACTTGTTCTCTAAAAATCCCACTCAGGTAAGAGCAATTAATGTGAGGATAAAGAACTTCACATGTCAAGGTAAGAGCAATTAATGTGAGGATAAAGAACTTCACTTGTCAAGGCGTAGTCACGGGAAGTTCGGAAGAGATTTCGCTTTCACGTAAAAAGACAAAGGTGTCGAGCTCCAAAACAGTAGGGAGGCGTGAACGCCAGGGAAAAGGATTTTTACAAATTATTTACGACGGGATCCACATAATATCTCTTTCTGACAAGTTTTTTTTTTAAATAGTATACTAATATTAATCAAAATCAAGAATATACAAATAAAATTAGTTTAAAGATAACAGTATTAACATAGAAATATCAGCAACAAATTAAAGAGAATGATATAAAATCCTAATAAAAATAACTAAATAACTATAAAAATATTTACAATATACTAGTCTTGTGACACGGAGATGCAAATGTGACACGGACATGCAAATGTAGAAGCATTTAATTTAATCGAATGTTGACATGTACCAAGTTATAGAATGCCACGCAACAATTACTCCAACGAACCAATGACCGTGCTTGGGATATTACGTCTCTTTAGATTTATTTGAGGTGTTTGTAAAAGTATTTTACATGGTAAACTTTAACCGTGAACGTAATTAGAGAGGCGTTCCTACAATGACGGCAGGGTAGAGGCAATGTTACGGCGGAAACAATTTTTTTAATTAAAAAAGTTAATATTAATAAAAACATTTAAAATATTTAAAGTAAAACATCTTACTAATTAATGTTTTTAGATATATATCCTTTATATTTAATTATATATGTTTTTTAAAATTACTACTAATTTTAAATTAATGTTTAGTTAACCTTATCATAATTTACAATTTTCTTTAAATTTATAAATAAGAGTAATTTACACTTGTGAATGAAAGATTAAATGAGTAAATCACTCTATGCAATAAAATTAATTATTTATATATATAAAGTTTTATTTTAAAACTATATAAAATATTAACTTTTATTTTTTATAATTTAATTATATATATTTATAAGAATAATTAATTTATATTAATAATTATATTATAAATTATATTTGAAAAAAATAAGATGATAGAAAATTTAAAACTTGACCTATTTTTACAATTAATCTACAGTGAAGGGTGGATTTTAAGCCTACTTCCAACCTATTTTTCAAAAGGTATAAATTATATTCTATATAGAGAAAGCAAGATAATAGAAAGTTTAAAATAATAATTATTATTATTTTAAATATTGTTTATATTAATACAGAAAAATTAAAATACAAGACATCGCAATAGATTATAAAAATTTGTTCAAGGACATCAAATCATTTGATTTGTCCTCGGCAGAGCAGTTTTTATATTGGAACTGAATATCAATAACAACATTAGATACAATCTCAGAAATATGAATAGTTTCATCTCGAAAACTAAACTGCATCTAGCCTTCCACATAGCATATAAAATTGCTGCTCTGATAACAGTCCACACCTCCCTAAGATGCTGAGGACAACCAAAGACATCTTCCAATAGAACCAATTTCCAAATCCACCTATCACCTAGGATAGGATAATAAGTCCACTTCACTCTTTTCCAAACATTCATTGCTACAATACAATTCCAAAAGATATGTTTAACAGTTTCTTTTCTACCACAACTACTACAGAGATCTGAGATATTCATCCACCTTGCCAACCTTGCCTTGCAATGGATACCTTGGAAAATAAGCAACCAAAGCAAAACTTTGAGCTGAGCAGATAAACGGAATTTTGAAACCTGCTTTAACTTCTTCTTCCACTTCTTCTCTAGACAAATAATGTCCTAACATTTATTTAACAAGATATACAAAGAAGTATTAGGCAATAGAGTTTTGTAAATCTTAGTGGATTTGTAAGAAATGATGCTTCCTTGAAAGTTTCACCTCCAGTCACACTATATAGGGCCAAACAAACCACCATTTAACTTATACTGCTATTCAGGGGGAAGAAGAGAATGAATCTGAACAATAACATCCATGTCAAAAGCTTTCAACTTAAACTTATTGCAACGATCCTCTTATTTAATCCAATCAACGGCTCCCGAATCCCACAAATCTGTCCATTTCTTAATTTTCCTCTTAACCAACCTCTTGCATCTAAGACGATAAAGGTTTGAAGCATACTTATTAAGAGGATATGGAAGGCATGAAAGACCGTTTGCTCTATGAATTATTAGACCTATATAAAAATAAGCGTAGAAACTGGATGCTTTCATATAAATCTATTTAAATATAAAAAACAATAAATAAAACAACTATGTTGAAGAGGGTCTTCTACTTTTTAACTTATTTTTCAATGGATGTGAAGGTATGAATTTCTTCACCTTTATTTACCTGCGTTCCTCCCTTCTTTTGATTGAGACTAAGCCTAGCGATCCTTATTATATTTTAAATTAATATTATCACTTGTAGATTTAAGATTAATATTTTTTAAGTTATAAAATAAAATAGTTTTTATGAAACACATATTATTTTATTTAATATAAAATTTTTTAACTATATTTTAATTATAATTATTTTAATCATATTTCAATTAACAAAATATTGACATGATTTAAACATTAAATTAAAATATTACAAAATCCCCATTGTTATAACAATTAAATCAATTAAGTAAACAAAATTTATAATTTATTAAAACTTATAAATAGTAAAAAAATGATTAAAATATATTATTAAATTTACGTTATTTAAAATAATTTATTGATATATATATATATATATATATATATATATATATATATATATATATATATATATATATATTGGTTTGGTTATTGTGAGAAACTCCTATGACCGACGTACGAGGTAAACTATACTTATCAATAAGGAATTTAACACAAAGCCATCACACACCCACCCCCTCACACAATCGCCCACCCCATTATATTTAATATTATTTAATTTATTAAAACATTAAGATGATAAATTTTAATGTTCTTTTATTATTATTATTATGGAATCGGTAGTTACCACGATGATTCAAGCACATTATTCGTATTTTATGGTCGACACAGTATTCTACATTATATGTCTAGGAAACATCTACACAATAGTCTCACCATTTGCATCATGCCGTAATCATTTTAAACCTTTTAAGTCGCTAAAGACATCAAAAAAATGGACAAGCATTCAAACAATGAAGCCCGAGATTTGAACCCTGAACATCCGCACCCCTTAAAGGGTTTGATCGAATCAATTGATCAATGCTCATTTATTATTATATAATTAATTTAAAATAATAAATTATTTTTAAAAAGATTCGTATATTTTTTTGTTGCTTAAGAAAACTTTTTTTTTTTTTTTTCCTAGGAAAACCTCTATAAATCCTAGTATCGTGAGTAAATATGAAATCAACAAGGATGCCACCAACCAACTTATCTATCATATATTAAATCTAAAGCATTATAATTATTATCATTTAACCAACTTATCTATCATATATTAAATCTAAAGCATTATAATTATTATCATTTAATCAAGCGATATTTGCTCAACCAGTTAATAAATTCCTCGACAAGGAGAGATCGAGGTTCAAATCTTGCCAAAAGATATATGGATAATATTTAAGTGATTGTCTAGCCATGCATTTACCAAGAATACACCCAAATTCAAACCTTGGGGCAACCTGTTTGCAAAGGTAGTAGTTTGATCTGAATCCTTTGAGTGTATGCCAAACCCGTTATGAATCTCGAGTGACTGATTGTCCCCTTCATGTTGGTTTGAACCTTGCACTTGTCAGGTACTATTACTAGTACTATGTGATGATATAATACAAGTAACACTCGTTTCAATCTCATATAACTCATTAAAAATTATATTTTTGTTGAAACTTTTTAATTTAATTCTCATATAAGTTTAAAATAATTAGACAAATACCTAAACCTACAACACTTTAATTGTTCTTATTAAAACTTTTTTATTCAATTCTCATGCAAGTTTGAGACAAAGATATATAGTGATTAGACCAAAAAATTGTAGTTTTTAGATTTAGTTAGTGTGAGAAATTTTAATGAGGGCATCCCCATCCCACCATGACCTCTTATAAGAGAAAGAACTGAAGAGAATTTAACACATAGCCACACATGTTTCTATTTAAACTTTGGACCTATGAAAAGCCACACCATAACCTTTCATAAGAGAAAGAGTTGAACTTATCAATAAAGAATTTAATACATAACCTCGTACACAACACAATTTAAACTTTAAACCTAAAAAAAACTATGTTAAGCTGTTCCTATCACTAAACATGTATACACTTTTACCAACCTGTTTTAGAAACATAGATACTACAATTTGAGCCCAAAATAGCACATAGAAATAGGATCTAATAATAACTTATGATACGCTAGAACCCACCACCTTATAAAAGATGTATACTATTAAAAAATTAAAAAACTAGAATAAAAATAATTGTGGACCTTAAAAATAAGGTCCCTTCCCGCTCCCACAATCCCGGAGAAGCAGGCACTGCCCTCATCAAAACTGTTTTTCCAATTGTTGGATGCTCTTTAATTTTTTTCTTTTGTTTCTTAACCTGAAATTCAAGTCTTAGGTTTCGATCATGAAAAGTAAGCAGGAAATTCTAAGGGCGAGAAATTTTGAAGTTCTCGCATAAATGCATCGGAATCAGTAATAAAAAAATCAACTGGCGCCATGGTTTCTCCACTATTTTGAGTTACATAAAGATAATTGGAAAACCATACCTGGAGAATTCGAGCTGCAGAAGCGATCTCGCTTCTGTATCTGTATGCTGCCGGCTAAACCCCACTTTTCTGCCACCGAAATTACACAGGAAATTATTGCAGGAGAGGCAAAAATAGCGGCCCGCGTCAGCCTCTGACATTCTTTTACCTAGCTTTTGATGCTACGAACGGCGGAAGCAGCCATTTTTCTTTTTTCAAAAAATCGTGCCAATGAATTGCTTTTTAAAAGTTTTATAGCAAATGAATTTAATTCAGTTAGCTTGCTTTCCCACCGCGCAGTCTGACATTTAATAAAACAACTCTAACCACGTTTTTTTTAAATTCATAGGGAGATCCGTAATATCATAAATGGATTGTCTCTATAGTTTTTTTTTTTTTTTTTTGGGTAAACAGTAAACTGCCTCTATAAATTTTAAGTCCTTTGGATAAACAGTCAACGGTAAACAGTCAACCGACTCCAGTCTTCCAGAATTGGGGTAGCGAACAGGTAATCACTTGGCCGTTCCAGTAATAAACTGGGATAATCAATCCGTAGTCACTCCATCATTATCATCCAATCTATAACCTTTTAAGTATGCAATGATTTGAATCTTAAACCTTTAAAAAAATCAAAACCCTTAATAAATAAAAATAATTTATCTGAATAACATTCATAGGATGCAAGTTACAGTAGATAACATCCACATAAATTATAAATTTGGTAAGTGTAATAGTAGATTACATCCACATAAATTGGTAAGTGTCGTTTACATATTATGGTAAGTGTCCATTACATGATTGATATTATTTATTATTGATTGATTGGTAAAAGTTAAGTATTATAAGTTATTGGTTGGATTCTTAATAAGTGTCCATTACATGATTGATATTATTTATTATTGATTGATTGGTAAAAGTTAAGTATTATAAGTTATTGGTTGGATTCTTAATAGTCACCAAAATGTTATGGATTCCTGGTATTTATTCTTTCAATGGTCACCAAAGTCTCGATCATGAAAAAAAAAGCAGGAAATCGTAGGTACGATCATGAAAAAAAAGCAGGAAATCGTAGGTAGTAAAACAATTTGAAGTTCTAATATAAATACAGCGGAGTCATCGAAAATTAAATCAAAATGTGAAGTGATATCACTGCGATTATGAATTCAACTAAACAAAGCGAGTCGGAAAACCTTGCCTGGAGAATTTGACCCTCAAAATCGCCGAGGCTTCCACCGGTTGAAAACCTCCACAATCGCGTCCATGCACCGCCGGAAAAACCCCCATTTTCCGTCACAGAATTACGCAGGAAATTATTGCAGAGGAGTTGCTTTCTCGCACAATTTCTCCAAGTCGACTTCGCTGCTTCCCTCTGTTCTATTTTAGCGGTCGAAATAGCGGCCCGTGTCTCCAACTTCTGGCAATCTCTTGCCCTATTTTTTATGCTACGAATGATGGAAGCAGCCATTTTTCTTGACAAGAAACTCCCAGTGAATGAATTGCCAGGCGGAAGGGTTAGATTTAGCTACCAACAATATGAGTTGTAAGATAATATAGAAAATGATTTATGTCAGACAGCTTTGCTTCCCACCGCTCAGTCTCACAGCTCATCTATTAACACTGTGTCAACACATGGGTTATGGATGGTAACAGTATAGAGCAATGAATATCATATTTCTGCGGTGCCAGACTGTTTGGAGTTTCGAAAATAACGCTTTACATTTAAAAAAGGTGTTGAGCGTCACACCGTTGAATGGCGTCAACACGTGCAAAAGACTCTTCACAAATTATTTACGATGGACCCACTAACCTAAAATTTTTACAATGGGAAATTTAAATATAAATGTTTTGGTTTAGATCGTGGCGTGGTGACGAGTGTGTGAGGGGTGGGTGTGTGGTGGTTTTGTGTTAAATTCTTTATTGATAAGTATAGCTCTCAGTTTTACTAGGGGTCATGGTTAGGAGGAGACTGCTGAAGGGTATGTGATAGCTTTTTGTTAAATTCCTTATTGATAAATATAGCTCTCGACTTTAGAAAAGATCATGGTTAAATTCTATATACATTAGTAACAAGGATTTTCACAATAACCCAACTAAAAAATAAAAATTCAATTCCTTAATTTATTATTTAAAATAAAGTAACACTATGAAATAATTCTGATCATACAACTACACTGATGAGTGATCATACAACTAAACTGATAAGTGTAAATAAGAGTTCATACAACTAAACTGATAAGTGTAAATAAGAGTGACGTGAACCATCCTCATAAAAATTTCTTACAATAATTAAATTAAAAAAATTCAATTCCTTAATCTATTATTCAAAATAGCATAACCTATGAAATAATTTTGATCATACAGCTAAGGTGACGGGTATAAATAATGGTGGCGTGGGTAGTCAGACATGAGTCTTGATGACGGTGAGATGCACACATCGAAGCATTTATTTTAATTGATGTTAACTAAACCCTATATAATAGATTATTATTTACAAGTTTATAAAACGGGTGAATGTGTAAATGACTATATGCAATTTGAAGTTCCGTGTGAACTTAATTATAAATGCCTTTTGAAACTTAGCTTTTTATATAACTTGATCGTAAGAGTAAAAGATCAATAATTAACCTAAATTATATTTAATAATAAGATGACAGAAAGCTTAAAATTTGACTTATCTTTAGAATTAAAGTATGTTGAACGAGGTGTTAGGTCTACTTCTAACCTATTTTTTATATAAATTATATTTTATAAGTTGACAAAGAAAGAAAGTAAGAAAGTTTAAAACTGATCCATCTTTACAATTAAATTAGGTTGAAGATGTGTTTCTGTGTCTAACCTATTTTTCAATGGATACGAAGGTTATCTATTAATTTTTAGTTTAATCAATAAATTAAGATTTTATAAATATATTTAATGTTTTACTTATATTTAGGTGTAATACATTTAATCAATTGTGTTTTAAAACATTTAATCAATTGTGTTTTAAAACTGTTGTTTTTTTTCTTTATATTAAGATACTTAGTAATTAATAATTTTATGAAAGTGAGTCTTTGTGAGATATGAAGGTTATCTATTAAATTTTAGTATAATTTATAAATTAAACTTTTATAAATATATTTAATGTTTTTATCTATATTTTAGATGTAAGTTTGAGCAATTGTGTTTTAAAATAATTGTTTTTCCTTATATTAAGGATACTTAATAATTAATAATTTTATAAAACTAAGTTTTTGTGGGATATTTCAGAGATATGGTTTTGGGATTTTATCTAAGAGTTCCAAGGTCAAACTATTGCAAAGTGTGTGAGTGTATTAAAAAATAAATAAACTTTATAAAATTATTAAAATATAATTAATTTTTTATAATTGTTTTAAGTATTAAACTATGTAACATTAAAATATTTTTATAAATTTTAAAAATCTAGGAATCTGAACACATGTTTGGCTTTCGAGCAATAGCCTTTTGTAATGTTTTATATAAAATTATCACTAAGATCATAGTAGAAAGGGTCAAACCTCTTCTTCACAAAATTATTTCTCTGGAACAGGGTGGTTTTATGGAAGGAAGATAAATCTTGGATGAGATAGTCTTATCTTAGGAGGTCATCCACTATGTGCAATTTCAGAAAATACCCTCCATGTTTATTAAGTTAGACCTATCCAAAGCATATGATAGAGTTGACTGTCATTTCCTCCTAAAGGTGATGAGATAATTTAGATTCTTGGGGGATTGGGTAGAATGAGTCAAGGGATGCATTTCCTTGGTATCCTACTTGGTTTAAGTAAATGGAGCTCCTACCCAGTTATTCATAGTTTTCATAGGTATCAGGCAAGAAGACCCCTTATCCCTATACATTTTCATTATATTGGCTTAATGTCTAGGTAGAACATTAACTAAGGATAGGGAAACAAGAGCTTTTGAAGGAATAATAATAGCAACTTGAGCTAAATTAATTACTCACCTAAAATTTGTTGATGTTTCTACATTATTAGGAAAAGCAACAACAAGAGGGGCCTCCAAATTTAAAATGATTCTAAGACGGTTTACAAAATTGATTGGATAACTTATAAATGAAAAAAATTTCAAGGTCATATTTTTCCTTTGCTCACTTAGGTAGGGTTGTTGGATAAATTGAGATACAAGAAACAATCTCTTCCAATCACCTACTGAGGAATTCCACTTACTATTCAAAGGCAAAAAAAAGGAATGGACTTGGTTATCAAAGAGAGTGAAAGCCAAAATGGGAAAATGGACTAATAGGTGGCTACCACATGATGTTGGTTGGCCATGATAAAAGTAGTCCTCAATGCCATACCAATTTATGTCTCCTCAATGCCAACCATCCCTAAGGTAGTTTTTAAAGAATTGGATCAAATAAGCTATAGATTCCTTTGGAGTGGAGTCAAGGAAGAACGAAAATGGGCATTGGTGAAATGGGATATTTTATACCTATAGAAAAAGGAGGGAGGACTAGGAATCAGACCAATTGTCAAGAATAACAAGACATTGACAGTTAAGTTATATTAAAGATTGCTAAAATTTCTTGAGGAAATATGGGTTCATATTTTGAGGGCCAAATATGCAAAGAATAAAACCCTAATAAAGCTTGTTAGGTTTTTGCTTCCTAGAAAAGGATCTCCTATATTAATGAGACTCAGAATAGGAGAGGATATGATCAAGGAAAGATTGTTTTGGATTATCCGTAATGGACAAAAGTCTAACTTCTATACATATTCTTGGGATGGTCATCCTCCTTTAATAACTCAATTTTTGAGTTGGAGATCGTTGATGGAGAATCTAAATAGAAATAATTGGGTTAAGGTAGCCAAATATTGTAAGCCTCAAAGCAGTAGTTGGGAGGTAGGAAGGCAATGGATCCCAATAGAGGAGTGGCCAATCAAAATCTTAGAGGATCGAAGAAAAAAAATATTTAGGACCATCCTAATAAGATCACTTTTGTGGTCTCAAAAGGAGGATACTCTTCGATGGAATAGGAAAAAATAGAGTGAATATATAATTACCTCTAGATACTTAGCCTTCTACGAGAGTACCATGAGCCCGTTAAGTGATATATTAACGCAACTACAAGCACAAAATATTTAGTCCAAAGTAAGATTCTTCATTTGGTTTCTACTTCATAAAATGGTGTTGATAGGGAAACCATTGATGATAAGAGGGATGCATGGACCTTTCAAATGTGAGATGTGTTGGGAGAATGAGGAAACAATCTCTCACATTTTTATAGAATACCCCATCACAATCAAACTATGGAAATAAATGACAACTTTGCTAGGCATCCATTGATCTGAGATATCTTCTATAGAACAAATTTAGAGGGAGTGGCCTAAATAGGAGGAAATGAACCAACCCACTTAATAGATTTTTTAGGTGGGGACAACTCTCCTTATGTGGAATTTGTGGAAGGAGAGAAAAAATTGTATCTTCAACAAGGAATATAAAGACAACCACTTTGTCTAGCAAAGGATCATAGCCAATATGAGGGAGTCAATCCAATACCTATTAAAAGATCCCTAAATTCCTAAACAAAAGGTGATTAAGATAATATCCAGATTACGATTGTCTCTAACAATGGTCACATCAAAAAAGTTAACCCTAAATCATGCACAAAAACTAGGAATTGGAAACCTCCTCCAGAGGGACTAGGTAAGATTAATATGGATGGAGCCTCAAGGGAAAATCGAGGAAGAGTGAGTAGGGTGGAATAGGTCACCTCTTGAATGGCGCCCCTGATTTTATCTTCATAAAAAATCTAGGTATCTTATCCAATAACCTTACGGAGGGATATGCCATATTAAGGGGATTACAAGAGGCTCTAAAGGTGGGATGGAGGAAAATTCAGGTGGAATCAGACTCCCAAATTTTGATTAACCACTTAAAAGGACCAAGCAAGCAAAATAATATAGAATGGAGACTATAGAGAATATTTGAGCAAATACAAATGACCCAACAATGCTTTGGGATAGTGGAGTTCATATATATCTTTAGAGATTAAAACATGGTGACAGATACGATGGCTAATCGAGCTCTTCATTGAAGAGACCTCACTTGCTATGGATATCCTTTCAAATGGTGGCCTTAGCTAACTAGAGAAGCTATTTTTTTCATTCTTACCATTGATGATAATATTACTTCTTGTATTTAAATTTATATATCCTTATTTTACATAATCACTCTTTTTATATAAATAATTGTAATAAATTAAATATGAGGGTGAATAATCCACATTCTTAGCTTAAGAATTAAAAATCTTTAAACTTAATCTTTTTGCCATGTAAATAAAATTTGTAAACATATCATTGAAGTGACCGGAGTGAATAATGTCCAAAACGTTATCAGATTTTTGCTTGTTCGCCTACTAGGTAGCTAAGCAAAAATCTAAAATTAACCACATGGGTGGAATAAGTTTGATGCTTAACTTGACTTGTAGATAAAATTTATTAACATATTATAGAAGTGATTGCAGCTAATAATGTCACAAGGTTATCAGCTTTTGCTTAGCATAAAGCGCACCTGGGTAATTTAAATGCATTTACCAACCTTCTTCTTCTGTGCTATTACTACCTTAGTTATTAACCACAACAAGATTTCCACTGATCTTACACGTCATGCAAGTTAAAAATTTATAAAAAGAAATTTTAGATCGTGGGCCGTCTCTATCGCTTAACCAGTGACAACCTCAACCCAGGCTTGTGGGGTTCCCATAATTACCGCCATGCGCTATTAATAAAAAATAAAATCCGACTAGATCATTCCAAACAATTGTTAGTGTGTTCTCCATTATAGCAGTGCAGTAGGTAAATTAATTGTCCAAATCTTGGTCCCTGCATTTTAATGCTCGCAAGTTTCCAACGTAGTTAATGATAGCCTAGCTTACTCTAAATTAGAGGTTATAGGTTGAACGGATCATCAAGTGGTCAATGCGGTTAATGTAGTCACCGGCCTCCCGCCAGTCTGACGTGTTATGTTAATATATGGGCCCGTCTGACGTGTTATGTTAATATATGTGCTTATCAGATATGTCGAGAAGTTCCTACAGGTTTGCAGTATCACAGTATTCGCTGGGCCGAGAAGGGTAGGTGTAGCCTGCAGAAGCATCGTCACCATTATTAGGGCATGTTACCTATGTACCATCCCTGACTCTGTTTTGGACTTATACGTCCAGCGACTTATCTTATGCGAAAATTCCCTCAGTTATTTATCCAATGCCATATGGAAGATTTCATCCCCTTTAATTTTGAGTGGTCACACACCTGTTCTTGAAAACCTCTTTTACTTCGCACTCACTGCCCAGACCAACGGGGAAAGAAAATAGAAAGGAGAGACCTTCGCAAACTTTGCGGCCACTAAGACCTCAATTTAGCTTGTTCGTTCGTTTGGGCAGTTGTGGGTCGACTCACCTTGCAAGTCACAAACATGAGCCCTGAGGTACGTGTCTCAAAAGGACGGCCAGCTGTGTTCTTTCAAGCAGGACTGAAGCAGAGCACGGGGATACTGAAGCAGAGCACGGGGATACTGAAGCAGAGCCGATAGAACGGAGAAGATTTGAACTGTACACACACAAGAAATATCAGCACAAAAAAATTAAAGGGTTTGCGGCAAAGGGTTTTTGCAAAGCAAGGAGGGTTTGTGACGGAGTATTGTATTAAACATCTATTTCATCGGGTAAGCATAATTTTTTTTTTGTCCTCTTTCGATTTATAAAACAATTTAAGTAGGTGGAGAAATACATTCGTTATAGGGGTTTGCGGCATAAGGTTTTATTATCAGCGAGGGTTTGCAGCAGAGGGTTTGCAGAGCAATGAGGGTTTTATAACACATTTATTTCATCATATCAATAGTACAGAGGGTTCGCCTATAAAGGGTTTGAAAATGGAAGAAGGGAAGCAACAATTGCAAGAACCAATATATGTCAATGAGAAACTGTATTGGAGGATATTAAGGCGTCAACAAGCTCGAGCAAGGGCAACAACAATGAAAAGGGCATATCAAAAAATAAAAATAAAAAATATTCTACCACATAAACAAGTGGAGAATAAGGAACCATCAAAGGCAAATCACCAAAATGAGTTTTCAGATGAGGAAGAAACTTACAGTCCCACAACTACACCACTCATGTGGGCACCAAGACTTTATGTGCAAGAGTTAATGAAGATGAAAGAGAAACTTGAAAGCATGGAAAGGAGGGAGAAATTAAGAGAAACTAAATTAGACGAGGTTATAAACACCATTCGGAGGCTGGAAAAGGAAAACAACCAACTCAAGGAGCAAGTGTCAAAGCTACAAAACCTTGCAAACATGGGTCAACGTAAATGGCATGTCCTCAAACAAGCCATCCATCCCCCAATCAATGATGCAATAGAGGTGGAAAAAACAAATGCAAATCAAATAAAAGAGGTACAGAAAACACTCCAAAACATTGAAACAAGAGAAAATGAGCTACGAAATGAATTAGCGAAGGCAAAGACATGGTCTCAAGTAGTAAAAGAACCAGTCAATCAACAAAAAGAGTTGATAGAGAAGCAAGTAAAAATTCAAATAACAAAAGAGAAAGAAAGACATGAGAAGTTAACAAATATAATCATCAAAGGGTTGAAAGATTATGGGGACAAGGAAGACACAAATCGTTTAACTAGGGACTTCTTGTCAGATCGATTACAATGGAAGGGTCGGATAAAAAAGTAAGCAGAATTGGCAAGTTGAGAGAAGGAGGCAGAGATAGACATATTCAGGTCACATTGATGAGCTACGAGGATAAAATAAGGTTACTTAAAAACAGAGGCATGCTGAGAGGGTCACAATTTTATTTAGATGATGACCTAACATTTTTACAACAAGAAGAAAGAAATAAGGAATGGGAAAAGGTGAGGGCAGCAAGGAATGAAGGGAAACAGGCATATTTAAGAAATGGAAAGGCATGCATCACATCTAAACAAATCCAAAACAAATAGGGAGTATGGCCCGCCAGGAACATCTTACAATGGTAAGTTGGAACTGTAGAGGTTTCCCTTGGAGAAGAGGACCCGGGTTAGGGCCCATTGCTAGAGACAAAGATATAATCATATTGACGAAACACATGAACACGATGGATGTAGGACTCCAGAATTTGTGGGATACAAAAAAATAGCAATATGGAATAAAGTAGCAGATAATGGCAAAGGGCATGGGGGTATTATGGTTTTAATAAAAGAGAAATGGGATAGGGTCATTAAAATTGAAAAACAAGATGAAAACAAACAGTACATCTGGATAAAGATCCTAGAAAATAATTCAGTTATTAGCATAGCAACATGTTATTTTGCTCCCAAGAATTCTAAATTCTATAAGAAACATGACCTTAACAGAGAAGACCCATACTCCTCCCTAAAAAGAGACATTTCAATATACAATAAGTTGGGGGAGATTATATTAATTGGAGATTTCAATGCAAGGACAACAAATAAGCAAGCTAACATTCTAGAAGGTAACGAAGATATTGAGATTAATCCTCTTTGGATGCCAGAAGAGGAAAATCAACAGTGGGCTAGGACTTCAAAAGATGAGCATGGGGCTATCACGCAATATGGAGAAGAGTTGTTAGGTCTTTGCAACATATACAATTTGATTATTTGCAAGGGATGAACAAATGGAAAAATACAGGAAAGTATACATGCAAAACATATAAGGGACAAAGTGTAATAGACTATGTAATATGCTCACAGAATTACATACCAAAAATAGAGGAGCTAGAAGTGGAAGATTCTCCAATGGAACTTAAGTCAGATCACAACCCAATTGTTATGAAACTTCGAATGCATGGAGACAAACCAAGGGAAAAACACTTGCAAGGCAATCAAAATAAATATCCTCACAAGGGAAACATTCTCTTAACAGATGAAAATCGATAAAATTTTAGAGCAGTATTAAATAATAAGTTACAGGAAAGGGAAGAACTACATCACAGTAGTAGAGATTACAGTAAGAGTGAATGGTTAATGCACGTTATTCAAGAAGCTCTAAACAAATGCAAGAGAGCTAAACCTAAAAAGAAAGAAAGGAATAGCTTCCCAACCAACCCATGGTTCGATGAAGATTGCAAAAAAATGCGAAGATTACTAAAGGAACCAACGGGTAAAACAAGAGCAAACAAAAAAGCATATGAGAAACCGGTAAGGGCAAAAAAAGAAGAATTGATGCAAGAGCATCCGGCAGCACCAGCAACAGAAGCCAGCAAAGTTCGGGAAAAATCGTGCTGAAGAGTCGGGAGAAGAAGAAGCAGGAAGCAAGAAGGAAGAAAAAATGGCCAAGTCAGAAAACCGTCGCGATTTCGCGACAGAAATTGGCAAGGAGGAAGTGCAGCAGAAGGGGCCGCGATTTCGCAACATGTCGCGAAATCGCGACAGTTTGCCGGAGAGGGACGAAGGCGCAGAAGGGGGCGCGATTTCGCGACATGTCGCGAAATCGCGACTCGCGATTTTGCAACATGTCGCGAAATCGCGACAGGTTGCAGAGCAGAGGAGAGAACGAGAAAACGGTGGACCGGAGAATACCTGGAGAGCTTAGGAGTGAAGAAGCGGAGAACCGAGCCGAGGGCCGGTGATTGTAAGCCTGCGGGCTGTAATTTTTCTGCATGTATATTTTTAACTGTTTTTAATGAAAAGGCAGGGTTTGTGCAGAAGGGTGTTTTTCGGTGCCCCGTCAGTGGTATCAGAGCGGGAGTTCCTGAGTGCGTAAACAGACCGCCGGTCGTGAGGCAGTTTGCGCCAGGACCTACGGGAGGGTTTTGAGAAGGAGAGAAAGAGAGAGTTTAGCATCCCCGAGCGTGTTAGCAGACCGGACGTGAGGCAGCTACACGGGATCAGTTAGAGCTTTGTGAGAAGAGCAAAATGTATTCCCGAAGAAGACGGGACAGCAAGGAGGAAGACATGGTGTCGGAAGAGGAAGTCAAAGCATTGCAACGACAATTAAAAGCCTTGCAAAAGGAATGGTCCGTAATGAAATTACGGGAGAAAGAAGAACGACAGAAAATGCGGGAAGAGAGACGGAGAAAGAAAGAAGAGAAGATGAAAGAGGTTGTAGAGGAGTATAGCAGTACCGGGACCTGCCCGAAAGAAAGCATAGATTTTTCTATGCAAGAAGAGGAAATACCGCAGGCTACAGCCGAAGTTTGCAGC
This sequence comes from Wollemia nobilis, assembly GCA_028583015.1. Taxonomy (NCBI): domain Eukaryota; kingdom Viridiplantae; phylum Streptophyta; class Pinopsida; order Araucariales; family Araucariaceae; genus Wollemia; species Wollemia nobilis. The sequence continues at coordinate 793,433 of JAQPPZ010003266.1, read as the reverse complement.
AGTGGAGAAATCTGTCCGGTTGAAGACAGAAGTGTGGGCCCGGAGCCGAGGTCGAAGCAGTTTGCAGAGACAGAGATGAGTCCGAAAGTGTTGCGGGAGGCGACAACCGGACCCAGCTAAAGTGAAGATCACTTCTTCACTTACCCCGGGTGTCTGATGCAGGAGCATCCGGCAGCACCAGCAGCAGAAGCAGCAAAGTTCAAGAAAAATCGTGCTGAAGAGTCGGGAGAAGAAGAAGCAGGAAGCAAGAAGGAAGAAAAAATGGCCAAGTCAGAAAACCGTCGCGATTTCGCGACATGTCGCGAAATCGCGACAGAAATTGGCAAGGAGGAAGTGCAGCAGAAGGGGCCGCGATTTCGCGACGTGTCGCAAAATCGCGACAGTTTGCCGGAGAGGGACGAAGGCGCAGAAGGGGGCACGATTTCGCGACATGTCGCGAAATCGCGACTCGCGATTTTGCAACATGTCGCGAAATCGCGACAGGTTGCAGAGCAGAGGAGAGAACGAGAAAATGGTGGACCGGAGAATACCTGGAGAGCTTAGGAGTGAAGAAGCGGAGAACCGAGCCGAGGGCCGGTGATTGTAAGCCTGCGGGCTGTAATTTTTTTTGCATGTATATTTTTAACTGTTTTTAATGAAAAGGCAGGGTTTGTGCAGAAGGGTGTTTTTCGATGCCCCGTCAAGAATACACTAGAACAAGGAGGAAAGAATTGATTTATTTAGGGAAGCATGAACCAAAGAAATTTTGGAAGGAACTAAGCGTGAAAAGGATACAAACTGAAAATAACATAACAGTTAATCAGTGGTTGGAGTATTCAAAACAACTGTATCAGCGTAGTAACCAACAGGAGACACCCCCTACTATCATTGTCAAGAAAGAACTTTTCACAATTGAAGACATTATTTAAGGGATAAAAAAGTTAGCAACTGGTAAAGCCCGTGACATAGACAATCTTCAATCAGAGCATATAAAATGGGGGTAGATATCTTGGCATCACAAATCAAAGAAATTTTCAATGAGGTCATACAAAATGGCTTCCCTACCGAGTGGACAACTAGCTTGACCATTCCTTTGTTTAAAAGTGGAGATGTAAATAATCCCTCAAACTATCGAACTATCATGATCAACCCTCTCTTTGCAAAGTTGTTTGGGAGTATGATAGAGCGTAGGATCAACACATGGGCGAGAAGAAAAGGGAAAGAGAGCAAAGGGGCAAGCGGGTTTTAGGCCCAAGCACTCAACTATTGATCACCGTATCACGCTCGGACACAGTGGAAAAAATATGGGACAAAAAAGAGGAGGCTTTTTGCTATTTTGTAGACTTCAAAAAGGCATTTGACACAGTTCCAAGGAAAAAATTATGGAGCAGAATGGAAGAGCTAGAGGTTCCAATTCACTATAGGGCAGCAGTTCACAGACTATATGAGCATGTAAAGGCTAGAATCAGAACGTAGGAAGGGTTATCCGAATGTTTTGGTAGTGACATAGGTGTCAAACAAGGTTGCCCTCTATCTCCGACCTTATTTGGGTTGTACATTGACAAGTTAGAAGAATGGATAAACAAATTTGGGGGAGAGGGTGTGCATTTAGCCAAATATGTGGTAAAACTCCTCATGTATGCAGATGATGTAATTCTTGTGGCCAAAACAACCAAAGATCTAGAAGATCACCTTCAAGCTCTAGAACTCTTTTGTAAAGAAGTTGGGATGTAGATGAACACGAGCAAAACAAAAATTATGATTTTTTCAGAAAAAAGAAGAAGCAACAACTCAAATTTTAGTTTGCAGGAGAACCGCTTGATGTAGTAGTAGAATACAAATACTCGGGCATAGACTTTCATGACAAACTTAATTGGAATACATGTAAGATGAAAAGAACTCAAAGTGGTTGGAGAGCACTATATGCACTTCAAAACAGGTGTAGGAATGCCGAGTTGTGGGACTAGAAGACCACCAAGGTCTTATTTGGCCTACTTGTTACACCGGTTCTGTTGTATGGTTGCGAGGTGTGGGCTAGTGGCACAACAAATGCAAAATGGAGGCAAATAGAAAAGATTCAAAAATATCTAATCACAAACTTTCTCAAAATTAAGGCCACAACCCCTTATGAAATTATTCTAGCTGAAACTGGAATGTTCCCTTTAGAAACAATTGCTATGACCAAGCTATTATGTTACTTGAAAAAAATAGAAAACATGACAAATGATAGATGGCCTAGGGCAGCTAGGGACGAAGAGTTGCATAGGCGAAAGAATACGTGGATGAAACAAAATAAAAAATGGATGAAACGTTGGGAAATCAACATAAATGAATGCCCAAATGTCAACAAAGACATAAAAAATTATGTGAATGAAAAGTTCAGAAGTGGAATGTGGAAAAATGCAAGCAGGAAAAGACAATATTATATTGCAAATTTTAACCCAACGTATGACCATAAGGAAAAAGCGTATATAAGCGTTGAAATCAAGTGGAAGGAAAAAATACTCATTGCTCAGATAAGGACTAGCTCTCATAGGCTTAGATGTGAAACAGGGAGATGGACAACACCCAAAGAACAATGGGAAGAAAGGATATGTACTCTATGCAACACAGGGGCGATAGAGACAGAGGAACACTTCATCTATAAATGCCCGAGTTTTTCAGATATCCGTGACAAATACAAAGAAACACTTGGGAACGAGTTTATGATAGATTTATTTGAAGACAATAAAATAATAAAAGTTGGAAAATTGCTAACACAAATCAGCAGGAAAAGGAACAACCTTCTCAAAGATATTAAAGATCATATGATATGATTTGAGTAATTGTACTTCCATATTTGAGGTCCCATAGACCATATTTGGGTCTTGCGGACGTAATTAAAATCTTTCATTCATTCGAAAGCGGAAACCTTGGAAAAATAGTTAACCCCTAACCACTTAAAAATGTTACTATTTTCTGATGATGATAATTTTAGTGAACTTTTCTACCATAAGATTTCTCCTAAACCTTGGAAAAATGTCCGATCCCATATGGTTCCACACAATTATTTTAAGGAACTTCTTGAGCCATGAGATTTATCCTCAAATTAAACGGCCACCCTTGGCTTAACGACTCGATATTGATTGGGGAACATAAACCGAAGCAGTCAACGAGATTCATCCAATACAGGGTGGTAACCGCCATGTGTAATCAGCGGGAGACTCGGTCGTAATATGCGCGCGAGCGTGACGTCAAAACTGATAATAATTGAAAAGTCCACCAACTTCGCATTGACTTTAATTTTGTAGAGAAAGGTATTCTTTGCATTAACATAATGGAGATTCGTATTCTATTATGCACGCTCGTATGCCAAACCTATCCATGACCTTGAACATGCAATCATGTCGGCAATGAGTGCTTGGAAACCTTGATATAAAGTCCATGTTGATTGATTCCCAAATTTTAAAAGGAATATGCAATGGTGTGTAGAACCCTAGTTTGTTGGTTTTGTAATGCTATAGGATGCACAAGAACAAACATAGAGATCCATATCTTAACATATGTAACTAGAAAGAAATGTTGTAGTATTATAAGTGTCTTGTCGATGCTAAAAAAAAATATAGCTACCTTACCATAGCGTGTTTTCTAGAATAATAGTTAGCATAGTTTACCAGATGGTATAGAGCTTGCTAAGATGGTTACTAACTTGTCCTACATGTGGTGGTATGGTGTTGATTTTCCTTCTGTCAATTGATAATGGATGCTGATGAAGTCAATGTTTGAAAGGTATAAAACTTGCCAGTATTTAATGTTATACCATATAAAATTAAGAATGGAAAATATTGTTTGCACTAGTGGATATCTTAGATAGTCTATTGTCTAATTATTATTTCTTTTGTAATGTTTGATCATAAGGTGGAATTGCTATCGGTAAGTCATGAATTTCATATGATAAACAATCTCTAGTTTTCTCTTTGAGTGAAGAAATTGAAAATGAATTTGATCAAAGTGTACAATGGTTTTACCTAGATGTAGTGGCACCCTTATCATCCAACTCCTTTTGTGTAAAGTAGTGTTGAGATGTGTAGTATATATGCCATGAAACTTGTGACAAGACCAAGCAAAATATGTTTTGAACTCTCTTAGTTTCTTAGGTATTGAACATTCTTAAATAATGTAAATATGTTCTGGATCTACATGTATTCCCTAATGGTTAATGATATGGACTAGGTAAGAGATCCATGTAAATCTAAAGGTGTACTTATAAAAATATGCTTGGAGCTTATGATGGCATAGAGTGTCTAAAATCTCGAGCACATACTGTCAATGTTCTTCTTTTCTTATTGAACACAAAGATGTCCTCCAAGTAGATTATGATGAAAGATCCTACGAACAAATAAATATTTTCATTAATTAGGTGCATGAATGTCATTCAGATATTAAGAAAGCCAAAAGGAATAACCAACCACTCATAAATGAAGGGGAGGAAGTAAGCAAAATCCCTCAAATGCAACATATTAAAACAAACTCAAACAACAAATTATTAATATGTCAAATATATATTACACAAATGTAAATAGCATAAAAATTAATAAATAAATAAAAACATCTAGGGTAAGATAGAAATAAATGAAACCACATAAAAGACACCAATATTATGTGGAAACCTTGTAAAGGAAAAACCAGAGCCAAAAGTGTATCTCTACTTTTGTATTATCTTCAACAAAATATACAATTATTTTTCCTCAAATGTGATTGGTGTAAATCATCAATATCTCAAGTAAACAATAGTGTCTCATTATTAGCTAGCCATAGTTCACACTACATAGTTAGCTCATTAGTTCACTCATCCAACACAAGGATTTTAGCTTAAATATATAGTTTGGGCTATCCTCCTATTGAAGAATAGTCGTGGAGGAAAACCTCCATAACATGTGCCACCACACCTATACTACATGCCACCACACTCATGCCACATGCCATTATGTGCCCCACACATGCCACCACACTCAAGTCTCATGCCATGTTACCTTTGACTTTGAGTTGACTAGAGTTAGACTAGATATTGAAATTATTTGAATTTAGTAACTGTAGAAATAATAATATTAAGGTGTAGGATAAAATAAATATAGGTATATATATTTTTATCCATATACCTTAATATATATTAGTTTAACCTAGGTATATATATTGCACTTGGGGGTGCAGCGCAATAGTTTGGTCTTTGGTTCTCCTTCGGGAGGTTCAAGGTTCAAACCGTGGCGTGGGCGAGTGTGTGAGAGGGTGGGTGTGTGGTGGCTTTGTGTTAAATTCCCTATTGATAAGTATAGCTTTCGATGTACATCGACCATAGGAGTTTCTCATAACCACCCAACCAAAAAAAAAAACCTAGGTATATATATTAATAAATATAAATTAAATATCTATCTATTTAATTTATATTAACGCCTAGATACCCAATTTTATTATTCATCTTTATACTTAGATGAATTTACAATATAATCCTAAAATTATAATATTTGGTCCAACACTCCCCCTTAATCTAATTTTGGGGTTATGATACAATTTTACAAGATGCGAGGTTTCAAAGATCCAATTTTACCAAGGAGCATACATTTTGACAAAGACTTCTTCAACAATGGCATAGTAGAGTGAAGCAGAGTTGCATAAAAAAAAACACATACAATCCACTGAAAACCAGCAATGCTAAAAGGAGCCAAATCTTTCCATTACTTTCATGCTAAAAATGAGGATCCCAAAAGAAGAGCCCTTTTACAATTTCGAAAATTCCCACTTATGCCCTATTTTCCCCTTTTTTCCCACCTAAAACTTGAAATTTGAAATTTGAAATTTGGGACAACTTGCAGAGGTCATAACTTCGCGCTCGTTGACCCGATTGAATTTTATAGCATATTTTCAAAAATGTCATGAAACGAGCTAAGCGGGGCAATCCTTGGCTCTTTGTGTCAAGGCTCGCGTCTAGCCAAAAATCCTCAAATTTGACTTCTAAGACCTCCAAAAATCTCCTACAAAAAAAACTAGTTTTACTAGTTTTTACAAAATTAAACAATTACAATATTTTTTTGGGTGATGCAAGATAACTTTTACACCATTGGATGCTCCTGCATCAGACACCCAGGGTAAATTGAGAAGTGACCTTCACTTATTTGTTGTTGGAAGAAAACCAAGGCGTTCAACCTCAGCCTTTGACAACCAAGATGAATCTTCAATAGGCCTGCCCTTCCACTTAACCAGATATTCTGCATACTGCCTGTTTCTTGTGCTTTTGCCTACACGGGTATCTAGGACCTCTTCTATCTCTGGAGTAGATATGGAAATACTCCACAATTCTGTGACTGGTCCACCATTATTGTCACCTTCATGATATTCTGCCAAATCTGAAATGTTGAACACAGGTGATATATTCAGCCCACTTGGTAATTCTACCTCAGAGGCATTGCTTGAATCTCGTTTCTCTATGACCCTACATGGTCCAAAATTCTTCATTTTTAACTTGTTATAGGTTTTAGCAGGAAATCTTTCCTTTCTCAAGTGAACCATAACTTGATCTCCCACTTGGAACTCCTTAAGTCGTCGCTTCTAGTCTGCTCTTGTCTTGTACTGAGTGTTCATCTTGTTGATATGTCGCTTCACTTCATCATGCAGGCTCTTCAGGTGCTTTGCAAATTCCTCAGCCTCAACATTGCTCTTTTCCCCTTTATCCATATTTCTCAACTCGAAAGCATTCCTTGGGCTGCTCCCATACACAATATGGAATGGGGATTTATTAGTACTCTTATTGAAAAAATTATTGTATGTAAATTCTGCCTGTGACAAAACCAAATCCCATCCCTTGGGCTTATCTCTTACCAAGCACCTCAGTAGATTGCCCAATTTTTTGTTCACCACCTCTGTCTGTCTGTCAGTCTGTGGGTGGTATGTAGAACTAAATTTTAGGTTTATCTTCAATTTCTTCCATAGGATCCTCCAAAAATACCCAACAAAATTGGTATCCCTGTCAAAAAGCGATACTCTTTGGTAGACTATGTAGGCGTACCACCTCTTTGAAAAACAACCCTACAACATGAACTGCATCATTAGTTTTCTGAAAAATGTGCCATCTTCGAAAACCAGTCAACCACCACAAATATGGAGTCATTCATCCTCTATGTACTTGGTAAGCCAAGAACAAAATCCATGCTGATGTCCTCCCATGGCCTATCTGGTACTGGTAACGACTAATATAATCCAGTGTTCTGTCTCACACCCTTGGCCATCTGGCATACTCTACAACTCTGTACAAAATTCTTCACATCTTGTTGCAAATGTGGCCAATAGTATTTCTCACTAACAAGGGCAATGGTCTTATCTCGACCAAAGTGTCCAGCCAACCCTCCACTGTGCTTCTCCTTGACCAGATTCTCCCTCATTGAACTCCTTGGAATGCATAATTGATTTCCTCTAAACAACATCCCATCTTGGATTAGAAAATCCAACCACTTAGTCCTGTCTAAAGTAATAAGTGCTAAGCAAGCCCTCAAAGCATCTATAAAATCAGGATCTTCAGGGTACAAACCCTTAAGTTCATCAAACCTTACAACTTCCACCTTCATTTATGTCAACAAACACTACCTTCTACTTAAGGCATCTGTAACTCTATTTGACTTCCCACTCCTATGCTTCAACACAAAGGTATAACTCTGTAGAAACTCAACCCACTTTAAGTGCCTATGATTTAGCTTTCCTTGGCTATTAATATATTGTAGGGCCCGATGATCAATATATAGAACAAACTCTTTTCGCAACAAATAATGCCTCCACTTCTTTAGAGCCTGAATAATAGCATAAAACTCCTGATCATATACAAAATACTTATTCCTAGCATCATTGAGTTTCTCACTAAAATAAGCAACAAGTTTACTTTCTTAACTCAACACAGCTCATATGGCACTACCACTAGCATCACAGTCTACCTGAAATACCTTATTGAAATCTGAAAGTGCTAAAATAGGTTGTTCTATGACCTTATTTTTCAACATATCAAAGCTCTTATCTGCTCCTAAGGTCCACTTAAATTCTTTCTTATCCCCTCTCATTCTTTTTGTTAGGGGTGCACAAATACTGCACTTATTTCTAATAATTTTTTTGTAAAAACTTGCTAGACCATGAAATGATCTTACCTCAGTTATGCTCCTTGGAGTAGGCCATTCAATGATAGCCCTCACCTTTTTTGGGTCCATTTTTAGACCTTTAGCTGAGATAACAAATCCCAGATACACTAACTCCTTCACAAAACTACACTTCTTCAAATTAATCAACAATTGCTCCTTCAACTTCTCAAAAACTCTTATGATATGCATCAGGTGCTCTTCCAGGGTCTTGCTAAATATGAAAATGTTATCCAAATAGACAATGATGAATTTTTATAAAAACTCCTTTAATACCTCATTCATCAGTCGCATGAATGTGCTTGGTGCTTTGGTTAGCCCAAATGGCATGACCAACCACTCATACAAACCCTCTCTGGTCTTGAAGGATGTCTTCCACTCATCCCCTTCTATGACACGAATTTTATGGTATCCACTCTTCAGGTCAATATTTGTGAAGTACTTGGCTCCACTCAAACAGTCCATAATGTCATCCATCCTTGGCAATGGGAACCTATATTTTATGGTGATCTTGTTAATAGCTCGGGAGTCTGTGCATTCTCCACTCTCCATATTTCTTTGGTTCTAGTACTGCAAGTACTGCACATGGACTCAGGCTCTCCCGAATCAGTCCCTTTTTCAACAACTCTTGGACTTGTCTGTTTAGCTCGTCACTTTCTACAAGAGTCATTCTATGGGCTGCTTTATTGGGTAAACTACATCCTGGTACCAAATATATATGGTGACTGATCTTCCTCATTGGTGGCAAACCCTCTGGTACATTATCTGATATAATATCTATAAATTCTTCTAACAGACCTAAGACTTCTACTAGGGTATCTTTGCATTTTTCTTCTCTAACTCTAGGAATTAATGCATAACACATATGCTCATGTTTCAAACCATCCAAAAACCTTCTACCTTCAACTAAATAGATTTTGGCACTACTACATACCTTTTTGTCCACCTCCTTTAGGGGCTTCAGCTTATGGCTCACTCCATTCTTTATCAGGGAGTAAGTGTTGGCACGCCCATCATGCATTACACACCGATAAAATTGCCATGACCTTATCAATAGCAAATGGCAAGCATCCATAGGCAAGATGTCACACAAGACCTCATCACAATAATTCCCAATATTAAATTTTACCAAGCACTACTCACTGACCAAAGCCCTATGGTCCTTCTGTAGCCACGCAATCCGATATGGATGCGGGTGTCTTTTTCTCTCTAACTGCAGTTTGGTAACCATTCCTTCTGCAACTAGGTTATTCGTGCTACCATTATCTATGATAACATTATAGACCTTACCTGCACATTTACACTTTGTGCGAAATAAGCTCTTCCTATGATCTGGATCTTTCTCCTCATTCAACAAGGCTCTCCTTGTTATCAATACTTCTCCTCTTTCTACTTCTTCAGAGTGCTTAAATTCAACACCTTCATCAACAACAACAGCTCGGGCATTACCTTCAGGCCTCCTATTTGTTCCTCCTTGGTGTTGTGGACACTCGTATCCTTGATGTCCTTCTTCTCCATAGTGGAAACAAGTTCCACGAAATCCTCCTCTTCTAAACCCTCATCTAGACCTTCCTATTCCTCTCTGGTAACCATTATTTTGGTAGTTATTATTCTGCTCATGGGGACGATAAGCATTTTCTCCCTTCTGGTCTTGACTATTGCTTGTATCCCTAGTTTTATTTTGGTCCTCATTCCATCCTCCATTTGTTCTCCCACCAGTTCTTCCACCGTGACCTCTTCCTCTATGTTTGCTTTCAAATCTCTTCTTCAACTTCTCTTCTACCTTCAAGGTAAATTGGTAAGCATCTTCAATGGTGGTCATCTTAACCAGACTCAATATTCTTGAATACTTGCTCTTAAACCATTAATATAATGGGCTACCTTCTCCTTGTTGGCCTCAGAATGGCTTGTTCTAATCAGGATCTTATAGAACTCCTTTGTATATTATTTGACAGACTTACTCGATTGTCTCAAACCCTGCATTTTCTTGAGCAGATCCAACTCGTAATTAGCTAGAATAAATTATCTTTTCAACTTCTCCACCATCCGCTCCCACCTTGTTATCCTTTATTTTCCTCTTTTGTTTATGTCTAGCTGCAATCCCTTCCACCATATGCTAGCATGATCCTTCAGCTTGGTCTTAGCAAACTTGACCATCTCAAGATCTTCTACCTCTTCATACTTGAAGTATTCCTCCATGTCATTGATCCAGTCGATCAACTCTTTTGGGTTGAGATTTCCAGAATACGTGGAAACATCAAACTTCAGTCTCTTTTCAATCCGTGATATGGCCTTATACAATCTGGCTTGTGTAGGATATACTACCTCTTATTCTTCTTCTTCGAACTGGGCCTCTTCTTCTTCAGCTTCATCTTCACTCCCTTCTTCTCTCCTCGGCTCAAACCCTCTACACAGCTCCTCTTGCAGAGCTTGAACTTGCCTATGCAAAGATATGAAATCTTCTTCTGGCACCATATTTCTCCCACCACCACGGTTTCTTCGTGGAGGTATTCTGATCACTTCTCCCACAAACCCTAACCACATATCCTGGTGTAAACTGCCTCACATTCGATGCTCTATTTACACACTCAGGAACTCTCGCTCTAATACCACTTGAACCAAAGTTGCATAAAAAAAACACATACAATCCACTAAAAACCAGAAATGCTAAAAGGAGCCAAATATTTCCATTACTTTCATGCTAAAAATGAGGATCCCAAAAGAAGAGCCCTTTTACAATTTCGAAAATTCCTACTTATGCCCTATTTTCCCCTTTTTTTCCACCTAAAACTTGAAATTTAAAATTTGAAATTTGGGGCAACTTGCGGAGGTCATAACTTCGCGCTCGTTGACTCGATTGACTATTACAACATATTTTTAGAAACGACATGAAACAAGCTAAGCGAGGCAAACCTTGGATCTTCGTGCCAAGGCTCACGTCTAGCCAAAAATCCTCAAATTCAACCTCTAAGACCTTTAAAAATCTCTTGCAAGAAAAACTAGTTTTTATAAAATTAAACAATTACAATTTTTTTTTGGGTGATGCAAGATCACTTTTACACCATTGGATGCTCCTGCATCATAGTGACTCCAAGCAGTGTGGCAAGAGGCAAGGCACCATCCATCAACATGGACCTACAAAAGGAAAACATGACATAGAGTCAGTAATCATATATATAAAATATGGCATGTAAATAAGGTTTCCATCAACATGGAAAACATCAATAATAAGTGGCATATATATTCCATCAACATGGATAAAAAAGTGGCATACATATTCCATCAACATGGAAAGAATAGTATCCATCAATATGAATAAACAAGTGGCATACACATTCCATCAACATGAAAAAAATAACATCCATCAACATGGATAAAAAATGTCATATATAAAAAATATGGCATGTAAATAAGTTTTCCATCAACGTGGAAAACGTAACATCCATCAACATGGATAAACACATGGTATACATATTCCATCAACATGGAAAAAAATAACTTCCATCAACATGTATAAATAAATGGTACACATACATATTCCATTAACATGGAAAAAAATATCCATCAACATGGATAAATAAATGATACACACACATATTTCATCAACATGAAAAAAATAACATCCATCAATATGGAATTCACAAAACCTTAAAAAATATTTTAAAGAATTGACATCACACAATATTAGGCATTACTTCCTCCTTAAGGGCAATTCTTTCAAGCCTAGTTTACTTCTAAAGAAAGAAAATTTAGATTCTACTAATGGTTTTGTGAAAATATTAGAAATATTCTAATTTATGGGGCAATATGAGTTTAATTGTCTCATCTAACACCTTCTCCCTAATGAAGTCTGCTTGAATCTCAATATGTTTTGTCCTTTGATGCACAACAAAATTCTTTGCTATAACTATTGAACATTGGTTATCAAAAAATATTATGATAGATTTATTGTTGTTAAACCCAATTTCTATTAGTAGTCTTTGAAGCCAAATGGCTTCTTGACATGCTAGAGTAGCACTTCTATACTCAGCCTCAGTTGATGAGAGTGCTATGGTTGGTTGTTTTTTACTACACCAAGAGATCACACATGATCTCAAGGAGAAAAAATATCCACTTGTGAATTTTCTTTCAACATTATCCATAGCATAGTCACGATCACAATAACCAAACAAATTTACATGAGAATTATTAAATATTCCAAATCTAAGTTAGTAATTCCACTTAGATATTTAAGTATTCTATAAACAACGTTAAGATGAACATCATAAGGCTTATGCATAAATCTAACCATCACATTAACATAAGCAATATCAGGCCTAAAAATAGTAAGGTAGAGTAAAGTACCTATAAGTTGCCTATATTGAGTTCTATCTACAAGATTAGAATCTCTATTAATTTCAAAATTTCCAGAAGCCATAGGAGTAGAAACATATTTACAATTTTTTTATTTTAAATCTTTGCAAGATTTCTAATATATACTTCGATTGAGAAATCATAATCTTATAGGATTGTCGGTAGATTTGTAAGCCTAAATAGTAATAAAACAAAACCATGTCAGTCATTTCAAATCTATTTAGTAATTGTTTTTTATATATTTCAATCATACATTCATTGTTTCCTATTAAAAGTAAATCATCTACATATAAAACAATGATATTAATGCTATTATTTTTCCTAGAAATATACAAATCCGGATCAAAATAACACTTATTGAAACCAATTGAAGAAAAATACTTGGAAACCTTATCATACCAAGCTCTTAGAGCTTGCTTAAGTCCATATAGGGATTTCTTTAATCTACAAACATAATTTAGCTTTTCTAGATTCTCAAAGCCTTGAGGTTGCTCCATATAAATCTCAACATCTAAGTTACCATTAACACACTCTTTATATCTAATTGATGAATTTTCCAATTAAAAGTAGTAGCTAATGTTACTATTAATCTAATTGTAGGCATTTTAGCAACTAGAGCTCCTTATAATCTACTCCATACTTTTGTGAGAAACCTTTTGCTACTAATTTAACCTTATGTTTGTCAACTTCTCCTAAAGAATTTAACTTAAGTCTAAATACACATTTACAACCTATTACATTTCTCTTAGAAGGCCTTGGGATTAAATCCCAAGTATTAGTTTTGATAAGAGAATTGAATTCTTTGTTCCATAGCTTTGATCCAATTTGAATTATTTTTATTTTGATTATAGGTTTGAGGTTCATTCAAATTTTGAATTTTAGACATTAAGGTTATACTTGATGTTTGTCTTCTAGTTCTATATTTGTACATTTCACCAAACTAAGAATCTTTGGTTGTTTGCTCTAACCATTTTGGTCTCTTAGTTTGATTTTCTAAAGAAGAAATTTTATAATATCATTTGAATTATTATGATGTGCATAAGCAATGCACCCTATTACTCTCAAATGCTTAATTGATGGTTTCTTGCGAAACCAAACCTCAAATAAAATGAATTCATTTAGTGCCTTAGTAGCACACCTATTAAACAAATATACATAAATAAAATAACATTTAATTCATAAAAAAATATACAAATGTAAAAAAAAAATCCTTGCCATATTTACAATAAACTTATTTTTTCCCTCAACAACCCCATTATAAACTTATTTTTTTCTCTCAACAACCCCATTTTTATTAGGATGAATATAAACACAAAAATTATCTTTGAAAGACAATAAGAGTTAAACTAATTACTCACATGCTCTCCTCCATTGTCAGTCCTTAAGACTTTTATGGGGTAAGAGCATAGAGCAATGAATTTTAGATTCTGCGATGCCACACTATTTAGTAAAGAACTTCACTTGTGATTAAAGCGCAGTCACCAGGAGTTTCGAAGATAACGCTTTATGTTAAAAAAGGTGTCAACCGTCACACCGTTGAAAGGCGTCAACACCTGTGAAAAAGACACTTCACAAATTATTTACAACGGGTCCACTAAATATTATCCACTAAATATTATTCAAAATAACACTATGAAATAATTCTGATCATACAGGTAAGCTGACGGGTATTAATAAAGGTGGCGTGGGTCATAGACATGAGTCATGATCACAATGAGATGCACACATCGAAGCATTTAATTTAATTGATGTTGACATGTACCATGTTATACGATGCCACACAACATTTACTTCAAAGAATCAATGATCATGTTATTCCTGAAGAGGAGAGAGAGGGTAGTTAAGTGGGCAGATGTGAACGTGGAAATAATAAGTCGACAAGGTATTCATGGCATTCCATAGAGATCATGGGTAGGGCTGGTAAATTTATTTGGGTGTTTGTTGTCAAAGGTTAGTTGGATTGATAATTGTTTGTCTGGTTAGGTATTCGTTAAGAAGAGATCTGGTTTAAATCTGGAGGTGCTAATTTGCAAAGGTAGTAGTCTGCTTTCTGGAGGTGCTAATTTGCAAAGGTAGTAGTCTGCTCTAAATCCTTTGAGTGCATGATCGATAATGATGGTACGAATCCTAAGCGATTGGCGGTCTCCCTTTCACATCGAGTCAACAACAAGAAGATTGTATAGGCTTGTTGGGAGCAGTCTTTGTAGTTTGAACCTTGAACTTATCAATTACTATACTGTGATTGTAACCAACTTTCTTATATATTAAAAAAATAAAACAAAAAATTATTTAAGTTTTTGTAAACGAATGTATTTAACCCATGAAAATAATTATATTGTTATTTAAAATTATAAAAAGTTAATTTTAATTTAATGTTTAGTTAGCCCTATATAATAGATTATAATTTACAATTTCCTTCTAAGTTTATAAAACGGGTGAATGTAAGAGTAAAATGACCCTATGTAATTTAAAGTTTCGTGTGAACTTAATTATATATGTTCTTTAAAATTATATATGCCTTTTGAAACTTAGCTTTTTATATAACTTAATGTTCTTTAAAATTATATATGCCTTTTGAAACTTAGCTTTTTATATAACTTAATTTAACTTAATTTTGAATGAAAGAAAAGGCAACTGCACACTCAGATTTGGTAGGTTGCAATGCATTTAAGTCTTGCCATTATTTCTACAAACCGTAAGTAAATATTTTGCAAATATTTTGCTTAAGGTAACCAAATACATTGTTTATCTTACTAATTTTAATCATGAGCAAGATATTCAAATCCTAAAACTATAAACATTCAATATCATACAATTAATACTCAAATTCTTTCAACATGTCATTTTCATGGTAATGGTTAGCAACTTTTCTTCCTATGTAGTGAGCATGTTATAGTTTGCCTCTTCTAATTTAATTATAAAGTTTGAAACCTTTTATATATTTTCCCAATGAGAGATCAAATGGATAAAATTATAATATCTTTTAAAAGAAAATGATAAATTTGTGAGAGTGATTTTTAGGCATTTTTGCTTACAAGATTTGTATATATCTTATTTATAGTATATATTGTTATTTATGCCATCTTTCATGAAGTGTCTATCCTTGATCATTGGTAATGCATATAAGATCACCTTCAGATGCAGTAAATTAACATGAAACCATTTCTAGGGTAACAATTGATATTTGAAATTAATCCAATTATCCTCCAACTTATTGTAATAAATTGACTTAGAAGGACTCAATTTCTATTTATAAATCCAATCCATCCATAAGGTCTATGGTTTATTTTTCCAAATGCACACAAAATATGTAGAACATACCTACTTATTGGGTTTACTATTGGGGTAAGTGCAAGAGGTAGAACATAATTGAAATTGTGAATAATTGTTAAGCAAACTACTAAAGCTAGTTTACTATTCAAGTGATTAAAATAAGATAAGTTCCAAACATATAAAATTTATATGCCTAGTAATGAAATACCAATCTTGATAGGCATTCAACTTAAAAAAAAATTAGATATCACTTTTTTAATTAGGGTAAAATGATATTTTGAGAGGGATTGAACCCTTTTACAAAAGTACAACTATAGATACGAAACTCCTTCTTACTAAAGGTAACAGAAGTCTAGTAATACCTCTTAGCTCACATGCCTAGGGAATTTTGGCTCAAATGAGTTGATTTAACATTAAATTCACCATCATGGATGACTCCCCACATCAATGAAACTTTTTGCACTTATGAAAATATATAATATGATCTAAGTTTTACCTTGAACTTACTCAATGCTTCACCATTCTCCTGGTTAGTGTTCAACTTTTTTCCATCTTAGCCAACCTCCTACCATCACCATATAATCACTTACTATCTTGCTTCTATATCCTCCCATATTCTATGCATCTCCTCTTCCATGGTTAACGGTTTAATGTCTAACCATGCATTCTCCTAGAAGCTAATGGATCTACCATCTCCTACTTTCCATTATACTCCCATAATAAATCCCTTGCCTTCACAATGTGATTCCATAATGAAGACCCCCAACATGGATCTTGAGTAGTAAGTCGTCTATCATCTTCCATAATGTCTAATTGCTTCAATAGTTTAGCCCATTTTGACTATCCCTTCTTCATAACTCTCCACCCTACCTTTATAGCCAGTACTAGGTTGATGTTTATAATTGTCTGAAGGCCCAGTCCTTCTTGTATCTTGGGCTGTCATACCTTATCCCATAATATTAGAGGTATTATTCTCCTTTCTTCTGAACCAATCCAAAGAAATTATTTTTGGATTTCTTCCATAGTATTAACCACTTTAAAAGGCATCTTAAAAACTAACAACTAATATACTAGGATGGAATGTAATGCAATCTTCACCAATTATATTTTTCTATATTGGGTAAGTAAACTCTCTTTCTAGCCTACTGTATTCATTTAAAATTTATTTATCAATCCACTCCATAATGGCTCTTTATAGTCTCCTAAAAATATCGACATCCCCAAATATGTAGAGGGTAGGGTTGAAATTAACCATCCAATATCTCTAGCTAATTTTCTTTGTTTTTCTATCATGGTATTTATGAATAAAACCTTACTATTTTCCATATTATTTTTTTGATCACACGCCCATTCATAGAGATAAAATATCCTTCTAAAATCTTTAGCTTCTTCCATTGCTGGTTTTTCTACTAGTATTATGTCATCCATAAATTGTTGGAGACTTATACCTTCTAGGTTCTATGTTGGCTACAATCCATGAAGTATTCCCAAAGACTTCACTACTCCTATACATCTCCCCAAAGCCTCAACCATTATTATGAATATATACAATGATATGAGATCCCCTTGCCTTAAGACTTTACTACTACCAAAAAAACTACCTGTATAATTGTTTACAAGTATCGAGAATTTAGTTCCCTTGTAATAGGTTCCTACCCATCTTCTTCATTTCTTGCTAAACCCAAAATTGAATAAGACCCTATCTAGGAAACTTGAGGACACTCTATCATAGGCTTTATTTTTATCAAGTTTAATTATAATTCATTTCTTGTCACTAGCCTTTATAGAATACAAAGTTTCATGGAGAGTTATTATTCCATCCAAAAGCTACATCCCTTTTACAAAACTTGCTTGATATTTTGAGATAATAGTAAAGGGTATAAACTTAAGCCTCAAGGCTATCACTTTTGATATTATTTTGTAGATTGCATTACAAAGGCTTATAGGCCTATAATCCTTAAAATCTTTTGGCCATGGCTTCTTCAGGATTAAGGCTAAGAATATATTATTAGACTCCTTCAATACTTACCCTGTATGATGTGACTGCCTAACTACCTCAATAACATCCTTCTTAATAATATTCCATAAGATTTGGAAGAAACCTACTTGAAAATCGTCAAGCCCTGGTGCTTTGTCCTTACAAATGGAGAAGACTACTTCTCTCACTTTTTCCTCACCAATATTCTTATTCAATTGTTCATTTATTTCCCTTGTGATCAAACTTTGTATATGCTAAATTATCTCCTCAATTGTTGATTGATCTTTTTCCATATCTTTCAATAGTAGTGTTTGGAAAAAATCTATTACCTCTTTTCTAATTTCTATTTCTTCCCTTATGGTTTGGCCATCTTATTTCTATATCTCTATTATTCTAGATGAGCTCTTATGCTTTATAGTTGAGACATGAAAGAACTTTATGTTTCGATCACCTTCTTCCAACCATTAGTTTCTTGTTTTTATCACCAATAGACCTTCCCTCTTTTGAGAATGGTGTGAAATTCCAAATTTAGCTCCTTTTTCTTTAAGAATTAAGCTTTGATCCATTCCACTCATCTCGATCTCTTCTTCTAACTTAATAAAATCTCTTTTGATAAGTTCCTTTTTTAAAAGATATTTCCAAAGACATCTTTGTTCCACCTCCTTACATCCTTCACAATATTAAATTTACTTACCGCAAAGTGCATTTTAGATACCTGTATTGGTATATCCCACCACTTTTTCATCTCCTTGAATATATCTGGGTGGTGTAGCCATATATATTCATTTTTTTCAATTAGTTATATGGGATTGAAATGGGTCCCACCTGTATTACATCATCCCCACATAGTGGTATAGCAATAAAGCAAGGATATTATCCATGTATTGTTTGGCAAGATTTGAATCTGGATCTCCTCCTTAAACATTAAGGAATCTAACTAGTTGAGCTAATGCCATTTGTTTTATCAATGAGTTTACACAAATTTTTATGAGGGGTCCTGGTCCCCTCATACTGAGTGGGGTTTGAACCTTGGACATCTCAAAGAAAGTCCAAAGCCCTTATCACTGCAGTAAGCTTACAACTTACTTATATTTAAATTTAAATGGGGTAAATTTTCTATTAATATCTAGGGTGCATCAAAATTGAAGGGGGTTATGGTGCAAACATGTTCTTGGTAAGGAGATTAATTTATGCTCATAGTTCCCTTGAAACCGATCTTTCAATAGTAGAACCCTATGTAATTGAACCTGAATCAAGCTATCTCCTATGCTTTTGTTTGATTAGGTGAACCTGTTTCCACTTAGGTCTACATAAAAAAGGTATGCTTTATATATAAACTTACCTATCTCCTCCATACTATCTATGTAATCTTGTGTACCTCCTATCTTTCTTGCAATGTGAGAGGGGTGTTAAAATCACCTACCACTATCCATTTCAATCCTCTAAGATGTTGTCCCATTTTCTCTACAATCCTCCATAATTTATTAAAGACCCTATTAGTATTAAGGGAATATATATTGGTTATCACAAAAGCTAACTTGGATAATTTTATTGTAATTAGAGGTGTTAATTGGTTCACACTCTTTGCTAGGATTTAACCTTCATAGTATTCATAATTTCAAATTGTAATTATACCTCATGATGCCCCTTAGGCTTCTTCTTAACACCCTTCTCAACTTCATATTTCTTGTTGTATCTTACTCTAGTTTGTTTTATTAACTTTTATTTCTTGCAAGAGTAGAATATTTGGTCAGTGGTTCTTAATTAGATCTTTAACCTGTTAGGGGTATCATGCCCCTAGCATTTCAACTTAGGAATTTCATCTCTATCATGTTGCAGGATTTTGAGTATTTCTTGTATACATTTCCTCTAGGGTTTGTTGTTTCCCACAAGCTTTATCCTTATTTATTTCATTGATCATATTATATTTCAATGATGTTCTTACTACTCTATTAGATTCCTCTCTGGCCAAGTTAAATTTTTTTCAAGAGCTTCTAGTGACCCACACTTTAGGTGTTGATGATAGCTCATTAGACATATGCTTCCTCCTGTATCTAATTTTTATTTCCACCATATCACACCCTTTCATGGGATGCACTATCTCCTCATCCTCATCTCTTTCTCTCATACCTACTTTTTCTTATGCAGGTTGACATGCCTTGTAACTCAAATCATCATGCTTCATATCATTAGTTATCAAGATATATATGAAGGTATATATAACAACTTATTGAGTATTGGTAATAGGATCAACTTGTATATATTGGTCTTCAATCACACATCTTTATGAAATCCTCTATATTGGCTCTTTTAATGCTTGATATTTTTCTTATGGAACTTGTATTCTAGCATCTTCCCTCATTTTTCATTCTCTTTTTTTGCTTCTCT
Source organism: Wollemia nobilis (assembly GCA_028583015.1). Lineage (NCBI taxonomy): Eukaryota > Viridiplantae > Streptophyta > Pinopsida > Araucariales > Araucariaceae > Wollemia > Wollemia nobilis. The sequence goes on along the minus strand of JAQPPZ010003266.1, from coordinate 773,312 downwards.
ACCATTTGGGCTCCATGCTTAGATATCTAATCGATGCTCTTATCTGGATCCTTAATTATCACTAGCTTTATCCTTGTTATTCTCCTTTACCCTCCATGCTTGCTTCATATTTGAGTCTTGTTCTTCCTTCCTTTCAACAAAGTTATTTCTAACTAGATAGTTCTTTGCAATATGATTGCTTTTATAAAAAAATTACAACTAAAAGGATTATTTTCATATACCAATTCTTGAGTCCATACTCATTTACTTGACACCAATTTAATATTCTCAAATAAAGTCATGCTAGAAGATACTAAGACACATATTTTGGTAAAGTAGACCCTCTTTCTTTCTTTAGCTATGAATCTACCAATATTATTTCCTATCATTTCAAAGATTTATTCCTCCTAGAACTCTAGGGGTAAGGTAGGAAGTTTTACTCAAATGGGGGCTACTTCAATTTTTTAGTCTCAAGGTTGAATCGAGGATTCCATTTTTTTAAGCATAGACTAGAATGGCCCATAAACCATACCCCCCATAATAAAAATTTGTTCTAGTCCTCTATTTCTATAAATGTGGCTAGGAAGAAGCCCTTGGGAATTGCTAAAAAATCCATGTGCTCCTTGACTCTCCTTCATAAAATAAAATTTCTTTATATTTTCAATATAGCATGGTTTATAACACTAAATTTGGTTGACATGGTTAATGCCACTTAGACCTATAATATTTTTTATTTTTCACATGCATTAAGCAGTAAAAGGGTTCTTTGTACATATTAGGTACCATCAACCTAAGGTATTTTGTATCTCAATGAGATAAATTATGATACCATGATTAATTACTACAAAGAACAATTAAAAATTACCTAGAAAATTATAATCTTTATGACTACAAGCTATAAGAAACAATTAAAATATATTTAAAGAGTGGGGTTATCCATATTTACCTAATAATTGACTTATTTACTTTCCTTAATCCAAACTTCTCCATCTTCAAATACCAAAGATAAATTACCTCAAATATGTTTGATCCCAATTGATTAGTGACTGCTAGTTGGGTTCAAGTCTAATCTTGCTTGGCTGGGTGGGAAGATTTTTAAAAATTAGTTATAAATTTTGAATGTTCTTTTTAATGTTTCAAATCTTTTCTTTGGCGCTTGGTTGTTTGGATGGGTACTAAATCTCTCTCAATATTTATGCTCCTTATTAAGTTCTATTGCCGATGTTTTTTTTTTGGATCTTGGGTGATCCTGATCGTTCTCTTGAAGTTTGGTCTCTTGTTCCTATTGTTGAATATCTTTAATTCTCCTTTAGATCCTCACCTTTGTTTTTCTTGGGGTAATCCTTTTGAGGTCCATTTATGTTGTTTTTGGTTTAGGGATTCTCTTATCCCCTTTGTAAAAGGTTGCGGGATCCTTTCAAAATCCTTTTCCATCCAATTAAAAAAAATGTTAGATTCCGTAATTTGGTTAGTAATTCTAGTAGAATAATATTGTATGTGTCCATGTTCATCATGGTAGCATGTATGATACTATTTATTAGAGTTCTCTCTTGTGTTATTGTTTTCTTTATGTGTTTAATTTCTCTAATAAAAAGAACTTGGACAATAATTATTTTTATATGATGTCAACCTCATTTATTTCCTCAACCCTATTGGAAATATGTTGAATATTTTCCATGTTATTCCGGTGGGGTTAACTCTAAAAGGTACTAGACACTCTCCATGTATCCCCATCAAGGTTCAGGTTTGGGTCAGGCCCTGAGCAGGGGTTTGGGGGTGGTATCCCTCGATGAAAGTTTTAGGGTTTCTTAAGCTATTTTTAGATCCACACCGGCTATTTTGGGTTAATATTTGAACCCATGGTTTTTCACCCATGGTATTGTAAAATTTGTTCTTGTGCTATTGTTATTTAATTTCACTTGCATAAGGGTTTAAAGAGTGAGGATAGATAGACATTATTGTATTAGAGATGATTAAGTTTATATAATAAGAAGATATTATTGTGCTAGGTTTTTTCCATAAGGGTTTTCCAGGTGAAATACTAGGTTATGTGTGTATCTGTTATCTTCTTCTTCTTTTCCCTTTGATTTTGTATTTATTGTTTTTCTAGATTTAGTTTATAAAGGTCTTTTTCTCATCTATCAAATCTAGGTTTTTTAGGTTTGTTCGAGGAGTAAGGGTTTCAAATTTATGATAAATTAATTCTTGAGTGGGAGCCATAGGCGAAAGAATCTAAGCAAAGGAAAATAATGGGAAGCACACAGGTAGAGATTGCAAAATTTAATGGATAGAATTTTGAGTTATGAAAACTCAAGATGGAATATCTATTGGTTGATAGAGATCAGTTAATTACGGTCTTGAGAATAAAATCAACATCAATAACATATGAGGATTAGCTGAAGATCAATAGGAAGGCAAGAAGTTCTATCAAATTGTGCTTATTTGATTCAATATTATTGAATGTATTTATAGAGACCATGACAAAGTCACTACGAGGTAAGTTGGGAATTTTGTATCAAACAAAGTCATTGGTAAATAAACTATTTTTTTGAAAGAAGTTGTATTCACTTCGGATGAATGATGGTGACTCTATGGTTGAACATTTGAATACTTTTAACATTGTGGTAAGTCAATTAAAATCTATTGAAGTAAAAATGGATGAAGATAAAAAGTGTATTACTTTACTTTATTCATTACCTGATTTGTGGGATAATCTATTTATGACTATCACCAATACTACTATATGAGGATATAGTAGGAACATTGCTATATGAGGAAATAAGATGAAAATATTCTAAGGATTATCATAAGAAGGATGCCTTGGTTGTGAGAGGCCATTCTCAAGAAAGAAGAAAAAATAAATCAGGAGAAAGGAAATTGAGGTCTAGGGGTAAATCTTTTGCTCCAGAAAAGAGTTAATGCTGGAAGTGTGGTAAAATAGGCTATTATAAAAGAGATTGCAAATCAAAAAGATTATAAAAGTCAATCATATGATGAAGAAACTTCTAAAAAAATGAATACCACAAATGAAGATTTTAGGGACTTATTCTTAACTAAAGTGTGCTCAAGTGAATGCCATAACTCATGGTTGATTGACTTAGGTGCTTCCTTTCATATGATTCCTCATAGGGAGGGGTTCTGTGAATATGAATAGATAAATGAAGGTGAAGTCTTCTTAGGAGACAATTCGACATATAAAATAATAGGTCAAGGAAGAGTCAAATTAAGGTTAAAATATAGAAGTTTTAAAACCCTTCCTAGTGTGTTACATATTATGGATTTGGCAAGGAATATGCTATGACTGTGGTATTCAATAAGGATAGCTGCAAGATGGTTCATGGAGTATTGATGTTGATAAGGGAAGTTTGTACAAGAACTATATTCAAACTTGAGGTTAGCATTGTAAGTATTGATTGCAATAACTCTCCAGTTATAGAGGAGAATAATACAATAGAAGCAACTCTAAGTATTCCTATAGTGAAGAAAATATTATGATATTAATGGATGGGGTATATTGGTGAAAAATTTCTTTGAAAATTAAATATGAAAGATATGGCTGAAGGAATTTTTGATTATCCATTAAATTTTGATTTTTGTGAGCACTGTGTTTTTAGAAAGCAAACCCGAGTCAAGTTTCCTCATAGTGCTACAAGATTTGAAGGAAATTTGCATCTAGTTCATAATGATGTGTTTGGACCTACAAAAGTATCATAATCAGGTAAATTTATCTATTTTGTTATATTTATAGGTGATATTTGTAAAAAAGACTTCGGTATATTTTTTATGGAACAAATACGATGTTTTCAATAAACTTAAAGATATTAAGGCTCTTGTAAAAAATAGATAGAGAAAAATATAAAGATTTTGATAAGTGACAATGGTGGTGAGTATTGCTCTAATGAATTTGAGCAGTTTTGCAAAGATTGTGGAATAGAAAGAAAAAACTTCATACACTCTATAATAGAATAGAGTTGCAAAATAGATGAACAAAACATTGATGGATAAGGCCAGAAGCATGCTAAGTGGTGTGGGGTTAGAAAGGAAATTATGGGTAAAATCCGTGTTAACTACTTATTACCTCATCAATAGATCTCCTACCTCATTTTTGGTGGACAAGACTCCATAGGAAGTGTGGACTGGTAAGAAACCCTCTCTTAGTCATATAAGAGTTTTTGGTTGCGATGCTTATATGTATGTCCTAAAATAAAAAGGACTAAGCTAGACTATAAATATAAAAATTGCATATTTATGGGTTATAGTATTGGTGTTAAAGGATATAAATTATGAAATCCAATAAAATAGAATATTATTTACAATTATAATGTGATCTTTAGAGAAACAAAACGAGTTCCAAAATAGGAAATGCAACCAAGCAAAGAACATAAAATAGTTCAAATAAAATTGGAATAGGAGGAAGAACCTATGGTAGAACCTAGTACTACAAAAGAATATGAACTACAGAGAGAGTCTGAAGAGGAAAATTTAGAGGAAGAAGGTGAGGAGGAAGCTGAAGATGCAGAACCTAGAACTCCAAGTTTGAGGATATTAGATCGAGTGAGAAGACTCATAGAAAGGTATAGAAATTCAAATATTTGTTCTACATTTAATATATCACGTACTGATGAAGAACCCAAGACTATAAAGGAGGTACTTCAGTCAAGTAAAAAAAAAGTCTTGGAAAAGGGCTATGGAGGAAGAAATGGAGTCCTTGGATAAAAATAAGATGTGGGACTTGGTGAAATTACCCCTGGAATAAAATTGGTTGGTTGTAAGTGGGTATTCAAGAAGTACAATGTAGAAGGAAAGTTGGAGAAGTACAAGGTTCACCTGGTAGTAAAAGGATTTTATCGAGTTGAGGGAATTGACTTTGGTAAATTTTTTCTCCAGTGGCTAAACTAACTTCAATTAGATTTATGTTGGCTATTTTTTCTCCTATGGCTAAACTAACTAAATAGAATAAATGGATGCAAAGACAACATTTCTACATGGTGAACTTGATGAAGACATATATATTTCATAACCAAAATGCTTTAGGGTAAAAGGTAAGGAGGACTTGGTATGCAAGTTGAAAAAGTCTCTTTACGACTTGAAGCAATCTCTAAGAATGTGGAATAAAAAATTTGATAGGTTTGTTTTGACACTTGGACTTGGAAAAAGCAAAGCATATCCGTGAACAAGAAGGTGAAAATTTTATTATCATTGTTTTATATGTGGATGAAATTTTGTTAATTGGTAACAATAAGGAGATGATAAAGTTACTAAAATATTAGTTATCTTCTAAATTTGACATGAAGGATTTGGGTGCTGCAAAATTTATTTTGGGTATGGAAATAAGAAGGGATCGTGCAAATAGAAAGTTGTGGTTGAATCAAATAAAATATGGTAATTTGATATTACAAAGGTTTAGAATTCATGATTGTAAACCAATATGTACTCCATATCTTGTTGGTCAAAAGTTATCTATTGAATAGTGTCCTAAAACAAATGAGAAAATTGAATAAATGCATCATGTTCCTTATGCTAGCGTTCTTGGTAGTCTAATGTATGCAATGGTCTGTACTAGATATGATATTGCACATGTAGTGGGAGTAGTTAGCAGATATATATCCAATCCAAGAAAGAAATATTGGACTACTCTAAAGAGGATATTTAGATACTTACGTGGAAATTCAGACTATGCTATTTGTTACCAAGGAAAATCTTGAGATTGTAATATTGTAAACCTACAAGGTTTTATGGATGATAACTAGGATGGAGATCTAGATAAGAGAATATTCATAAGTGCTTATATATTTAGACTATTTGGAGGGGCAATAAGTTGTATGAATAAAAAGTAATATGTGGTTGCTTTATCTACAATAGAGGTAGGGTACATTATAACTCATTCTTGTAAAGAAGTAGTGTGGCTATAAAGGTTGTGTTCAACATTTGGTCTTAAAAAAAAGGCTATGAGAATTGAGAGTGATAGTCAGAGTGCAATATTTTTGGTCAATGATCATGGTTTTCATGATCGATCAAAATATATTGATATCAAGTACAATTTTGTGAGAGAGATGGTTTAAGGGAATTGAGTGATGCTAAAGAAAGTTGATACAAAGAATAATGCTACTAATTCATTAACAAATGTTGTACCTACTCAAAGAATTTCTTGGTGTAGAAGATATATGGGTATGGTTACCCTTGACAGTTGAAAATGGCAGTTTTTGGCCCCTATACAAAGTATTTAACAAGTGGGAGAATGCTGAAAATATGTTGAATATTTTCCATGTTATTATGGTAAAGTTAACTCTAAAATATACAAAACATTCTTCATGTATCCTCGTTGGGATTCGGGGCTAGGATGGGCCCTGATCAGGGGTTTAGGGTGGCAACTATCGATAATTTTTTTGGGGTTTCTTAAGCTATTTTTAGACCCATATGGGCTATTTAGGGTTAAATATTTGAACCCATGGTATTATAAAATACATTATTGTGTTGTTATTTAATTGCACTTGTATCAAGGTTTAAAGAGTGAGGAGAGATGATTGTATTGAAGATGATTAATTTTATACAATAAGGAGATATTATTGTGTTGGGTTTTTTTTTTTTCCGTAAGGGTTTCCTAGGTGAAATATTGTTTTATGTGTGTATTTGTTATCTTATTCTTCTTTTTCCTTTGATTTTGTATTTACTATTTTTCTAGATTTAGTTTATCGAGGCCGTTTGCTCTTCAAACCCTAAATTCTACATAACCTTCATACACCAAAGACATGGTGCACTTTAAATATCAATATAAGCATGGTATTGATACATAGTTTTAACTTATTTATTCCATTAGTTTCTTGAGAATACAATGTGCTCACATTATTAAGTAATAGGTGCTAGATTGCATGAGAATTACATGAGGATGTAAAAAACAAATTGTAAATATAACATAGAATAACAATATGATTTTTAAAAATGTATATGCACACACACACACACACACATAGATATATACATACACACACACACACACACACACACACATATATATATATATATATATATATATATATATATATATATATATATATATGTATGTATGTATGTATGTATTTTACTAGACGTTTTTCTTATTTTTAATGTTTTATAAGAATAAATTAAGTATCCATGTGTATAACATGATTATTTTGACAAATTTTTTTTATGAATAAGCCTTATAAACAAATAGATCTAAGGGAAGATATAAATTTAAAACATAGAAAATTGAGTTAAAGAATATCATGAAAGAGTGCAATTCAAAAACAAGAGAGCATAACAAACTAGAACATAAAAATATATAAGAAAAATAGCATAATGATTTTATTGCTTAGAAAATAGAGTACAATGCAAGAAATCTCTAATAAGAGATGTGAGGCTATAACATTACATCCATTACTCATGCTTTTTATAGTCAAGGATAAATCTATCTTTATACAAGAATTGGTGTGTTGGAAATCCACTATATTGAGTATAGAAGGTTGTTGGAAATATGAGTAGGATTTGTTGTCATTGATATCAAAGGAATACTAAGCAAATGTCAAAGGAATGTTAAGCAAATGGTTCATGGTTGATTTTATAAGAGGCAAGGATATAATATTTAATTTAAATATTATATGCCTAGATACCCCAAAAGAGAAGCAAGAAGGATAAAAACATTATAATATTTGGGCAAAAGAAAAGGGTTGAAAAGTATCTCCGTTCCATGGTGGTTGAAAGAAAATAATAAGGTTATTTTGATAAGGTGAAAACAACAAAAGGCTTTCCTAAAAACCTAAGGAATATTATATTTTATTTTATTTAAAAAGGCCCAAAGGACATTTAAATATTTAATTATAATATTTAAATTCATTTTGAATTTAAAATAATTATAATTAAAATATTATTTTTGAAATGCAAAGTTCTTTTTGAAAATGGTGGCAAAATTGAAATGAGGGCCGATGCATTTATATTCATAATATTGCATATAAAGAGGGGGTAAATTTAATTTCCCAAATATGATGATGCGATCTAAGCCTAAGTGAAGACAAAAATTATTTCGAGTGCTTTGAGGGAAAAGTGTTCGTGCAATTCAGATAAGACAAAGAAGTGGACATTGAAGTAAGAGTGGGCACGAAGATTCTACACAATACACTGGGTAGCATAGGCGGAAGGCAAGGCAACGATAAGACTTTCATGGAGGCTAAGTCATGGTTCAAATCGCACAATCACATTTTGCAAGGAAGAGAGGAAGGGTTTTTTTGTTCGACGTGTTTTGCACAGAAGACAAGGTCAAAAGGGACAACGTGAGGCCTTGGTCTCAACCGAGCGCATAGCCCAAGCAACAAGTCTAGCATTCGCTAGGGCGCAATGCTGGTAGTGAGGTTTTGAGTTCGAATTCATGTAGCGGCAGTTGTGTGGTGCACAAAAATTTTGGTGCCAAACTTAAGGTATGAAAAATTAATTTAATTTTGCAAGGCCTATGTTATAATAAAGGGGGTTTTAACGCATACGTATCATTAAGAAGGCAGTATTTGAAGTAGGGAGATATAAGGATTAAAATAGTTTATTTTAATTCTTTGATGCCTTGGAAATGAATTAGAGAGTGGAGTTAAAAGGTGAAAAAGGAATTTTATTGTGATCTTGCTTTATAAAAGGGAGAAAAAATAATTTGATTAAAAATTAAGAAAAAACTTGTCAATGCCTTGGAATATTTTGAAGTGGTAATTATATTTATTTTAGAAATGCATTAAGATATAGAGGGAGTGATAAGGTGTATTTGTGACATCTTACCCTTGTGATTGGCAAAGAGAGTGGTTATAATTGAGACAATTTTTTAAGGATAATTCTTCATCAAACAAAAGGTATGGGCACATCTTCCTTGTGAGTGATTGTTGGATGTTGTGAATGCTAAGTTGGAGAGAAAAGGTTTGTTTGATAAGTATTGTTGAGTTTGATTGTTAAAAGTTTTTCTAAGTGAGAGTTGATGATAAAAACCTTGTTTGATAAGCATTGTTGGAAATATTGAATGAACCTTTCATATGCATGATTAAGGTTTGTGCAAGATCATGAGTATCATTGTTATGTGAAGTTGAGAACTATCCTGAACTAGGGTTTGTGTAAGATCATGAGTATCATTGTTATGTGAAGTTGAGAACTATATTGAACTAGGGTTTGTGCAAGATCATGAGCATCATTGTTATGTGAAGTTGAGAACTATCTTGACTCGGGTTTGTGCAAGATCATGGGTATCATTGTTATGTGAGAATTATTGGAAATAATTGAGTGAGGCTTCATATGCTTGGATTAGGGTTTGTAAGAAAGGAGTGCTTCATTGAGTGATTGGTTGAGTGGAGTTGATTGATCCTAGTCAAGTGGAAGTGTTGAAGTGATAGTTCTAGTTCTGTGAAACAAATTATTCTTTATTCTAAATTGATTTGAGAAAGAGATTGAAAGTGATTGAGAATTGCTGTGAGTGTGAAGCATATTGAGTCTGTAACTATTCTCTATATGTTTCTGTGAGATTAAAAAATATTCTATGTGAAGCTTATCTAAGTGATTGAAGAAGATTTTTGTGTTAGATTGAGTTAAGTAAGCCTTTGTGGAAGCTTACAATACATAGTTGATATAAGTCTTGGTGAAGACTTGTTGAGCAGATTGGAAAAGTTCTAGTGAGGACTTTTTGGGCAGATTTGAGGCAAGTCTTAGAGAAGACTTGTTGAGCAGATTGGACAAGTTTTAGTAAGGACTTGTTGGGCAGGTTTGAGTTAAGTCTTGGAGAAGACTTGTGGATAGATTGGTGTGAAATTTTGTGGAATATTACAATACATATTTGAAGATAGATATTGAGAGTAGATTGGATAAGTCCTTGAGAGGACTTGTGGACAGATTTGAGGTAAGTCTTTTGAGAAGACTTGTGAGCAAATTTGATTGATTGATTTGTTCAAACCTTGGGTTAAGGTTTGGGGCAGATCTAGAAGAGTTGATTTGTGATTATGTCAAGCTTTGTGTTAAGGCTTGAGGATAGAGATTGAATAGATTTGTACTAGACCGAAGGACTATGTTTAGTGCATATTTGAGGATAGAGTTTAGCACAAATTTGAGAATAGGTTTGTGCTAGACTGGAGATAGAGATTGAGCAAATTTGTGCTAGATCGAAGGACTATGTTTAATATAGATTCAAGGATAGAGTTTGGTGCAAATTTGAGGACAAGTTTGTGCCAGACTAGAGATAAATATTGAGTAAATTTGTGCTAGACCGAAGAACTATGTTTAGTGAAGATTTGAGGATAGATTTTGGTATATATTTGAGGATAGGTTTGTACCAGAATAGAGACAGAGATTGAGCAGATTTGTGCTAGAATGAAACATCATGTTTAGTACAAATTTGAGATAGAGCTGAGATCAAGATTTAGAGGTGACAAAGTATAGAGGATGATGGTCTCCAGTGGATAGAGGTACATAATCCAGGGTAGTGAGGATAGATCTTCTGAGTGAGGATAAGAGTCTTCAATAGAGATCCATTAGCCAGTGCAGTGGAGGTAGCAGTTCTTCTAGAAGATCACCAACCAGAGCAAAGAAGAAAGGAGTTCTCCTATGGATAGAGATCCATAAAATAGCTGAGGAGACTGGTGTCTCCTGTGTATAGAGATCCATAAAATTGATTAGGGGATTGGTGTCTCCTTTGGGCAAAGTTCCATAAACATTGTAATAGGGAAAGGTTTCTCAAGAGATTTGTTGAGAAAATTTTAGTGAAATATTTTATTCGTGGAGTAGTCCACATTGGGTGAACCATGTTAAATTGGTATCTCTATTGTGTGTGGTGATTTGTGCATTGCTTTGATTACTACTGTTGATATTGCTATTTATACATTGCATAATATTTATTGAGAAAGAAAAAGTAGAAAGTGGTCTTATACTATTCACCCCCCTCTGAGTATAAGCTTGTGTTCTTCAATTGGTATCAAAGTGGGTTCCTTAAGAAGAGTTTAAAAGCTTTAAGGAAAATCTTAGAAGAACACAAATTGATTCTAAGAGTGGATCCTCAGATAATTTAGCACTAGTGTTTGATGGAAGTGATTACATATTCTGGAGTATGAAAATAAAGATTCACTGATGGCACTTGGAAATGAAATATGGGAAGCAATTGAAAATGGATACACACCACCAACTACTCCACCTACAGATAAAGATGGTAAGCTTCTATATAATTAAAATTCAAAATCAATGAATGGAATTTTTAAAGGTTTGCATAGAACAAAGTTCATAAAGGTTATGCATTTCAAATCAGCAAAATAAATTTGGGATAAGTTACAAAACATATATGAAGGAGATAAAAAGGTTAAAAAGACAAAGTTGTGAAATCTCAAGGGATAATTTGAAGATCTAAAAATAAAATATGAGGAAAACATTAGTGCTTATCTACTTCGTGTAGATGAGGTTTTTAACTCCATGCAAGTACTTGGACTTAAATTTCAAGAATGTGATGTTTGTGATAATATTTTAAGGTCACTCCCAAGAAGGTTTAGTGAAAAGATTTAAGCTATAGAGGAATCAAAAGATAGTGATATTTTGACAAGGGATGAATTAATTGGAATTCTTACAACTTTTGAGATGAGAAGAAAAGAGGAACTTAATCTTCGAAAAGAAGTAGCCTTCAAAGCTACTAAGAAGACAAAGGGTAAGAATTCATATTCAAGCAACGAGATATCTAGTGATAAAGAAGAAAATTATGGTAGTAGGAACAAGGACCCAAGAAGATTTAAAGATGCAAAATTTGTTAGATGTTTCAATTGTGGAAAGTATGGTCACTATGCATCTGATTGTCAAGAAGCTAAAAATAGCAATGATGAAGAAAAATAGGATCATAAGAACAGGGAATCAGAAAAATACAGGTACCAAAAGAAAAGCAGGGATGGTCAAGGCAAGCAAAGAAAGAAGTTATTCTGAATATAGAAGAAGAGTTTCTATGCAGACACGACAAGTAAGTACTCAAGTGATAGTGATAATAGTTCCTCAAATAATGATAAATATGAAGTTCTATTTTTGGAAAAATAAAAATAAGTGGTTAGGAAAAGGTCACAAATAATCCTCAAGTGTTTTAGATGTGGTAACTTTGGTCATCTCGAAGATAGTTGTACAAGAAGTGGTTTCAGTTTTAGTGATGATGAATATGAAGATACATTTGAAGGACCAAAAGAGAATCTTATAATGGTATTAGAATAAGAAGGAAGTGATCCTATAAAATATGAGTTAGAAAAGAATGAAGATGTTTTCAAAGGTAAACAAATAGAGGAAGAATCGGAGAATGGAGAAGTTGATCTTGAGGGAGAGGTTATTCATGCCCTTGATGCATTAAAGAAGGTAAGAAAACAAAACTCCCAACTTAAGCTCCAATTTCAAGAATGTGATGAAGAGAAAGGGAAGCTTATAAAGGATATAAATAAGTCAATGGCCAAGATAAGGAAGTTCAAAGATAAGTTAGAAGCAAAGGTCTTAGAATGTGAAAAATTAGAGCATGAGGTAGTTTCACTAAGGAAGGAAGTAAAAGAGTGTAAGGACAAGTTACACAAGTTTGGAATAAGCTCAAATAATTTGGATAAGATTATCAAGACACAAAAACCTACATCAAGAAAAATATGACTTGGTTTTGAACAGGTACAAAAGAAACAAGGAGAGGAGTCAACCTCATGTTTTGAAGAAGAAGAAACTTCAGAAGAGATAGTGTAAGAGAGAGTGAGACTTACGAAGATGAGTTGGACAATAGAAATTTCAACAAGGAAAGGAACAATGCATAGAAGAGGAACATATGGAACATGAACCAACACAAAGTAAAAGAGACTAAGAGACCAATGAGGTCAAGACAAGGTAGTTTCAATGGATGATGTTTCTCATGTCACAGGTTTGGGCACAAAGCTTCTCAGTGTAGGAAACATGAAAGACATGAATATGGGAAGTTCAGAAATGAGTAATTTTTTTAAGGGTATTGCTACTCTTGTAATCAGTTTGGTCACAAGGTAGTGAATTGCAGGGTTCATGACAATAATAGATATAGTTTCACTAGGATAAAATCCAAGACATTTGCACCTCCAATAAATAATAATATTAAGTGTTATAAGTGAAATAATGATGGACATACAACAAAGTGGTATAGAGCAAAAATTGCAGAAACAAACAGGAATATGAATAGTCAGAGGAATCAGAAGGATCAGATGAGGAGGAAAGTGGAAAAAGGTAAATATCAGTGCATGCTAGGAGTAGAAATACTCCCACCCCAAAATTAACCACCTCAAGAGGAGGTGGAGGAGGGGCTAAGCTAAGAGTTTCATTATTATCCCTGAGCCCCAAATATGACCCTTTGCCATTGACAAAGCGGAGAGATTTGAGTAATGGGGAGAGATCTGAGTTAGAAGGAAAGCATTCAGTCAGGAGGAGCAATTTCCCAGGGGGACTAGATTAGAAAGAGGAAAAATAAATGATAAAAAGTAAATGGATTGCCATCAATGAAAAAGGGGGAGATTTTTGGAAATATAAGCAGGATTTGTTGTCATTGATGTCAAAGAAATACTAAGCAAATGTCAAAGGAATGTTAAACAAATGGTTCATGTTTGATTTTCTAAGAGGCAAGGATATAGGCAAGGATATAATATTTAATTTAAATATTATATGCCTAGAGACCCCAAAAGAGAAGCAATGAGGATAACCATATTATAATATGTGGGAAAAAGAAAAGGGATGAAAATATATCTCCGTTCCATGGTGGTTGAAAGAAAATAATAAGGTTATTTTTCTAAGGTGAAAATGGCAAAAGGTTTTCCTAAAAATCTAAGGAATATTATATTTTATTTTATTTAAAAATACCCAAAGGACATTTAAATATTTAATTATAATATTTAAATTCATTTTGAATTTAAAATAATTATAATTAAAATATTATTTTCGAAATGCAAATTTCTTTTTGAAAAATAGTGGCAAAATTGAAATGAGGGCCGACGCATTCATATTCATCACATTGCATATAAATAGGGGGTAAATTTATTTTCCCAAAGTTGATTATGCGATCTAAGCCTAAGTGAAGACAAATATTATTTCGAGCGCTTCGAGGGAAATTTTTTCATGCAATTTAGATAAGACAAAGAAGTGGAAGTTGAAGTAAGAGTGGGTGCAAAGATTCTACATGACACACTAGGTAGCATAGATGGCAGACAAGGCAACGATAAGACTTTCGTGGAGGCTGGGTCATGGGTTCAAATCACACGATTGTGTTTTGCAAGGAAGAGAGGAAGGTTTTTTTTGTTTGACGTATTTTGCATGGAAGATAAGGTCAAAAGGGACAACATGAGGCCTTGGTTTTTATCGAGCGCATAGCACAGGCGATAAGTCTAGCATTCAATAGGGCGCAGTGCTGGCAGTGATGTTTAGGGTTTGAATTCATGCAGCGGAAGTTGTGTGGTGGGCAAACATTTTGGTGCCAAACCTAAGGTATGAAAAATTAATTTAGTTTTTGCAATGCCTATGTTATAATAAAGGGGATTTTAAGGCATACATATCATTAAGAAGGTAATGTTTGAAGTAGGGAGATATAAGGATTAAAATAGTTTATTTTAATTCTTTGATGCCTTGGAAATGAATGAGAGAGTGAAGTTAAAAGGTGAAAAAAGAATTTTATTGTGATCTTGCTTTATAAAAGGGAGATAAAATAATTTTATTAAAAATCAAGAAAAAACATGTCAATTCCTTGGAATATTTTGAAGTGGTAATTATATTTCTTTTATAAATGCATTAAGATCTAGAGAGAGTGATAAAGTGTATTTGTGACATCTTATCCTTGTGATTGTCAAAGAGAGTGGTTATAATTGAGACAGGTTTTTAAGGATAATTCTTCATCAAACAAAAGGTATGGGCACATCTTCCTTGTGAGTGATTGTTGGATGTTGTGAATGCTAAGTTGGAGAGAAAAGGGTTGTTTGATAAGCATTGTTGAGTTTGATTGTTAAAGGTTTTTCTAAGTGAGAGTTGATGATAAAAACCTTGTTTGATAAGCATTGTTGGAAACATTGAATGAACCTTTGAAACATGTGAAGTTGTGAACTATCTTGAACTAGGGTTTGTGCAAGATCATGAGTATCATTGTTATGTGAGCATTGTTGAAAATAATTGACTGAGGCTTCATATGTTTGGATTAGGGTTTGTAAGCAAGGAGTGATTCATTGAGTGATTGGTTGAGTGGAGTTGATTGAGCCTAGTCAAGTGGAAGTGTTGAAGTGATAGTTCTAGTTCTATGAAATAAATTGTTCTATATTCTAAATTGATTTGAGAAATAGATTGAAAGTGATTGAGCATTGCTGTGAGTATGAAGCATATTGATTCTCTAACAATTATCTATATGTTTTTGTGATATTAAACAAGATTCCATGTGAATCTTGTCTAAGTGATTGAAGAAGAATTTTGTGTTAGATTGAGTTGAGTAAGCCTTTGTGGAAGCTTACAATACAATGTTGAGGTAAGTCTTGGTAAAGAATTGTTGAGCAGATTTGAGGTAAGTCTTAGAGAAGACTTGTTGAGCAGATTTGAGGTAAGTCTTAGAGAAGACTTGTTGAGCAGATTTGAGGTAAGTCTTAGAGAAGACTTGTTGAGCAGATTGGACAAGTTCTAGTAAGGACTTGTTGAGCATATTTGAGGTAAGTCTCGAAGAAGACTTGTGGATAGATTTTAAGATAAAGATCAAGAGTAGATTGGATAAGTCCTTAAGAGGACTTGTGGATAGGTTTGAGGTAAGTATTTTGAGAAGACTTATGAGCGAAGTTGATTGATTGATTTGTTCAAACCTTGGTTTAAGGTTTGGGGCAGATCTAGCAAATTTGGTTTATGATTAAGTCAAGCTTTGCATTAAGGCTTGAGGACAAAGATTTAACATATTTGTGCCAGACTGAATGACTGTGTTTAATGCAAATTTAATGATAGAATTTGGTGCAAATTTGAGGACAGGTTTGTGCTAGACCAGAGACAGAGATTGAGAAGATTTGTGCTAGACTAAAGGACTATGTTTAATGTAGATTCGAGGATAAAGTTTGGTGCATATTTGAGGATAATTTTGTGCCAGACTAGAGATAGAGATTGAACAAATTTGTGCTAGATCGAAGGACTATATTTAGTGCAGATTTGAGGATAGAGTTTGGTAAAAATTTAAGGATAGGTTTGTGCCAGACTAGAGACAAAGATTGAGCATATTTGTGCTAGATCGAAGGATCGTGTTTAGTACATATTTGAGACAAATATGAGAGAAAGCTTTGGAGGTGACAAAGGATAGAGGATGACAATCTCCAGTGGATAGAGGTCAATAAGCTAGGGTTGTGAGGACAGGTTTTTTGAGTGAGGATAGGAGTCTTTAGTGGATAAAGATCCATTAGACAGTGTAGTGGAGGCAATAGTTCTTCTAGAATATCACTAGCCAGAGTAGAGGAGAAAATAGTTCTTCTATGGATAGAGATCCACAAACCAGTTGAGGAGATTGGTGTCTCCTATGGATAGAGATCCATGAACTTGATTAGGGGATTGGTATCTCCTTTGGATAGAGGTCCATAAACATTGTAATAAGGAAAGGTTTCCCAAGAGATTTGTTGAGAAAATTTTAGTGAAAGATTTTCTTCGTGGAGTAGCCCACTGAAAGCATGAGATTCCGGAAATAAGAGAAACACTATAGCTATGCAATATAAGACAAGATATAACACTTTAATCCTATGCACGAAACAAAGAAAGGAGATAAATTGGAAATGAAAGAAAGATGTATGAAAGCATAGCCCTCTTTATTCAATTTTCTTATCCTCGGTTACAAAGATGTCTCCTCCCTTTTTAGGGTCTAGGAGCGTTAAATGGATCTTTGTTACAATTGTGCACATTGATCTTCTTTCCGCATGCCCACATGCAAAGTGGGCGGGCCAAAGTATTGCCGTCGCTGATGTTAACGTGTCTTTGCTTGCTGCTGCTTATCTTGCGTTCAGAGAAACAACAAACCGTTTAGTAGCACCTGTGTTAAAATGAAAAATTTACTTCTTGACATTAGTGAAAGATGTATGCCTAAGATAATTGAAAACAGTGAATAAAATGAAAATAAATGACCTGCATGTTTAACAGAATAAGCACGTAATGAACGAATAGAATAAAATGACAAAACGTAGAACGTAGAACGTAATGCGTCTAACAAAATAGCGTAGAACGTAATGCTGCAATGAAAAGCATGAGATCAATGGCAAAATATGAAACTAGCAAAAAGGTGTGGGGTGCCCAAGCGGGCCGCCCTGTTAGAACTTGATTACGGTGCCAATCCACTAAGGAAGGGCCCAAAATATTTCAGGTTGAGTTGTCATCGAATTAATGGAATATTATGATCCACTGTCGGTATTAAGGTCCGGGTTCACCTTTTAGCAGCCACCAATAACCTCTCCTTCGAAAGAGATTGCCGGTGTAGAAGAATGAATCAGAAAGGAATGCGATCGGGTCCTTGGTTTGGCAGCACTTCGTTGTTCGAAATGTCTACCTACTTGTCTCCCTTTTGGGTGGGAAAATCCACCATTTTATAGACCCACGGGGTCTCTTTGAAAAGGGCACGCAGGGATGCCACGTGGCGGCCATGCCTTCTTAACAGGGAGGAGACTCCGCCTTGACTAGGGCTTACATGACTGCCCTTTCAACAGTCCACTAACTGCCAATCTGCCCACCTACGCACGCATGCATAGTAGGCGATAATAACTGACTGTTCTCGGTTGCCACTTGTTGAATGTCTGCCTTGATGGCTTTAACGACACTTTTGAATGCTTGACTTCTGCCTCTGATTGATTGACTGTCGCCTCTAATTAATTGACTGTCGCCTCTGATTAATTGAATTTCTGATTTAAGCGCAAAATGCCGAAGTGTCACGATATCATGACGTCGCGATATCGCGACACTTCGGTCGAGGTTCCCCTTTGGGCCTTAGGTGTCGTGATTTCGCGACATCACGAAATCGCGACACCCTCGGTCGAAGCTCCCTTTCGGGCCTTAGGTGTCACGATTTTGCGACGTCGTGAAATCGCGACACCCTCGGCCGAAGCTCCCCTTCGAGCCTTAGGTGTCGCGATTTCGCGATGTCGCGAAATCGTGACACCCTCGGCCGAAGCTCCCTTTCGGGCCTTAGGTGTCACGATTTCGTGACATCGCGAAATCGTGACACCCTCGGTCGAAGCTCCCTTTCGAGCCTTAGGTGTCACGATTTCGCAACGTCGTGAAATCGCGACACCTAAGGCCCGAAGGGGAGCTTCGGCCGAGGGTGTCGCGATTTCGCGACGTCGCAAAATCGCGACACCTAAGGCCCAAAGGGGAGCTTCGGCCGAGGGTGTCGCGATTTCGCGACGTCGCGAAATCGCGACACCTAAGGCCCGAAGGGGAGCTTCGGTCGAGGGTGTCGCGATTTCGCGATGTCATGAAATCGTGACACCTAAGGCCCGAAGGGGAACCTCGATCGAAGTGTCATGATATCGCGACGTCGTGATATCGTGACACTTCGACATTTTGTGCTTAAAGCAGAAATTCAATTAATCAGAGGCGATAGTCAATTAATCAGAGGCGACAGTCAATCAATCAGAGGCAGAAGTCAAGAATTCAAAAGTTCCGTTAAAGACATCAAGGTAGACATTCAACAAGTGGCAGCCGAGAACAGTCAGTTATTGCCGCCTGCTATGCATGCGCGCGTAGGTGGGCAGATTGGCAGTTAGCAGACTGTTGCGAGGGCAGTCATGTAAGCCCTAGTCAAGGCAGAGTCTCCTCCCTATTAAGAAGGCATGGCAGCCATGTGGCATCCCTGCGTGCCCTTTTCAAAGAGACCTCGTGGGTCTATAAAACGATGGATTTTCCCAACCAAAAGGGAGACAAGCAGGTAGACATTTTGAGCAACGAAGTGCTGCCAAACCAAGGACCCGATCGCATTCCTTTATGATTCATTCTTCTACATCGGCAATCTCTTTCGAAGGAGAGGTTATTGGTGGCTGCTAGAAGGTGAACTCGGACCTTAATACCCGACAGTGGATCATAACATTCCATTAATTCGACGATAACTCAACCTGAAAGATTTTGGGCCCTTCCTTAGTGGATTGGCACCGTAATCAAGTTCTAACGAGGCGGCCCGCTTGGGCACCCCACACCTTTTTGCTAGTTTCATATTTTGCCATTGATCTCATGCTTTACATTGCAGCATTACGTTCTACGCTATTCTGTTAGATGCATTACGTTCTACGTTCTGTCATTTTAGTCTATTCGTTCATTATGTGCTTATTCTGTTAAACGTGCAGGTCATTTATTTTCATTTTATTCATTGTTTTCAATGATCTTAGGCATACATATTTCACTAATGTCAAGAAGTAAATGTTTCATTTTAACACAGGTGCTACTAAACAGTTTGCTGTTTCTCTGAACGCAGGATAAGCAGCAGCAAGCAAAGACACATTAACATCAGCGACGACAATACTTTGGCCCGCCCACTTTGCATGTGGGCATGCGAAAAGAAGATCAATGCGCACAATTGTAACAAAGATCCATTTAAAGAAACTAGCCCCTAAAAAGGGAGGAGACGTCTTTGTAACCGAGGATAAGAAAATTGAATAAAGAGGGCTGTGCTTTCATACATCTTTCTTTCATTTCCAATTTATCTCCTTTATTTGTTTCGTGCATAGGATTAAAGCGTTATATCTTGTCTTATATTGCATAGCTATAGTGTTTCTATTATTTCCAAAATCTCATGCTATAGTGTTTCTCTTATTTTTGAAATCTGTAGACACCAAAACAACACCCATCTGATTAAGTGACTACAAACACTGATCGCATTGACACACACAGCTTTCAGGGCAGCCCTTAGAGGCCAAATAGTGGTCCTAGCCACTTACACAGCAGTTTAGAAGGTCGAAACGTGAGCAAAACAAATATGGTAGTTTTAACAAGCCTTAAATTCAAAGCAAAACTTAAGCAAGAACAAGCCTTAAATTCAAAGAAAAACTTAAGCAAGCAAGCCTTAAGCAAAGGGGAACCTTGGCCTTAGGTGTCGCAAAATCGTGACGTCACGATTTTGCGACATTGTGAAATCGTGACACCTAAGGCCAAAAGGGGAACCTTGGCCTTAGGTGTCGCGAAGTCATGACGTCGTGATTTCGCGACATCGCGATTGCACGAAATCACGACACCTAAGGCTCGAAGGGGAGCTTCGGTCGAGGGTGTCGCGATTTCACGACGTCACGAAATCGTGACACCTAAGGCCCGAAGGGGAGCTTCGACCGAGGGTGTCGCGATTTCGCGACACCTAAGGCCCGAAGGGGAGCTTCGATCGAGGGTGTCACGAAATCGTGACGTCACGAAATCGCGACACCTAAGGCCCGAAGGGGAGCTTCGGTCGATGGTGTCGCGATTTCGTGACGTCACAAAATCGTGACACCTAAGGCCCAAAAGGGAGCTTCGGCAAAGGGTGTCGCGATTTCGTGACATCACAAAATTGTGACACCTAAGGCCTAAAGGGGAACCTCGGCCGAAGTGTCATGATATCGCGACGTCACGATATCGCAACACTTCGACATTTTGCGCTTAAAGCAGAAATTCAATTAATCAAAGGCGACGGTCAATTAATCAGAGGTGATAGTCAATCAATCAGAGGCAGAAGTCAAGCATTCAAAAGTGTCGTTAAAGCCATCAAGGCAGACATTCAACAAGTGGCAGCCGAGAACAGTCAGTTATTGCCGCCTGCTATGCATGCGCGCGTAGGTGGGCAGATTGGCAGTTAGCGGACTATTGCGAGGGTGATCATGTAAGCCCTAGTCAAGGCGGAGTCTCCTCCCTGTTAAGAAGGCATGGCCACCATGTGGCATCCCTGTGTGCCCTTTTCAAAGAGACCCCGTGGGTCTATAAAACGGTGGATTTTCCCACCCAAAAGGGAGACAAGCAGGTAGACATTTCGAGCAACGAAGTGCTGCCAAACCAAGGACCTGATCACATTCCTTTCTGATTCATTCTTCTACACCGGCAATCTCTTTCGAAGGAGAGGTTATTGGTGGCTGCTAGAAGGTGAACCCGGACCTTAATACCCGACAGTGGATCACAACATTCCATTAATTCGACGACAACTCAACCTGAAAGATTTTGGGCCCTTCCTTAGTGGATTGGCGTCGTAATCAAGTTTTAACGAGGGCGGCCCGCTTGGGCACCCCACACCTTTTTGCCAGTTTCATATTTTGCCATTGATCTCATGCTTTTCATTGCAACATTATGTTCTACGCTATTCTGTTAGACGCATTACGTTCTACGTTCTACGTTCTGTCATTTTAGTCTATTCGTTCATTACGTGCTTATTCTGTTAAACGTGCAGGTCATTTATATTCATTTTATTCACTGTTTTCAATGATCTTAGGCATACATCTTTCACTAATGTCAAGAAGTAAATGTTTTATTTTAACATAGGTGCTACTAAATGGTTTGCTGTTTCTCTGAACGCAGGATAAGCGACAGCAAGCAAAGACACGTTAACATCAGCGACGACAATACTTTGGCCCGCCCACTTTGCATGTGGGCATGCGAAAAGAAGATCAATGTGCACAATTGTAACAAAGATCCATTTAACGCTCCTAGCCCCTAAAAAGGGAGGAGACATCTTTCTTTCATTTCCAATTTATCTCCTTTCTTTGTTTCGTGCATAGGATTAAAGTGTTATATCTTGTCTTATATTGCATAGCTATAGTGTTTCTCTTATTTTTGAAATCTCATGCTATAGTGTTTCTCTTATTTTCAAAATTTGTAGACACCAAAATAGCACCCATCCGATTAAGTGACTACAAACACTGATCGCATTGACACACACAGATTTCAGGGCAGCCCTCAGAGGCCAAACAATGGTCCTAGCCACTTACACAGCAGTTTAGAAGGTCGAAACGTGAGCAAAACAAAGATGGTCGTTTTAACAAGCCTTAAATTAAAAGCAAAACTTAAGCAAGAACAAGCCTTAAATTCAAAGCAAAACTTAAGCAAGAAAAGCCTTAAGCAAAGGGGAACCTTGGCCTTAGGTGTCGCGAAATCACGACGTCATGAAATTGTGACACTTAAGGCCCAAAGGGGAACCTTGGCATTAGGTGTCACGGAATTATGACGTTGCAAAATCGCGACACCTAAGGCCCAAAGGGGAACCTTGGCCTTAGGTGTCGCAAAATTGCGACGTCACGATTTCGTGACACCTAAGGCCCGAAGGGGAGCTTCGGCCGAGGGTGTCGTGATTTCACGACGTCGCGAAATCACGACACCTAAGGCACGAAGGGGAGCTTCAGCCGAGGGTGTCGTGATTTCGTGATGTTGCAAAATTGTGACACCTAAGGCACGAAGGGGAGCTTCGGTCGAGGGTGTCGTGATTTCGTGACGTCGCGAAATCGTGACACCTAAGGCCCGAAAGGGAGCTTCGGCCGAGGGTGTCGCGATTTCGTGACGTCGTGAAATTGCGAAACCTAAGGCCCGAAGGGGAGCTTCAGTCGAGGGTGTCACGAATTCGCGAAGTCGCGACACCTAAGGCCCAAAAGGGAGCTTCGGCCAAGGGTGTCATGATTTTGCGACGTCGCGAAATCGTGACACCTAAGGCCCAAAGGGGAACCTCGGCCAAAGTGTCATGATATCGCGACACTTCAGCATTTTGCGCTTAAAGCAAAAATTCAATTAATCAGAGGCGACAATCAATTAATCAGAGGTAACAGTCAATCAATCAGAGGCAGAAGTCAAGCATTCAAAAGTGTCGTTAAAGCCATCAAGGTAGACATTCAACAAGTGGCAACCGAGAACAGTCAGTTATTGCCACCTGCTATGCATGCGCGCGTAGGTGGGCAGATTGGCAGTTAGCGGACTGTTGCGAGGGCAGTCATGTAAGCCCTAGTCAAGGCAGAGTCTCCTCCCTGTTAAGAAGGCATGGCCGCCACATGGCATCCCTGTGTGCCCTTTTCAAAGAGACCCCGTGGGTCTATAAAATGATGGATTTTCCCACCCAAAAGGGAGACAAGTAGGTAGACATTTCGAGCAACGAAGTGCTGCCAAACCAAGGACCCGATCGCATTCCTTTCTGATTCATTCTTCTACACCGATAATCTCTTTCAAAGGAGAGGTTATTGGTGGCTGCTAGAAGGTGAACCCGGACCTTAATACCCGATAGTGGATCATAACATTCCATTAATTCGACGACAACTCAACCTGAAAGATTTTGGGCCCTTCCTTAGTGGATTGGCACCGTAATCAAGTTCTAAAAGGGGCGGCCCGCTTGGGCACCCCACACCTTTTTTCCAGTTTCATATTTTGCCATTGATCTCATGCTTTTCATTGCAGCATTACGTTCTACGCTATTTTGTTAGACGCATTACGTTCTACGTTCTACATTCTGTCATTTTAGTCTATTCGTTCATTACGTGCTTATTCTGTTAAACATGCAAGTCATTTATATTCATTTTATTCACTATTTTCAATGATCTTAGGCATACATCTTTCACTAATGTCAAGAAGTAAATGTTTCATTTTAACACAGGTGCTACTAAATGGTTTGCTGTTTCTCTGAACGCAGGATAAGCAGCAGCAAGCAAAGACACGTTAACATCAGCGACGACAATACTTTGGCCCGCCCACTTTGCATGTGGGCATGTGGAAAGAAGATCAATGTGCACAATTGTAACAAAGATCCATTTAACGCTCCTAGCCCCTAAAAAGGGAGGAGACGTCTTTGTAACCAAGGATAAGAAAATTGAATAAAGAGGGCTGTGCTTTCATACATCTTTCTTTCATTTCCAATTTATCTCCTTTCTTTGTTTCATGCATAGGATTAAAGCGTTATATCTTGTCTTATATTGCATAGCTATAGTGTTTCTATTATTTCTAGAATCTCATGCTATAGTGTTTCTCTTATTTTCGGAATTTGTAGACACCAAAACAGCACCCATCCGATTAAGTGACTACAAACACTGATCGCATTAACACACAGCTTTCAGGGCAGCCCTCAGAGGCCAAACAGTTGTCCTAGCCACTTACATAGCAGTTTAGAAGGTCAAAACGTGAGCAAAACAAAGATGGTCATTTTAACAAGCCTTAAATTCAAAGCAAAACTTAAGCAAGAACAAGCCTTAAATTCAAAGCAAAACTTAAGCAAGCAAGCCTTAAGCAAAGGGGAACCTTGGCCTTAGGTGTCACGAAATTGTGACGTCGTGATTTCGTGACATCACGAAATCACGACACCTAAGGCCCAAAGGGGAACCTTGGCCTTAGGTGTCGTGAAATTGTGACGTCGCGATTTCGCGACGTCATGAAATCATGACACCTAAGGCCCGAAGGGGAGCTTCGGCCGAGGGTGTCACGATTTCATGACGTCGCGAAATTGCGACACCTAAGGCCCGAAGGGGAGCTTCGGTCGAGGGTGTCGTGATTTCGCGATGTCACGAAATCGTGACACCTAAGGCCCGAAAGGGAGCTTCGGTCGAGGGTGTCACGATTTCGTGACATCGCGAAATCGTGACACCTAAGGCCCGAAAGGGAGCTTCGGCCGAGGGTGTCACGATTTCACGATGTCACGAAATCATGACACCTAAGGCCCAAAGGGGAACCTCGGCCGAAGTGTCGCGATATCGCGACGTCGTGATATTTTGCGCTTAAAGCAAAAATTCAATTAATCAGAGGTGATATTCAATTAATCAGAGGTGATAGTCAATCAATCAGAGGCGGAAGTCAAGCATTCAAAAGTGTCGTTAAAGCCATCAAGGCAGACATTCAACAAGTGGCAGCCGAGAACAGTCAGTTTTTGCTGCCTGCTATGCATGCGCACGTAGGTGGGCAGACTAGCAGTTAGCGGACTGTTGCGAGGGCAGTCATGTAAGCCCTAGTCAAGGCAGAGTCTCCTCCCTGTTAAGAAGGCATGGCCGCCACATGGCATCCCTACGTGCCCTTTTCAA
This sequence comes from Wollemia nobilis, assembly GCA_028583015.1. Taxonomy (NCBI): domain Eukaryota; kingdom Viridiplantae; phylum Streptophyta; class Pinopsida; order Araucariales; family Araucariaceae; genus Wollemia; species Wollemia nobilis. Next base: position 748,383 of record JAQPPZ010003266.1, on the reverse strand, counting down.
AGAGACCCCGTGGGTCTATAAAACAGTGGATTTTCCCACCCAAAAGGGAGACAAGCAGGTAGACATTTCGAGCAACAAAGTGCTGCCAAACCAAGGACCCGATCGCATTCCTTTTTGATTCATTCTTCTACACCGATAATCTCTTTCGAAGGAGAGGTTATTGGTGGCTGCTAGAAGGTGAACCCGGACCTTAATACCCGATAGTGGATCATAACATTCCATTAATTCGATGACAACTCAACCTAAAAGATTTTGGGCCCTTCCTTAGTGGATTGGCGACGTAATCAAGTTCTAACGGGGGCGGCCCGCTTGGGCACCCCACACCTTTTTTCCAGTTTCATATTTTGCCATTGATCTCATGCTTTTCATTGTAGCATTACGTTCTACGCTATTCTGTTAGACGCATTACGTTCTACATTCTACGTTTTGTCATTTTAGTCTATTCATTCATTATGTGCTTATTCTGTTAAACGTGCAGGTCATTTATATTCATTTTATTCACTGTTTTCAATGATCTTAGGCATACATCTTTCACTAATGTCAAGAAGTAAATGTTTCATTTTAACATAGGTGCTACTAAACGGTTTGCTGTTTCTCTGAACGCAAGATAAGTAGCAGCAAGCAAAGACACGTTAACATCAGCGATGGCAATACTTTGGCCAACCCACTTTGCATGTGGGCATGCAAAAAGAAGATCAATGTGCACAATTGTAACAAATATCCATTTAACTCTCCTAGCCCCTAAAAAGGGAGGAGACGTCTTTGTAACCGAGGATAAGAAAATTGAATAAAGAGGGCTGTGCTTTCATACATCTTTCTTTCATTTCCAATTTATCTCCTTTCTTTGTTTCGTGCATAGGATTAAAGCATTATATCTTGTCTTATATTGCATAGCTATAATGTTTCTCTTATTTCTGGAATCTCATGCTATAGTGTTTCTCTTATTTTCAGAATCTGTAGACACCAAAACAACACCCATCCGATTAAGTGACTACAAACATTGATCGCATTGACACACACAACTTTCAGGGCAGCCCTCAGAGGTCAAACAATGGTCCTAGCCACTTACACAGCAGTTTAGAAGGTCGAAACGTGAGCAAAACAAAGATGGTCATTTTAAAAAGCCTTAAATTCAAAGAAAAACTTAAGCAAGAACAAGCCTTAAATTCAAAGCAAAACTTAAGCAAGCAAGCCTTAAGCAAAGGGGAACCTTGGCCTTAGGTGTCGAGAAATCGCGATGTCGCGAAATCGTGACACCTAAGGCCCAAAGGGGAACCTTGGCTTCAGGTGTCGCGAAATCCTGACACTTAAGGCCCGAAGGGGAGCTTCAGCCGAGGGTGTCGTGATTTTGCAACGTCATGAAATCGCGACACCTAAGGCCCGAAAGGGAGCTTCGACCGAGGGTGTCGCAATTTCACGACGTCGCGAAATCGCGACACCTAAGGCCCAAAAGGGAGCTTCGGCCGAGGGTGTCACAATTTCGTGACATCGCGAAATTGTGACACCTAAGGCCCAAAGGGAGCTTCGACCGAGGGTGTCACGATTTCATGACATTTCGGTCGAGGGTGTCACGATTTCGTGACGTCACGAAATCGTGAAACCTAAGGCCCGAAGGGGAGCTTCGGTCGAGGGTGTCACGATTTCATGATGTCGCAAAATCGTGACACCTAAGGCCCAAAGGGTAACCTCGACCGAAGTGTCGCGATATCGCGAAGTCGTGATATCACGACACTTCGGCATTTTACGCTTAAAGCAAAAATTCAATTAATCAGAGGCGACAATAAATTAATCAGAGGCGACAGTCAATCAATCAGAGGCAGAAGTCAAGCATTCAAAAGTGCCGTTACAGCCATCAAGGCAGACATTCAACAAGTGGCAGCCGAGAACAGTCAGTTATTATCGCCTGCTATGCATGCGCGTGTAGGTGGGCAGATTGGCAGTTAGCGGACTGTTGCGAGGGCGATCATGTAAGCCCTAGTCAAGGCGGAGTCTCCTCCCTGTTAAGAAGGCATGGCCACCATGTGGCATCCCTGCGTGCCCTTTTCAAAGAGACCCCATGGGTCTATAAAATGGTGGATTTTCCCACCCAAAAGGGAGACAAGCAGGTAGACATTTCGAGCAACGAAGTGCTGCCAAACCAAGGACCCGATCGCATTCCTTTCTGATTCATTCTTCTACACCGGCAATCTCTTTCGAAGGAGAGGTTATTGGTGGCTTCTAGAAGGTGAACCCGGACCTTAATACCCGACAGTGGATCATAAAATTCCATTAATTCGATGACAACTCAACCTGAAAGATTTTGGGCCCTTCCTTAGTGGATTGGCGTCGTAATCAAGTTCTAACGGGGGCGGCCCACTTGGGCACCCCACAAATTTTTGCCAGTTTCATATTTTGCCATTGATCTCATGCTTTTCATTGCAGCATTACGTTCTACGCTATTCTGTTAGACGCATTACGTTCTACGTTTTGTCATTTTAGTCTATTCGTTCATTACGTGCTTATTCTGTTAAACGTGCAGGTCATTTATATTCATTTTATTCACTATTTTCAATGATCTTAGGCATACATCTTTCACTAATGTCAAGAAGTAAATGTTTCATTTTAACACAGGTGCTACTAAACGGTTTGCTGTTTCTCTGAACGTAGGATAAGCAGCAGCAAGCAAAGACACGTTAACATCAGCGACGACAATACTTTGGCCCGCCCACTTTGCATGTGGAAAGAAGATCAATGTGCACAATTGTAACAAAGATCCATTTAACGCTCCTAGCCCCTAAAAAGGGAGGAGACGTCTTTGTAACCGAGGATAAGAAAATTGAATAAAGAGGGCTGTGCTTTCATACATCTTTCTTTCATTTCCAATTTATCTCCTTTCTTTGTTTCGTGCATAGGATTAAAGTGTTATATCTTGTCTTATATTGCATAGCTATAGTGTTTCTCTTATTTTCGGAATCTCATGCTTTCAATGGCGATCACGGTGGGACCGTTCCCTGATTTTTAATATCACAGAAACTAATCAGATTTTTGTGTTTTGTGCTTAATAGGTACCATTTTTTTTAAAAAGCAGACTGTTATTCGTCTTTGCCTGGACAAATTTTTGCCTGTAAATTTTAGAGCCGAAGATCAGAAACAGCAAGTCCGGGCGGAAAACTGGTAACGATTTCTAACTGTACCTGTCATTTTCTGCTGTGATATTTCTGTTTTTTGTCATGTTTGCCTTCTGAGGAAAAGTTTTAATCCATTAAAAAAATAAAAAATAAATTTACGTTCCGTCAAATTTCTATTTGCTGTTTTCTAGTTTTTAGTGTTTGTATGGCTTAGGGAAAGTTTCCTTTTTGCTGTTTCATTTTTAAATAAAAATAACCACACACACTTCACGTGGTAAAATTAAACCAAGGAGCTGGTCGTAAAACCCCAGCCCTTGATCAAGACCATCGGTGGATTTCATCACCACCTTGGCTTGATTTTGCATCCATTACCCCGATTGTCACTATTGTTAGGCATAAATCCTGACGAAAGCTGACCGAGTGTCGCTGGGGTGATTCCCATGCACGCAAGGATAAGTCTTCTATGGTAGGTGTCATTAACAGGACAATCCCCCCTTTTGTACCGCCTATGTTCCATGTACCATCTGCTCTCACGTACCTATAGTTTCCCTCTTGTAAGGGTGGGTATATAGAGAGGTTGGTATATCGGTCCGGCAATGGTATATTGAAGGGACGACCATTTATGGGAGTCATATGAGCCAACATCATGCATTTAAACGTTCAAAACTTGCAAAAACAAAACAAAACATCAAAATGCACTAAACCAGTTTAGGACACACTATTTAATCCTTAAAAGAGATAATCACGGTTTGTGTATGTGTGTGTTCATTTTTGCTTAGTGTAAACAAAAAGAAAAATCATCATAAATGAGATAAAAATCTGCTTAGCTAGTAGAGAAGCACCACAATGGTGTGCACCCGTAGCCAAGCCCAATCAAGGGCAGACGCTACGGAAGGTGTACAAAGAGGAGGCAGAAGTCACCTCCGGTATAGCCCCAAGGATTTGGTCATACCACCTTGGAGGCCTGACACACAAGGTAGTCCCCTCCAAACCTTAACGGATAGGGATTATAGGGGCACCCCTTCTAGGAGCACTCCTGTTCAGCATAGCACTCAGCACACACCCCTCCATGAAGGGTACATTTGTAGGAGAGCTCCCTTAGATGCTCGCTATGAGCGGTCATCGCACGATGAAGCGCTAGGTCAACATAGGGTTCAACGGGAGGAACCACATCATTACACTATCCCTCCTTCACCCCCTCTAGTTGTCAAGACTACAAGGACAAATCCAGAACACAAGGCTCCTCAGGCGGGGTGAGCCAACTCAGCCCATTCCATTTTCACTTGTGAAAGAGAGCACGAGGAAGACCCTTACCTTCATCAAAAACAATATACATCGCGAGAGCAATACGCCTCCGCACCTGCTAGATACCATGGTCACACACTAAGGCCAGTGCCTCGGATAAATGCCACTACCTCCAACAGAGGGAGGCTGCCTATAGATATCTTGGATCACTATGACCAAGATAGATATGTCAGAGAGGCATCTAACCCTTCTAGACATGAGGCGGGGAGACCAACTATCTTAGAATCTGTCAAGCATTTCGCACACCGAATGCAACTCACGCAACTTGAGCTAGAACGACAATAGTTAGAGCAATGGTATCTTCTAAATAAAGAGCACCTTCTGCACCAGAAGGATGAGTTGCTCCAACACACTATGCAGGAGAAGACTCCAACCCCTCACACACATAAGACAAAACATTTTGAGGGGCACAACCCATGGGGGCGAGATAGGTCATCGTGACCTCATCAAACGCTACCCCCAACACCTCCTAGACAGGAGCGGGAGGCTACTCTCTCGATTCTTGAAGGACATGAGCGAGAGGCCGCTCCTATAACCAATGACGGGTGCCTTCCTCAGACATCCACCCAGGTTTATGAGCCACCCTTAGAAATTCATCAAGAAGCTTCTAAGGAATCTGAGTGAAAAGAAGAGCAGGATGAACTGCCCTACCAAGGCATGGGGGGTGCTATCTAGCCACCCCTCCATAGGCCCCAAGTTCCTCAACAAGAACCAACCAAAGAGGAGGAGCTCAAGTCTCCCTATACATGCAAAGCACTAGAGCACTTAGAGTTGGTAGAGACCAAGATTTTGGAGCTCCCAAGGCCTAACTTACATGAGGCTCCTTTCGAAGAGGATCAAACTTTAACCATAGGGCTACCTGATGATACAGTCCTCCATGTCTCAGAATCTCCAGATTCTGATGAGCTGTATTCACTGCTCGAAGGTGAGGATAAAACAGAGATAGCCCACATCAATCACATGTGACAGCATCGACATCCTATAAATATCGAGGAAGCATGTCAATAGATAAACATAATACTAGGGCATGAGTGGCATGTTAACCCATTGTAGTGGGACCAAGCGTTACATCTACCCAGAGACTTCATAGCAACATCAGTACCGAGGGCGGACCCTGTCCTCATCTCCACACATAGGGCTGATCCATTCATGCCAATCCCTCCAGAGCCAGTTTCGAAGCACAAAGACCATCAAGCTGGGGTTACCTCTATCCCTTGAAGAGCCATAGTCCAAACCCAAAAAGCTCCAAGGATTCTCACAATCGCTTGGTCACCCCAAAAGCTCCAAGGATTATCGCAATCACTTGGTCACCCCAAAAGCTCCAAGGATTATCGTAATCACTTAGTCACCCCAAAATCTCCAAGGATTATTGCAATCACTTGGTCACCCCAAAAGCTCCAAGGATTATTGCAATCACTTGGTCACCCCAAAAATGCTCCAAGGATTCTATAATCGCTTGGTCAATCCCAAAAATGCTCCAAGGATTATTGCAATCGCTTGGTCAATCCCAAAAAAGCTCCAAGGATTCTATAATCGCTTGGTCAATCCCAAAAACCCCCAAGGATCCCTAAAATCTCTTGGTCAATCCCAAAATGTTCCAAGGATTCTTGCAATCGCTTGGTCAATCCCAAAAATGCTCCAAGGATTATCATAATCTCTTGGTCAATCCCAAAAATGCTCTAAGGATTCTTGCAATCGCTTGGTCAATCCCAAAAATGCTCCAAGGATTATCGCAATCGCTTGGTCAAAACACAAAAAGGCAAGGATTATCGCAATCGCTTGGTCAAAACCCAAAAATGCTCCAAGGATTATCACAATCGCTTGGTCAAATCCCAAAATGCTCCAAGGATTTCCACAATCGCTTGGTCAAAAATCAAGAAAATTCAAAAACAACAAAAATTATCAAAAACAACAAAAATTTTTGCATTTCATTTCTAGGCATACTCAAATTCATCAATAGAGAGCTCTTCTCGCACCTCATATTCATATTCACCAAAATCAATACATCAAAAATACAAAAATACATAGCTGCATTAAAGCATTGCATCCATACATTGCATATTTGTGGTCGTACGGGTCAAAGGCACCATAGGCTGTAATTGCTCTGCTAGTCCATCTTGTTCCACCCTGTTCCATTTTTACAAAAACAACAAAACACCATGCATTGCTTTTTACCACACTAGAGTCAGTGGTATTTTTAATGTATCAAGAGTTTTCGTGATTCAGTCATCATTTTGCTCTTTAGCCATGTAATGTATCAAGTCAGACAGATTTTACGAAGGTAGAGTTACACTTGAAATACACCTTGTTACGTAACATCCCAACACAAATTAAAACACATAAAAATTCCCAAGTTGTGTGAACGAAATATGAAACCTGCAGGGTAATCTAGGTCACCATAAGAAAACGGTTATCTTGCTCACCCCCCCATGCGAATGGCTCTAGAATGCTGAGAATTGACAAAAGAAAAAGCTATTTCCTATCCATTCACCTCCATATACAGTGGTTTTCACCACTGCCAAATCCCAATCATAGTTGGTTCCCAAAGTTGTAAGGATTTGTACTACAAGTCCCTGCCAAGGAAGGGTAGTCATCCCCAAGACCTAAAGGGATCAACACCATTCACAAACAAAATTCCAACAAATCATCATCCTAACACTTTCCATTCACCTTTGGTCTCCAAGTTGTAAGGATTTGTACTATCCGCCCCTAACCAGGATGGGTAGTCATCCCCAAGGCCTAAAAGATCAATGCCCTTACTCCATAATCTCCATCACCCCCTTGGTCCCCAATGTCATAAGGATTCGTACTACACATCCCTGCAAAGGATGCGTAGTCGTCCCCAAGGCCACAAGGATCAAGGCCACTCACAAGCCCAAACTCACAATACTAAAAAAAAACAAAATCAAATAATAGTGGTTATCACCACTATCCAAAATCCTTGCTCAAAAAGAATTAATAGAAAATAAATAGTGATCTTCATCACTATATAGATGAGCAACTTTCTAAATCATTCAGCCAACAAAAATCCTAAACTTGAATAGCCTATATAGATGGTTTTTGAATTCTCAGCATTCAAAAACCATCTAGGTGATCCTCATTACAGGTTTGGTTGATAGCCTATCTGGCAATGGTGGTATCCTACCCGCATGACGATATGTCTGTCACATTCACTTTGCGTGTGTGCAGACCAATGTTTGCATAAGGATGAGCTAGCTTATGGTATCTTGGATAACACCGTAGATTAATCTAACTAAATACAACAAAGGAGTTAGTGGAGCTAATTAGGTGATCCTCGATACGAGTTCGGTTAAAATCCCATTTGGCACTGGCGGTATCCTGACAAATATCACATAAATGAACTCAATTGCACACACAGGGATGCGAAATATCTTGGTCAAAAACAAGTCCGATTCATACCTTGTTCAAAAGTCTTGTAAGATAAAGTACAGTCATGGCTAGTAAGTTAAAATCGTTTGAGTTTTAGAAAACCTTAGCTACATTTCTAAACCAATTGCACTACTTTTCATCCTTACAATACCATCCGAAAATATAAAAAAAGAAAAACCACATGTATACATACAAAGTCATGCATCACAACAATCGCCTAAAAAAAAAATAATAGAGTTCTAAACAGTCTATGGTGCCATAGCCAAACATCACAAAGTCCATCCATCCATTTCATTTTCCGCATATCACATATAAATAAAAAACATTTGCATTCATCACAAATGCATCCATCAAAATAAATCAACATACAACAATCGCATTTATCATACCATATGCATACATCAAAATAAAGTAGCATGCATCCATCAACATCAATCATTGTGCATAACATAAAATCATGACATATACACAAAGCAAGAAACTCAAAACAACAAAAACATCCCAAAAAAAATGCAACACAAAAACAAAGCAATAAGCATTTTCGGACACAAGTGCTCTTGCACTTAACCTATTGGCATAAAAAAATCGATGTCGGGGCTCAAATTGTCACTTTCCTCTTCTAGAAGCCACCAATAACCTCTCCTTCGAAAGAGATTGCCGGTGTAGAAGAATGAATCAGAAAGGAATGCGATCGGGTCCTTGGTTTGGCAGCACTTCGTTGCTCGAAATGTTGACTTGCTTGTCTCCATTTTGGGTGGGAAAATCCACCATTTTATAGACCCACGGGGTCTCTTTGAAAAGGGCACGCAGGGATGCCACGTGGTGGCCATGCCTTCTTAACAGGGAGGAGACTCCGCCTTGACTAGGGCTTACATGATCGCCTCGCAACGATCCGCTAATCGCCAATCTGCCAACCTATGCGCACATGCATAGCAGGCGGCAATAACTGACTGTTCTCGGCTACCACTTGTTGAATGTCTGCCTTGATGGCTTTAACGACACTTTTGAATGCTTGACTTCTACCTCTGATTGATTGACTGTCGCCTCTGATTAATTGACTATCGCCTCTGATTAATTGAATTTCTGCTTTAAGCGCAAAATGTCGAAGTGTCGCGATATCACGACGTCGCGAAATTGTGACACCCTCGGCCAAAGCTCCCCTTCGGGCCTTAGGTGTCGTGATTTCGCGATGTCGCAAAATCGTGACACCCTCGGTCGAAGCTCCCCTTCGGGCCTTAGGTGCCACAATTTCGTGAGACCTAAGGCCAAGGTTCCCCTTTGGGCCTTAGGTGTCACGATTTCGTGACGTCGCGAAATCGTGATGTCGCGATTTCATGACACCTAAGGCCAATGTTCCCCTTTGGGCCTTAGGTGTCGCGATTTCGTGACACCTAAGGCCAAGGTTCCCCTTTGGGCCTTAGGTGTCGCGATTTTGTGACGTCGCGAAATCACGACGTCACGATTTCGCGACACCTAAGGCCAAGGTTCCCCTTTGCTTAAGGCTTGCTTGCTTAAGTTTTGCTTTGAATTTAAGGCTTGTTCTTGCTTAAGTTTTGCTTTGAATTTAAGGCTTGTTAAAACGACCATCTTTGTTTTGCTCACGTTTCGACCTTCTAAACTGCTGTGTAAGTGGCTAGGACCACTGTTTGGCCTCTGAGGGCTGCCCTGAAAGCTGTGTGTGTCAATGCGATCAGTGTTTGTAGTCACTTAATCGGATGGGTGCTGTTTTGGTGTAAAGCATGAGATTCCAAAAATAAGAGAAACACTATAGCTATGCAATATAAGACAAGATATAACGCTTTAATCCTATGCACGAAACAAAGAAAGGAGATAAATTGGAAATGAAAGAAAGATGTATGAAAGCACAACCCTCTTTATTCAATTTTCTTATCCTCGGTTACAAAGACGTCTCCTCCCTTTTTAGGGGCTAGGAGCGTTAAATGGATCTTTGTTACAATTGTGCACATTGATCTTCTTTCCGCATGCCCACATGCAAAGTGGGCGGGCCAAAGTATTGTCGCCGCTGATGTTAACGTGTCTTTGCTTGCTGCTGCTTATCCTGCGTTCAGAGAAACAACAAACCGTTTAGTAGCACCTATGTTAAAATGAAACATTTACTTCTTGACATTAGTGAAAGATGTATGCCTAAGATCATTGAAAACAGTGAATAAAATGAATATAAATGACCTGCACGTTTAACAGAATAAGCACGTAATGAACGAATAGACTAAAATGACAGAACGTAGAACGTAGAACGTAATGCGTCTAACAGAATAGCATAGAACGTAATGCTGCAATGAAAAGCATGAGATCAATGGCAAAATATGAAACTGGCAAAAAGGTGTGGGGTGCCCAAGCGGGCCGCCCCGTTAGAACTTGATTACGGCGCCAATCCACTAAGGAAGGGCCCAAAATCTTTCAGGTTGAGTTGTCATCGAATTAATGGAATGTTATGATCCACTGTCGGGTATTAAGGTCCGGGTTCACCTTCTAGCAGCCACCAATAACCTCTCCTTCGAAAGAGATTGCCGGTGTAGAAGAATGAATCAGAAAGGAATGCGATCGGGTCCTTGGTTTGGCAGCACTTCGTTGCTCGAAATGTCTACCTGCTTGTCTCCTTTTGGGTGGGAAAATCCACCGTTTTATAGACCCACGGGGTCTCTTTGAAAAGGGCACGCAGGGATGCCACGTGGCGGCCATGCCTTCTTAACAGGGAGGAGACTCCGCCTTGACTAGGGCTTACATGACTGCCCTCGCAACAGTCCGCTAACTGCCAATCTGCCCACCTACGCGCGCATGCATAGCAGGCGGCAATAACTGACTGTTCTCGGCTGCCACTTGTTGAATGTCTGCCTTGATGGCTTTAACGGCACTTTTGAATGCTTGACTTCTGCCTCTGATTGATTGACTGTCGCCTCTGATTAATTGACTGTCGCCTCTGATTAATTGAATTTCTGCTTTAAGCGCAAAATGCCGAAGTGTCGCGATATCGCGACGTCGCGATATCACGACACTTCGGCCGAGGTTCCCCTTTGGGCCTTAGGTGTCGCGATTTCGCGACGTCGCGAAATCACGACACCCTCGGCCGAAGCTCCCTTTCGGGCCTTAGGTGTCGCGATTTCGCGACGTCGCGAAATCGCGACACCCTCGGCCGAAGCTCCCCTTCGGGCCTTAGGTGTCGCGATTTCGCGACGTCGCGAAATCGTGACACCCTCGGCCGAAGCTCCCTTTCGGGCCTTAGGTGTCGCGATTTCGCGACGTCGCGAAATCGTGACACCCTCGGCTCCCTTTCGGGCCTTAGGTGTCGCGATTTCGCGACGTCGCGAAATCGCGACACCCTCGGCCGAAGCTCCCCTTCGGGCCTTAGGTGTCACGATTTCGTGACGTCGCGAAATCGCGACACCCTCGGCCGAAGCTCCCTTCGGGCCTTAGGTGTCGCGATTTTGCACGTCGCGAAATCGTGACACCTGGGTCTTTCGGGCCTTAGGTGTCGCGATTTCGCGCTACAGTTGGGCCTTATGTCGTGCGACACCTAAGGCCAAGGTTCCCTTTGGGCTTGGGTTGCGTTTTGCGACCCTAAGGCCAAGGTTCCCTTTGCTTAAGGCTTGCTTGCTTAAGTTTTGCTTTGAATTTAAGGCTTGTTCTTGCTTAAGTTTTGCTTTGAATTTAAGGCTTGTTAAAATGACCATCTTTGCTTTGTTCACTTTTCGACCTTCTAAACTGCTGTGTAAGTGGCTAGGACCACTGTTTGACCTCTGAGGGCTGCCCTGAAAGTTGTGTGTGTCAATGCGATCATTGTTTGTAGTCACTTAATTGGATGGGTGCTGTTTTGGTGTCTATAGATGCCCCTTTTTGGGAAGCGCTACGGGTGACGCAGTGCTGAGCAAAAAAAAGATAACCAAAGCACTAATGATTAGGGTTTCTTGGTAACCTAACCAACTTTTGATGCCCCAAGTATGGAAAGGGCATGCATTCTTGAATCCTTGCTTCTGACGAGCTAAGGAATTTGATTTCAAGTGTTAACCTGTTTTGGTGAGGTGTGACTTGAGCTTGGACATTGATCAGTCATGATTAGGCAAAGGGCGTAACCTTTTGTCCACAGGGGAACCTTGTGTTCATGCTTCGAGAATGCCAAGTGTTTGATCAATTTAATGATTGCTTGTTCACCGCCCCCAAGCAGGAGCGTGATTGTCTTTGTCAATGATTCTTTGAATGCATGCCATTGCCTTGATTGGGTGTGTGCTTGTTGATTGGTGACTAAGTGTGACTACCCCCTCAAGCGACGAATCGATGAGGGAATGACCTTCATGAGAAAAGCGACGAGTCGCTTGACCCAAGATGACTTGTGCAAGGGTGCCTTTAGATGTTTTACCGTTTAAGCACGTGCAATTTCCCGACATTTGGACCTATTTTTGGTGGGTGTTAACCCTTTTGGTGATGCCATAATGGGGTGAAATCATCGAAAACCCATCTTCCCGTGGAGCGGTCCGGCTATGGTAGCCTTCTTGGGGAAGTAGGAGAGTGACAATTTGAGCCCCGACATCGATTTTCTTATGCCAAGAGGTTAAGTGCAAGAGCACTTGTGTCCGGCAATGCTTATTGCTTATGTTTTTGTGTTGCATTTTTTGGATGTTTTTGTTGTTTTGAGTTTCTTTCTTTGTGTATATGTCATGATTTTATGTTATGCACAATGATTGATGTTGATGGATGCATGCTACTTTATATTGATGGATGCATATGGTATGATAAATGCGATTGTTGTATGTTGATTTATTTTGATGGATGCATATGTTGTGATGAATGCAAATGTTTTTGATTTATATGTGATATGCGGAAAATGAAATGGATGGATGGACTTTGTGATGTTTGGCTATGGCACCATAGACTGTTTAGGACTCTGTTATTTTGTCTTTTAGGCGATTGCTGTGATGCATGACTTTGTATGTATACATGTGGTTTTTCTTTTTTGTATTTTCGGATGGTATTGTAAGGATGAAAAGTAGTGCAATTGGTTTAGAAATGTAACTAAGGTTTTCCGAGACTCAAACGGTTTTAACTTACTAGCCATGACTGTACTTTATCTTACAAGACTTTTGAACAAGGTATGAATCGGACTTGTTTTTGACCAAGCTATTTCACATCCCTGTGTGTGCAATTGAGTTCATTTATGTGGTATTTGTCAGGATACCGCCAGTGCCAGATGGGCTTTCAACCGAACCTGTACTGAGGATCACCTAATTAGCTCCACTAACTCCTTTGTTGTATTTAGTTAGATTAATCTACGGTGTTATCCAGGATACCATAAGCTAGCTCATCCTTATGCAAACATTGGTCTGCACATACGCAAAGCGAATGTGACAGACATATCGTCATGCGGGTAGGATACCACCATTGCCAGATAGGCTATCAACCAAACCTGTAATGAGGATCACCTAGATGGTTTTCGAATGCTGAGAATTCCAGGGATTCAAGTTCAGGATATTTGTTGGCTGAATGATTTAGAAAGTTGCTCGTCTATATAGTGATGAAGATCACTGTTTATTTTCTATTAATTCTTTTTGAGCAAGGATTTTGAATAGTGGTGATAACCACTGTTATTTGATTTTGTGTTTTGAGTATTGTGAGTTTGGGCTTGTGAGTGGCCTTGATCCTTGTGGCCTTGGGGATGACTACCCATCCTGGTTGCGGGGACGTGTAGTACGAATCCTTACGACGTTGGGGACCAAGGGGGTGATGGAGATTATGGAGCAAGGGCATTGATCTTTTAGGCCTTGGGGATGACTACCCATCCTGGTTAGGGGCGGATAGTACGAATCCTTACAACTTGGAGACCAAAGGTGAATGGAAAGTTTTAGGATGATGATTTGTTGGAATTTTGTTTGTGAATGGTGTTGATCCCTTTAGGTCTTGGGGATGACTACCCATCCTTGGCAGGGACGTGTAGTACAAATCCTTACAACTTTGGGAACCAACTATGATTGGGATTTGGTAGTGGTGAAAACCACTGTATATGGAGGTGAATGGATAGGAAAGAGCTTGTCCTTTTGTCAATTCTCAGCATTCTAGAACCATTCGCATGGGGGGATGAGCAAGATAACCGTTTCGCTTATGGTGACCTGGATTACCCTGCAGGTTTCATCTTTCGTTCACACAACTTGGGAATTTTTATGTGTTTTAATTTGTGTTGGGATGTTACGTAACAAGGTGTATTTCAAGTGTAACTCTACCTTCGTAAAATCTGTCCGACTTGATACATTACATGGCTAAAGAGCAAAATGATGACTGAATCACGAAAAATCCTTGATACATTAAAAGACCACTGACTCTAGTGTGGTAAAAAGCAATGCATGGTGTTTTGTTGTTTTTGTAAAAATGGAACAGGGTGGAACAAGATGGACTAGCAGAGCAATTACAGCCTATGGTGCCTTTGACCCGTACGACCACAAATATGCAATGTATGGATGCAATGCTTTAATGCAGCTATGTATTTTTGTATTTTTGATGTATTGATTTTGGTGAATATGAAGATGAGGTGCGAGAAGAGCTCTCTATTGATGAATTTGAGTATGCCTAGAAATGAGATGCAAAAATTTTTGTTGTTTTTGATGATTTTTGTTGTTTTTGAATTTTCTTGATTTTTGACCAAGCGATTGTGGAAATCCTTGGAGCATTTTGGGATTTGACCAAGCGATTGTGATAATCCTTGGAGCATTTTTGGGTTTTGACCAAGCGATTGCGATAATCCTTGGAGCCTTTTTGGGTTTTGACCAAGCGATTGTGATAATCCTTGGAGCATTTTTGGGATTGACCAAGCGATTGCAAGAATCCTTGGAGCATTTTTGGGTTTTGACCAAGCGATTGTGATAATCCTTGGAGCATTTTTGGGATTGACCAAGCGATTGAAGAATCCTTGGAGCATTTTGGGATTTACCAAGATTTTGGGATGACCAAGTGATTATAGAATCCTTGGAGCATTTTTGGGATTGACCAAGCGATTGCGATAATCCTTGGAGCATTTTTGGGATTGACCAAGCGATTATAGAATCCTTGGAGCATTTTTGGGGTGACCAAGTGATTGCGATAATCCTTGGAGCTTTTGGGGTGACCAAGTGATTGCGATAATCCTTGGAGCTTTTGGGGTGACCAAGTGATTGCGATAATCCTTGGAGCTTTTGGGGTGACCAAGTGATTGCGATAATCCTTGGAGCTTTTGGGGTGACCAAGCGATTGCGAGAATCCTTGGAGCTTTTTGGGTTTGGACTATGGCTCTTCAAGGGATAGAGGTACCCCCGACTTGATGGTCTTTGTGCTCCGGATCTGGCTCTGGAGGGATTGGCATGAATGGATCGGCCCTATGCACGGATATGAGGACAGGGTCTACCCTCGATACTGATGTTGCTATGAGGTCTCTGGGTCCCAGTGCTGCGAGGATGTAATGCTTGGTCCCACTGTGGTGGGTTAACGCGCCACTCATGCCCTAGTATTATGTTTATCTGTTGACATGCTTCATCGATATTTATAGGATGTCGATGTTGTCGCATGTGATTGTTGTGGGCTATCTCTGTTTTATCCTCACCTTCGACCGGTGAGTATAGCTCATCAGAATCTGGAGATTCTGAGACATGGAGGACTGTATCATCAGGTAGCCCTATGGTTAAAGTTTGATCCTCTTCGAAAGGAGCCTCATGTAAGTTGGGCCTTGGGAGCTCCAAAATCTTGGTCTCTACCAACTCTAAGTGCTCTAGTGCTTTGCATGTATCGGGAGACTTGAGCTCCTCCTCTTTGGTTGGTTCTTGTTGAGGAACTTGGGGCCTATGGAGGGGTGGCCAGATAGCACCCCCCATGCCTTGGTAGGGCAGTTCATCCCACTCTTCTTTTCGCTCAGATTCCTTAGAAGCTTCTTGATGAATTTCTAAGGGTGGCTCATAAACCTGGGTGGATGTCTGAGGAAGGCACCCATCATTGGTTATAGGAGCGGCCTCCCGCTCATGTCCTTCAGGAATCGGGAGAGTAGCCTCCCGCTCCTATCTAGGAGGTGTTGGGGGTAGCGTTTGATGAGGTCGCGATGACCTGTCTCCCCCCATGGGTTGTGCCCCTCAAAATGTTTTGTCTTATGTGTGTGAGGGGTTGGAGTCTTCTCCTGCATAGTGTGTTGGAGCAACTCATCCTTCTGGTGCAGAAGGTGCTCTTTATTTAGAAGATACCATTGCTCTAACTGTTGTCGTTCTAGCTCAAGTTGCGTGAGTTGCATTCGATGTGCGAAATGCTTGATAGATTCTAAGATAGTTGGTCTCCCCGCCTCATGTCTAGAAGGGTTAGATGCCTCTCTGACATATCTATCTTGGTCATAGTGATCCAAGATATCTATAGGCAGCCTCCCTCTGTTGGAGGTAGTGGCATTTATCCGAGGCTCTGGCCTTAGTGTGTGACCATGGTATCTAGCAGGTGCGGAGGCGTATTGCTCTCGCGATGTATATTGTTTTTGAGGAAGGTAAGGGTCTTCCTCGTGCTCTCTTTCACAAGTGAAAATGGAATGGGCTGAGTTGGCTCGCCCCGCCTGAGGAGCCTTGTGTCTCTGGATTTGTCCTTGTAGTCCTGACAACTAGAGGGGGTGAAGGAGGGATAGTGTAATGATGTGGTTCCTCCCGTTGAACCCTATGTTGACCTAGCGCTTCATCGCGCGGTGACCGCTCATAGCGAGCATCTAAGGGAGCTCTCCTACAAATGTACCCTTCATGGAGGGGTGTGTGCTGAGTGCTATGTTGAATAGGAGTGCTCCTAGAAGGGGTGCCCCTATAATCCCTATCCGTTAAGGTTTGGAGGGGACTGCCTTGTGTGTCAGGCCGCCAAGGTGGTATGACCAAATCCTTGGGGCTATACCGGAGGTGACTTGTGCCTCCTCTTTGTGCACCTTCCGTAGCGTCCGCCCTTGATTGGGCTTGGCTACGGGTGCACACCATTGTGGTGCTTCTCTACTAGCTAAGCAGATTTTTATCTCATTTATGATGATTTTTCTTTTTGTTTACACTAAGCGAAAATGAACACACACATACACAAACCGTGATTATCTCTTTTAAGGATTAAATAGTGTGTCCTAAACTGGTTTAGTGCATTTTGATGTTTTGTTTTGTTTTTGCAAGTTTTGAAGAACGTTTAAATGCATGATGTTGGCTCATATGACTCCCATAAATGGTCGTCCCTTCAATATACCATTGTCGGACCGATATACCAACCTCTCTATATACCCGCCCTTACGAGAGGGAAACTATAGGTACGTGAGAGCAGATGGTACGTGGAACATAGGCGGTACGAAAGGGGGGATTGTCCCGTTAATGACACCTACCATAGAAGACTTATCCTCGCGTGCATGGGAATCACCCCAACAACACTCGGTCAGCTTTCGTCAGGATTTACGCCTAACAACAGTGACAATCGGGGAAATGGATGCAAAGCTAAGCCAAGGTGGTGATGAACCCACCGTTGGTCTTGCTCAAGGGCTGGGGTCTTACGACCAGCTCCTTGGTTTAATTTTACCACGTGAAGTGTGTGTGGTTCTTTTTATTTAAAAATGAAACAGGCAACAAAAAAAAGAAACTTTCCCTAAGCCATACAAACACTACAAACCGGAAAACAACAAATAGAAATTTGACGGAACGTAATTTTTTTTTTTTTTAATGGATTAAAACTTTTCCTCAGAAGGCAAACATGACAGAAAATAGAAATATCACAATAGAAAATGACAGGGACAGTTAGAAACCGTTACCTCTTTTCTGCCCGGACTTGCTATTTCTGATCTTCGGCTCTAAAATTTACAGGCAAAAATTCGTCTAGGCAAAGACGAATAACAGTCTGCTTTTTAAAAAAATGGTACCTGTTAAGCACAAAACACAAAAATCTGATTAGTTTTTGTGATATTAAAAATCAGGGAACGGTCCCACCGTGATCGCCACTGAAAGCATGAGATTCCGGAAATAAGAGAAACACTATAGCTATGCAATATAAGACAAGATATAACGCTTTAATCCTATGCATGAAACAAAGAAAGGAGATAAATTGGAAATGAAAGAAAGATGTATGAAAGCACAACCCTCTTTATTCAATTTTCTTATCCTCGGTTACAAAGACGTCTCCTCCCTTTTTAGGGGCTAGGAGCGTTAAATGGATCTTTGTTACAATTGTGCACATTGATCTTCTTTCCGCATGCCCACATGCAAAGTGGGCGGGCCAAAGTATTTCCGTCACTGATGTTAACGTGTCTTTGCTTGCTGCTGCTTATCCTGCGTTCAGAGAAACAACAAACCGTTTAGTAGCACCTGTGTTAAAATGAAACATTTACTTCTTGACATTAGTGAAAGATGTATGCCTAAGATCATTGAAAATAGTGAATAAAATGAATATAAATGACCTGCACGTTTAACAGAATAAGCACGTAATGAACGAATAGACTAAAATGATAGAACGTAGAATGTAGAACATAATGCGTCTAACAGAATAGCGTAGAACGTAATGCTGCAATGAAAAGCATGAGATCAATGGCAAAATATGAAACTGGAAAAAAGGTGTGGGGTGCCCAAGCGGGCCGCCCCCGTTAGAACTTGATTACGATGCCAATCCACTAAGGAAGGGCCCAAAATCTTTCAGGTTGAGTTGTCATCGAATTAATGGAATGTTATGATCCACTGTCGGGTATTAAGGTCCGGGTTCACCTTCTAGCAACCACCAATAACCTCTCCTTCGAAAGAGATTGCCGGTGTAGAAGAATGAATCAGAAAGGAATGCGATCGGGTCCTTGGTTTGGCAGCACTTCGTTGCTTCGAAATGTCTACCTGCTTGTCTCTTTTGGGTGGGAAAATCCACCATTTTATAGACCCACGAGGTCTCTTTGAAAAGGGCACACAGGGATGCCACATGGCGGCCATGCCTTCTTAACAGGGAGGAGACTCCGCCTTGACTAGGGCTTACATGACTGCCCTCGCAATAGTCCGCTAACTACCAATCTGCCCACCTACGCGCGCATGCATAGCAGGTGGTAATAACTGACTGTTCTCGGTTGCCACTTGTTGAATGTCTGCCTTGATGGCTTTAACGACACTTTTGAATGCTTGACTTATGCCTCTGATTGATTGACTGTCGCCTCTGATTAATTGACTGTCGCCTCTGATTAATTGAATTTTTGCTTTAAGCACAAAATGTCGAAGTGTCGCGATATCACGACGTCGCGATATCGTGACACTTCGGCCGAGGTTCCCCTTTGGGCCTTAGGTGTCACGATTTCGTGACGTCATGAAATCGTGACACCCTCGGCCGAAGCTCCCTTTCGGGCCTTAGGTGTCACGATTTAAGCTCCCCTTCGGGCCTTAGGTGTCACGATTTCGCGACGTCACGAAATCGTGACACCCTCGTCGAAGCTCCCTTTCGGGCCTTAGGTGTCACGATTTTGCGACGTCGTGAAATCGTGACACCCTCGATCGAAGCTCCCTTTTGGGCCTTAGGTGTCACGATTTTGCGACGTCGTGAAATCGTGACGTTGTCACGATTTCGCGACACCTAAGGCCAAGGTTCCCCTTTGGGCCTTAGGTGTCGCGATTTCGTGACGTCGCAAAATCATGACGTCATGATTTCATGACACCTAAGGCCAAGGTTCCCCTTTGCTTAAGGCTTGCTTGCTTAAGTTTTGCTTTGAATTTAAGGCTTGTTCTTGCTTAAGTTTTGCTTTGAATTTAAGGCTTGTTAAAACGACCATCTTTGTTTTGTTCACGTTTCGACCTTCTAAACTGCTGTGTAAGTGGCTAGGACCACTGTTTGGCCTCTGAGGGCTGCCCTGAAAGCTGTGTGTGTCAATGCGATCAGTGTTTGTAGTCACTTAATCGGATGGGTGCTGTTTTGGTGTCTACACCCACATTGGGTGAACCATGTTAAATTGGTATCTCTATTGTGTGTGGTGATTTATGCATTGTTTTGATTACTACTATTGATATTGCTATTTATACATTGCATAATATTTATTGGAAAAAATGAATTAAAAAGTGGTCTTATACCATTCACCCCCTTATATAGATGTGAAGACAAAGATCAAGAGTAGATTGGATAAGTCCTTGAGAGGACTTGTGAGCAAATTTGAGACAAGTATTTTGAGAAGAATTGTGTGCAAAGTTAATTGATTGATTTGTTCAAAATTGGGTTAAGATTTGGGGTAGATCTAGAAGAGTTGATTTGTGATTAAGTCAAGCTTTGTGTTAAGGTTTGAGGATAGAGATTGAACAAATTTGTGCTAGATCGAAGGATTGTGTTTAGTGCAGATTTGAGGACAAAGTTTGGCATAGATTTGAGGACAAGTTTGTGCCAGACCAGAGATAAATATTGAGTAGATTTGTGCTAGACCGAGGGACTGTGTTTAATGCAGATTCAAGGACAAAGTTTGGTGCATATTTGAGGACAGGTTTGTGCCAGATCAGAGACAAATATTGAGAAGATTTATGCTATACTGAAGGACTATGTTTAGTGCAGATTTGAGGATAGAGTTTGGTACAATTTTGAGGATAGGTTTGTGCCAGACCAGAGATAGATATTGAGTAGATTTGTGCTAGACTAAGGACCGTGTTTAGTATAGATTTGAGATAGAGCTGAGAGTAAGCTTTAGATGTGATAAAGTATAGAGGATGATAGTCTCTAGTGTATAGAGGTCCATAAGCCAGGGTAGTGAGGAAAAGTCTTCTAAGTGAGGATATGAGTCTTCAGTGGATAAAAATCCATTCGCCAGTGTAGTAGGGGCAGTAGTTCTTCTAGAAGATCACCAGCTAGAGCAGAGGAGAAAGGAGTTATCTTATGGATAGAGATCCACGAACTAGTTGAGGAGATTAATGTCTCCTGTGGATAAATATCCATGAAATTGATTATGGGATTGGTATATCCTTTAGACAGAGGTCCATAAACATTATAATAGGGAAAGGTTTCCCAAGAGATTTTTTGAGAAAATTTTAGTGAAAGATTTTTTCTGTGGAGTAGCCCACATTGGGTGAACCATGTTAAATTGGTATCTCTATTGTGTGTGGTGATTTATGCATTGCTTTGATTACTACTATTGATATTGATATTTATACATTGCATATATTTATTGGGAAAGAAAAAGTAAAAAGTGGTCTTATACTGTTCACCCCTTTATACAGATTTGAAGATAGAGATCGAGAGTAGATTGGATAAGTCCTTGAGAGGACTTGTGGGCAGATTTGAGACAAGCATTTTGAGAAGACTTGTGTACAGAGTTAATTAATTGATTTTTTCAAAATTGGGTTAAGTTTTGGGGTAGATATAGAAGAGTTGATTTGTGATTAAGCCAAGATTTTTGTTAAGGCTTGAGGACAGAGATCGAACAGATTTGTGCTAGATCGAAGGATTGTGTTTAGTGTAGATTTGAGGATAAATTTTGGCACAAATTTGAGGACAAGTTTGTGCTAGACTAGAAAAAGAGATTGAGTAGATTTGTGCTAGACCGAAGGACTATGTTAAATGCAAATTCAAGGACAAAGTTTGGTGCATATTTGAGGACAGGTTTGTGCCAGATCAGAGACAGAGATATTGAGAAGATTTGTGCTAGACCGAAGGATTATGTTTAGTGCAGATTTGAGAATAGAGTTTGGTACAAATTTGAGGATAGGTTTGTGCTAGACCAGAGATAGATATTGACCAGATTTGTGCTAGACTGAAGGACCGTGTTTAGTATAGATTTGAGATAGACCTGAGAGTAAGATTTAGAGGTGATAAAGTATAGAGGATGATAGTCTCCAGTGTATAGAGATCCATAAGCCAAGGTAGTTAGGACAAGTCTTATAAGTGAGGATATGAGTCTTTAGTGGATAGAAATCCATTCGCCAATGTAGTAGGGGCAGTAGTTCTTCGAGAAGATCACCAGCTAGAGCAGAGGAGAAAAGAGTTCTCTTGTGGATAGAGATCCACGAACTAGTTGAGGATATTGGTTTCTCCTATGGATAGATATCCACAAAATTTATTATGAGATTGGTGTCTCCTTTAGACAGAGGTCCATAAACATTGTAATAGGGAAAGGTTTCCCAAAATATTTTTTGAGAAAATTTTAGTGAAATATTTTCTCCGTGGAGTAGCCCACATTAGGTGAACCATGTTAAATTGGTGTCTCTATTGTATGTGGTGATTTGTGCGTTACTCTGATTATTTTTGTTGATATTTCTATTGATACATTGCATAATATTGATTGGGAAAAAAAAGTAAAAAGGGGTCTTATACTGTTCACCACCCTCTTAGTATAAGCTTGTGTTCTTCAAAGGTCACCCATATGGAATTGTGGTGGTTCACATTCTATAAGTTAGAAGGTCACCCATATGGAAACATGGTGATTCACCTTCCACGGGATACAAAGTGCATATTAAATGACAATTACATATATATGACTTGTTATTTTGTGTTTTGTCTTCAACATAGCTAAAGATGCAAATTGACTGAAAATCTAAAAATAGAAAATCCCTATTTTAGTAAGTATTTTGTTTTGCATTTTTGAGGGCCTTTGGAGTGTCTTTGTCATAATTTTGTGACATAGTTGATTGCTAAAATTATTCTCTCTCTAATATTTCTAATACTTCTTGAATGGATCAAAACAGAGTCCCAAGCATAATGTTATACCCCTAATAGTGTAGTTAGGGTCAAAAAATAGATTTCAGGGCATTTTGAGCATAAATCCATGCCCCAAAAAGGTCACATACCTAGATCACGCATCCTCCATTGAAAAGTAATGTCCCCATTTGATGGCGGACAAGATTTCACCCCTTCACAAATTTGGCCTTTTCATTAATATCTCTGAAAATAAATACATGCATAAAAATAAAATAGCCCGCAGGCTTTACAAAAACCAAGCTCGACTCGGTCTTCTCCCTTGCACTCTGTCTCCCCTGTTCTCTAATCCGCCACCCCCAACTATTACAAAATCCTAAGTTTTTATCAAGGTCTCGGTCCTCTAAGCAATTAATGCCCACCAGCGTGAATTCATCAAATTAAAAATGACAGTTTGCCTCCTCTCCTACGTTTTCAAAATTCCTTTCATCAATGGGCAACCACCCCCGATCCGCCATGAAAGCATGCATTAACCTTGACCTGCAACCATCGTTTGCCAGACTGTCCCTCGGGAACTGTTGCCTTGTCAGAACATTTAACCGTGCCCGCTATCTCTTTTCCCACGTGCGGGGCCGTCCACATGTCCAATTTCTATTTGTCTTCAACTGGCCATGAAATCGTGACATGTCGCGATATTGTGACCAAACTGTCGCCTCACCCTTGTCTGCCAAGATCGTAGCGAAATCGCGACCAAACACCCCTTTCGCACCTTCTCTGCAAAAACGTCGCGACATCGCGATATCACGATGTCATGATATTGTGACGTCGCGATATCACGACGAAAACCACCTCCGAACCCTTGCTTCGAAAACCGTCATGATATCGCGACATCGCGAAATCACGACGTCGCGACATCGCAATGAAAACAACCTCCTTGCCTTGGAATTTTCGCCTTTGAGTCCATGCCTTATGTTTTGGTTCTTCTCCACCTTCGCCTTTCGAGCCCTTTGTCCACTTCGTCTTCACTATTCTTTGAACCCTTTGCGCCTTTGTTTTCAAAGACGTCGCGATATCGCGATGTCGCGATATCACGACGGAAACCCCCTTCGTGCTTCTGCCTTCGAAAACATTGTGACATCGAGACGTTGCGATATCGCGATGTCGTGATATCACGACTAAAATCCCCTTCGAGCCTCTGCCTCTGTAAACGTCATGACATCGCGATGTTGCAATATCATGATGGAAACCCCCTTCGCCTTGCCATAGCCTTTGGGGTCACGATTTCGTGACCCCCCCAACTTTTGCCTTGGGAAAAGAACTTGCATTATAGAACTTAAACTTCCCCCATGTTTTACAAAACTTCTGCCGTGGGAAAGAAAAGAGTAGAACCAATTACTTAGAAAATTTGGTTGATGCCAGATTGTCCTGCTGTCATCGGATGCTCCTGCATCAGACACCCGGGGTAAAAAGGAGAAGTGACCTTCACTTCTGTGCTTTTCGGCCTGCATATTTTGTAATATCTCCAAACGGGCACCTGTCCCTGCAACCTGCTTCAACCCCGTCTCCTGGCAAAAATATTTGTTGCCTTCTACCAGACAAATTCTGGCACTGCTGCACACCTTCTCATCCACTGCCTGTAATGAATTTAATTTGTGGCGCACTCCACCTTTCATCAAGGAGTACGTATTTGCACGACCATCATGCACTGCACTCTGATAAAACTGCCATGGCCTTCCTAACAGTAAATGGCAAGCATCCATGGGGAAAACATCACACAGGACCTCATCTTGGTACTTCCCAATATTGAACATGACTAAGCACTGTTCACGAACCCATGCTCTGTGGTCCTTCCGCAACCACGCAATCCGGTATGGATGCGGGTGTCTCCTTCTCTCCAGTTGTAACTTAGCAACCATCTCCTCGGAGACTAAGTTATCTATACTCCCATTGTCTATAATAACATTACAGAATTTGCCTGCACTTTTGCACCATGTGCGAAATAGGCTTCTCCTTTGCTCTGGTTTGTCTTCCTCAATCAGCATGGTTCTCCTCACTATCATTGCTTCTCCTTTCTTAGCTTCTTTAGAATGTTCTGATTCAGCATCTTCCTCTACCACAACAACTCTGGTAGGACCCACTTGTTTCTTGTTCACTCTCTCGGGGTGCTAGGGACACTCATATGCCTAATGTCCCTCTTCTCCACAGTGGAAACATGTTCCCCAAAACACTCCTCTTCCATACCCATGTCCAGATCTACCTCTTCCTCTTAGGTAGCCATTGTTTTGAACTTGCGGTTTGGGTTCTTCATCTTCCTTTTGATCCCGACTGCTGCTAACCTCTTCTTTCTTCTCCTATTTTCCTTCATCTTTTCTTCCACCAGTCTTTCCTCTGTGCCCTCTTCCTCTTTGCTTGCTCTCAAACCTTTTGTTTAGTTTTTCTTCAACTTTCAGAGAAAACTGGTAAGCATCTTCAATGGTGCTCACCCGAACTAAGCTCAACTCTTCCTGGATACTAGGTCTCAACCCATTAATATAACGGGCCACCTTCTCCTTGCTTGCTTCTAAATGGCCAGTTTTGATGGAGATTTTATAAAACTCCTCCGTATATTCTTGGACAGTTTTATTCATCTATCTCAAACCCTGCATTTTTCTCAGCAGATCCAACTCATAATCTGCCGGAATAAACTATCTTTTTAATTTTTCTACCATCCGTTCCCATATTGTTATCCATTCTTTTCCTCTTCTGTTCTGTTCCAGCTGTACTCCCTTCCACCATATGCTTGCATGACCTTTCAGCTTGGTCTTAGCAAATCTGACCCGATTAGGGTCTTCAACCTCCTCATATTCGAAATATTCTTCTAAGTCATTTATCCAGTCAATCACCTCTTCTAGATTTAGGTTTCCCGAATATGTAGAAACCTCCATTTTTGGTTGCTTTCCAATCTGAGAGATGGCTTTGTACAACCTGGCTTGTGCAGGATCCACAACCTCTTCTTCTTCATCAGATTGGTCTTCTTCATCAACTTCGTCTTCACTTCCTTCATCCATTCTGGGCTCAGGCCTTCTGCGTAGCCTTTCTTGCAGGGCCTAAAATTTCCTCTGCAAGGTTCGAAAATCTTTCACCGGCACCACATTTCTTACTCCATCACGATTTCTTTATGGAGGCATTTTTCTTTTTTCTCTTACAAATCCTTCCACAGATCCTGGTGTAACTGCCTCTCTTTCGGTGATCTGTTACACGCTCAGGAACTCCCGCTCTGATACCACTGATGGCGGACAAGATTTCACCCCTTCACAAATTTGGCCTTTTCATTAATATCTGCTAAAAATAAATACATGCATAAAAATAAAACAGCCCGCAGGCTTTATAAAAACCAAGCTCGGCTCGGTCTTCTCCCTTGCGCTCTGTCTCCCCTGTGCTCTAATCCTCCACCTCCAACTATTACAAAATATCGAGTTTTTATCGAGGTCTCGGTACTCTAAGCAATTAATGCCCACCAGCGCGAATTCATCAAATTAAAAATGACAGTTCGCCTCCTCTCCTATGTTTTCAGATTTCCTTTCATCAATGGTCAACCACCCTTGATCCGCCATGAAAGCACACATTAACCTTGACCTGCAACCGCCATTTTCCAGACTGTCCCTCAGAAACTGTTGCCTTGTCAGAACATTTAACCGTGCCCGCTATCTCTTTTCTCGCACGTGGGGCCGTCCATGTGTCCAATTTCTATTTGTCTTCAACTGGCCACAAAATTACGACATGTCACGATATCGTGACATGTCGTGATATCATGACCAAACTGTCGCCTCGCCCTTGTCTGCCAAGATCGTAGAAAAATCATGACCAAACACCCCTTCTGCACCTTCTCTGCAAAAATGTCACGACATCAAGACGTCGTGACGTCGCGATGTCGTGACGTCACGATGTCACGACGTTGCGATGTCGTGACGTCGCGATATCGCGACGAAAACCACCTCCGAACCCTTGCTTCAAAAATCGTCATGAAATCACGACGTTGCAATATCGCGACGTCACAAAATCATGACGTCGCGACATCATGACGAAAATAGCCTCCTTGCCTTGGACTTTCCGCCTCTGAGTCCATGCCTTATGTTTTGGTTCTTCTCTGCCTTCGCCTTTCGAGCCCTTTGTCCACTCCGTCTTCGCTATTCTTCGAACCCTTCGCGCCTTTGTTTTCAAAGACGTCGTGATATCGCGACGTCGCGATATCACGACGTAAACCCCCTTCGTGCTTCTGCCTTCGAAAATGTCATGATATCGTGACGAAAATCCCCTTCGAGCCTCTGCCTCCGTAAACATCGCGACATTGCGATGTCGCGACATCGCGACGTTGCGATATCGCGACGAAAACCCCCTTTGCCTTGCCGCAGCCTTTGGGGTCACGATTTCGTGACATGTCGTGATTTCGTGACCCCCCCCAACTTTTGCCTTACGAAAAGAACTTGCATTACAGAACTTAAACTTCCCCCATGTTTTACAAAAAAATTGTCGTGGGAAAGAAAAGAGCAGAACCAATTACTTAGAAAATTCAGTTGATGCCAGATTGTCCTGCTGTCGCCGGATGCTCCTGCATCACCATTGCATCAACTTTTGACATCAAGGGCAAAACATATTTATTTGTGAGTCATTCCCCTTTGTGACCAATTTGACATGCCTTGAACACTATATACATATGAATGGACTACCTTCTAGTGGTATTGGTCCATGTGTCAAAAATCTAATCCTTCTTAACATGTGCTAAAATATTTATATTTAGTTATTCAATATCTAACTATTCTATTGCTATAAAAGTATCCAATAGAGGTGGATGATAGGGCCTAAGAATTTCAAAATTGAAGATTGGATACAAACCAAGATAAGATGGAAGATTCAATTTAAAGAAAACTTTTCCACCTTCTTAGTGATGGTGTATGGTCCATAGCAAAGAGTTCTGAACAAGTCTCTCTTTTTAAATATGTAACCATACCTTATCTGCAACTTTGAATTGATGTGGGACCTAATGTTGGTCATGACATTGTTTGTATTTCTAATTTATCTTTTCTGAGAGGTCATGGACTTGTTGAATGTGCTAAATCTATTCAATAAATTATACTACCTTTTTTCTTCTTTTTGTCCATTAGGTGAGTAATCCATGGGTTGCATAGAGATAGCTACATTAGTGGGTGCTAAGGGTTGGAATCTAAAGCAAATATAAAATGGGATTTATTTGGTAGAGCTATGTAGAGATCGATTGTACCCATATTTAATGTAGAGTAGGATCTCATCCCATGTGTGTGGATACTTAGAATTGTACATTTAAATATGTATAATCAATTGATTCATAATTTTTGTCTGGCCATTAGTCTAAGGATGCAAGGATATGGATATGGTCAACTTGGTGTACATCATGCTCCATAAAGTGGACCAAAATGCTCATAAATATACTTTTCCTATTAGATACAATGGACTTTGGTAAGATAAAATTGATCCACACATGACTAAAAGAAATATTAGCATTCTCCTTAGTTGAAATAGATTTCTTACAAGGAATCATGATAGCTATTTTTAAGAATGATCAACTACTACAAAATATAATCACTACCATGATTAGATGTAGGAAAAGTTGAGAGCAAATCCATGGGGATAGATTACCAAGGCTTGGATGATACTAGAACTGGTGTATACGATCCCTATTTATTTCTTGGTTTAGCAAGAGTATAGGGGGTACATTAATTGATGTAGATATCCACATAATTCCTTATTTTGGGCCCACAAAAGTACTTTTGAAGTGCTGCCAAAATTTTTTCCATCGTAAAGTAACCTATTACTTTATTAAAGTGTGCTTCCATAATAATATTTGAGTGCTTACTAGCTGGTACACAAAATTATCCCATGTAGAAGAGACGGTTATCTTACAAGTAAAAATAAAAAATATGCTATCTATGTGAAAAACTTTGTATGTATTTGTAAAATCAAAATCTACTTCATACAACATGGACCAATTGGAAGTATCATACCCATAGGAATAAAAAATATTGGTGAGTGCTATAATTGGGGGTCATATCAAACAATATACTACTAAACTGACACTCCCTTTCTTATGCGATTAAATGAAACTACTATAGATATGTGGCCCACTTTTTATTTCTTCAATTTCATTTTGTTTCTATGTCTAAATGATCTCTAGAGGTCTATGGTTTATATGGATGACAATTTCCTTTTCCAAGATGTAGTTATTTAATAGTTTAAATTCTTAGAAAATGACATAGATATCTTTGTTATAAATGGGGTATTTTTAAACTACTTTTAATATTTCATTATGCTAGGAAATTGGATTTCCAAGTTGTATAATAATGACTCTTAATGCATATTGTGATGCATCATTCATTACCTCAAAAGGTTGGAATAGATTAAGTATGGAAAGTAAAAGAGTTGAATACATTTAGTACTTTAACCTATAAAATATCCTCTATTATGTATCTCCAAAATGGAATTTGGGTTTGATACGTCCTTTGGTCAGATGTAGTGGCCAAGCAATGTGTGAGAACCTCAATACAAATATTTGATAGAAATTGGAAAGAACTAAAAATATATGAAGCTCTATTAGAGTTTTTAGAGTAGGCTAATATATAATTACTTGAATATTTTTAGGATCAATATGGAATCCTTATTTATCAATAATATAACCAAGGTACTAAATCTTCATCATGCTAAATGAGCACTTCTCCAAATGAACATATAGCTTGTATTTTTGAAGAATATGACATACTTGTCAAACATGTTGTAGATGTTCCTCCCATGTCTTACTATAAACGAGAATGTCATATAAGTAGACTACCACAAATGATCCAGTGTAGGGACACACAATGTTATTTATCATTATCATAAATATGGAAAGTACATTGGTCAATCCAAAAGATATAACCATCCACTCAAATAAACCCTATTTGGATTTGAATGCAACCTTTCATATGTCAATGCGATCTATGGATATTTGATATAGCTAGTTTTGAGATCAATTTTGGTAAAGAACTTTGCACCATGGAGCTAGTCTATCAAGTCACCTATCTAAGGGAATGGATTGTATTTTTTCACAATATTTTTTATTCAAATATTTGTAGTCAATATAGAGTCCCCATGTTCCATATTTCTTTAGGCCTAAGACAACTAGATTACCACATGGTGAAGCAATTCATCTAATGTACCCCTTATGAATCGGTTCTTGGATTTATTTGATGATTTCATTACTTTTAAGGCTTGATCTACAATAAATAGGTGTATTATAAAAAGGATAATAAGGAACTAAATCAATGGAATGCTTTGGATCAAAATGAAGTGGAACCCCAATTGGTGACTTCCAAAAGTCATCATGTTTCACTACAATTTGGTCCATTTAATTTTGTTGTGTAGGGCTTACGATTGTTGTAGAAATGGTCCTTCTTTGTAGCCTAATTATTAATAGAATGCATTTTCTTGTTTTAGATAACATATTTCTACTTTTTTTAGAACTAATTCATGAAATAAATATAGGAGGAGATACTTTTGGTATCTTGAATCACTAACATTGGATGACGATGATGGAACTTTGGGGCCTAGAATCATAAACACCATACCTCTTCCACATAAATGGTTGGCCCAAAATCATGTCACAAACATCTAAGGGAAAAATATACCAAAAACAATCATATTTGAAGGGCTTGATGGTATAAGAGAGGAGATATTGTTGAGTGATATGAATACCTCTTCTATGTGTTAAATATTCAACATTATATGGTTGTGGGTGTGGTATGATAGGTAGATTCAAATTTTTCATCAGTTGAGAAGAAATCAAGTTCTTTTGAATCCTATTAATAATGAAATGAAATGACTTAAAATTGACTCATATTTATGAGTGAAATAGGTGTTCCTCCTCTGGTGCAACATATGTGGTGGTAATGGTCATATATTGTTTTATTTACACAATTTGCTTTCATCTATCCCCAGCCTATGGATGTGGAGGCAAAATGCAATGAATGTAGAGGGTTATAACTTAGCAAATAATTACTTATGATAGTCACACCATTTTCCAATCTCGGTCTTTGAGGGATTCTTTTATTGGAAGTATTTCTTTTCTTATAATTCTAATTTTGGGGCTGACCTCCTTTATCTTGATTTTTTAAAGAGTCACTCTTGTCTTTCCTTGGTATTTAGTGTTCTAGTTTTTGTTATTTTCTCTTCCTTTTTTATTCTTGCTTTTGTGATTTTGATCTAATTTTATAATAAGTTTATATGTCTCTCCTATTATCTTTAATTTGAAGAGGTCCATGTCCTCTCAGATGTGTCATTATAAACCACTATGGAAATTGAGTATTTGATTTCTTTCAATATCTTGAATACCTAGTTTTACTACCATGAAGTGGAAGACATTACTATAATTTTGAATAGATTGATCTTTACCTTGATGCAATTGTTGCCCTCACATATATTGGTCTTCATAGGCCTCCAAGATATAGTATTATTCCTTGATGGCCTCCATGAAATAATCCTATATGAACACTACTTCATCTTCATTCTGTTTTGTAACTTTGTTAAAATATACTTCAATGCATCCCACCAA
Source organism: Wollemia nobilis (assembly GCA_028583015.1). Classification (NCBI taxonomy): domain Eukaryota; kingdom Viridiplantae; phylum Streptophyta; class Pinopsida; order Araucariales; family Araucariaceae; genus Wollemia; species Wollemia nobilis. The sequence goes on along the minus strand of JAQPPZ010003266.1, from coordinate 717,405 downwards.
TTTGGAAGAGGTAATGAAGCTTTCAAGAGGTGCAAAAGTGATTTTCTCATTGTTATTGAATTTATATATAGAAAAGTATAAATATAACTAATCTAAAAAATATTTTAGGATATTAACATTAATTTTATCTTCAAAATTAGGAATATCAAAATTCACTTGCACCTTAAAATTTATAGGAGCATTGAATGGCTATAGGGAAATGAGATGTTATGTAGAGGAGGTTGTATAAATTTACAATGAGCCATTGAAGAATTTAAGAAAATTGATCCATCATATCATTCATATGTTTTATGAAGGCTTTATTCAACATATCATTGAAAGGATCAACTATCATAGTGTTTTATTTTTTGTTCTCATTTGAGATTGCTTAGACTGACAAGGTAGGTACTCAAAGGGATCTCACATTTTATACCCAAAATTTTTATAATTTGATCTCATGTTTATGGACATACACTTAAACGATAGAATGCTCTGATATCATTGATCCAAAACTTAAAATTTTGATCGATTGGAAATTGACTTGTTCTTTTGTGTATTATCTTCGACTAATGTGTCAACATAACTAGATATGCGTTTTGATGATACAAATTTAAAAATAAAATTTTCTATTTTTAGTAAGTATTTTGTTTTATATTTTTGAGGACCTCTAGAGTTTTTTCGAAAAAATTATCAACAACTTTGTCTATGATATAGTTTCCTATTGAAATTTTTGTTCTCTCTATAATATTTCTAACACTTATTGAATAGATTAAAATAGAGTTCCAAGCATAATATTATGCCCCTAACAATGTGGTTAGGATAAAAACAAATTTTCAAGCATTTTTAAGCATAAAGACATTCTTTAAAAAGGTTACATGCCTACGTTAGATATTTTATTTCTTATTAATTTTCAACTCAAGCAGTATAAAATGCTTGAGAAGTTCTTCTTAGGTATATGTTATAAAATAAAGCATCAACAATTTATTATATATATATATATATATATATATATATATATATATATATATATATATATATATATATAATGAAAGGATATAAGGAGCTTGAGGATATATTTTATAATTTATATGTCTTCTAAAATTTTTGGTACGTGTTAAAATATAAGAGTTTATTTTTACATTCATATATACATTTAAATCAATACAATAAAACATCTAACTATAATGAAAGTAAATAAAATTTCTATATATAATCTAGATTTCAATTCCTATCTATATAGAAATTTCATTTTGAATGATATGAGACTTCTAAAATTGTTTTAGTGACTATGTCAACATGACCAATGATATATAAATATGTAAATATTTTAAAACTAAACAATAATTATATTCTTGAAATTTACTTTCTAATACCTATACTCCACAATGTTTTATAAAATAATGTGATTTAACCTTTATTTAGTTATTTTAAGTCATACTAATGAGCTTTCACACTATAGGTCCAAGAATGTGGTGGCATAGAGAACAACTGCTAGAACTAGCATATGACACCTTAAAATTATACTTTAAAGTTATGCAATATGAGGTATGAAACAATGATGTATCTCTTTGATAACAATGACAAAATATATCTCATACAAAAAAATAAACATAATTACAAATTATAGTGTATATGAAAAATACACTATAAAATATAAATCTCTTGTATTAAGAAGAAAGTAAATGTATAAATGTTTAATACAAGAAGTATAATGCCATAGGTTGTAGCTCACTCTATTTTATATGGTGGTAGGAATAACCTATGTCTATAGAAGGAAATATAAAATAGGAATATAAGAGAAATAGGAAAGATAAAGAAGATCCAAGAGACCAAAAAGAGTTGCCACACTATACTTTATACAAGATATGTATAAAAGTTATAAAAATAGTTGGAAGGTAGATACTTAAGCTTCTAGTTAATCAAGAAATTTGAAAATTACCTCTTCAAATTTCTTTGTATGTGGTTCTAGATTTTGGATGAGCAAGTGGTTGAAATGGTACTATATAAAATCATGTCTAATATTTAGTGTTGCAAGGTCCTCTATTAGAATAACATCATATGATGACACATGGGCCTGGACCTTAAGGTTTGTTAGCTTCTATATATTGGTATCATTGGGATAAACACCAAAGAGTTATCACCAAAAATAATGACACCATAATTTTTCTTGGAAATATCCTATTTTACAAAGATCCCATATCGGTACAAAGGCTTATAAGCTATAAAAACTCTAGCATCCTCCTTCTTGGGACTCTAAGAAACCTTTGATTTTCTCAAATTATTTATTTCTCTTTAGAAAGTAATGTTCCCTATTGCATCGACCTATAATTAGGGAAACATTTGCTTGAGTTTTTAAGCGTATACCATTTAGCCTGAGTAGGAAAAATGATCCTACTTAGCAACTCCACATAGGTTGTGTTCCCATTATAAGTACCTTTGATAATAACTTCAATCAAATTGTCAATTGCAATAGGTTTTAATTAATCTAGATTTAAATATTTGGGATGTTGTAATATAACAAAATATGACAAGAGAGGAAAGTATGGCTTGAGGAGTTTTACATGGAATATTGGATCTATCCCCAAGTAAGGAAACCAATAAAGGATAAGGACATTCTCACATATTTGAAACGTAATATTATAAGTACTATAGCACATTGTTTTGATATTTTAGTGAGGGATAGAGAAGTATTCCCTTTTTGAATGGACATAAATCTTATTTCAAATTTGAAAAGTGTGTGGAGTCATGTTGATCATGGTTCTCTTCAAACTTGTGCACTTGGTATTACAAGATATCCTAAAATTAAGTTTGAATGTACTCCACTTGCTATAGAAATATCTCAACCTTGTCTAACTTTTTGATCTGTGTTGCCATAATGGTGCCAACAGAAATGTAGAAGGTGATGTCCACTAGGGTACTAGATTTTAAATTCAAACATGCTTGGAATAGATTGTGAACTATAGAGGATTAAATAGACCTATTGTAAAATGTTTGGATGTAAGACAAAATTGCATCCCATGTTCAAGGATGGTTATGGTTGTATATTCTAAGAAGATGCAATAACATTATACTGAACACCTCTACTTGTCCATATATAAATATATGGAAGGATGTGGAATGCTAGAGCTTGGTATCCAATAATTCCTAAAGATGATGCCAAAATTTTTTAAGGGATTATGATTCCTTTTCTAAGACTATCAAGTTAAATAGGCCAAGATGAACCCAAAATTTTTGAAAGAATAAACATGAATTTTATAATAATATCTATGTATTTTTTTCATTATGCCATGATAGCCATATTGCCAAACCTGTCCATGACCTTGAATATGCAATCATGTTGGCAGTTAGTACTTGTAAACCTTGATATAAAGTCCATGTTGATGGGTTACCAAATTTTAAAAGGAATATGCAATGGTGTGTAGAATCCTAGTTTCATGTTCGTTGGTTTTGTAATGGTATAGGATGCACAAGAACAAACATAGAGATCCATATCCTAACATATGTGTAACTAGAAAGAAATTTTGTAGCATTATGAGTGTCTTGTTGATGCTAAAAAGTATAGCTACCTTAGTGTAGTGTGTATTCTAGAACAATAGCTAGCATAGTCTATTAGATGATACATAGAGCTTGCTAAGATGGTCACTAACTTGTCCTAGAGGTGGTGTTATGGTTGTTTTATTTTTAACCCTTACTACCACAAAATATCATAGGTCGCAATATAAAATATCCACAATATTAAAGGTCAAAAAATCAATAATGAATAGTAGAATAATATATGATAAAATTAATATGTATATCAAGGCTTATATAATACTGAAATAAACATTTATTTATATAATAAAATATGAATGCAAATAGCCTAAACTATGCATGAAGGAAACTTACAATATTAATTTCTCAAAAATCCGTGTACAAGCTTTATTACTTTTATTCCTGTTACAACTATGTAATCTTAAATATTCGTACTTGTATCTTGCTTTCTCATGTATCTCATTAATTAAGTGCATGAAAACCATTGGGATATTAATAAATAAAAAAGGAATAACCAACACTCATATATTCCTTCTCAAGTCTTCATGGTCATCTTACAAATTTCTATGGGGTTGATTGGTACCTGATGATATCATGATTTTAGATCAATCTACAAAAGATATTATACCCTTGGAGTTGGTCCAACATGTTATGAAACATGACAATAGATACCTATTCTTCACTATGACATCATTGAGTGCCTTCATAGTCAATACATCGGTGCGATGTACCATTCTTCTTAGGAGCTAACATAATGGGGCTACCACATGTCAATGAACTTGGTCTAAACTTCCCCTAATAAATCCTCTTGTATTTTGCACCAAATTTTATTATTCTTCTAGATTGATTGATTTTATGAAGGCTATTAGGGATTGTTAATTGAGATATTAGATTGATATTATGCTTTATTAAATTATATAATGGGACTCCCTTGGGATTTTAGGAAACATTAGAATATAGAAAAAGTAAGCCATTTATTTATTAAACTATGATAAGAAATCCATAATTGGTGTGACAAGGGTGAAATTCATTGTGTCATTGTTCTTAGGGTAAACAATCATCAAAAATAACTTTTGAGTATGATAAATGTGCATTTTCCATTGCTTTACTAAAACTAAAGTTGCCTTCTTCTATGGTATTTTATATGTTTTTTCTTCAATGCACATAGAACATGTTATAAATAATCTTGGTAGGTTGACTAGTGAACATAGAGGTAAGGCCTTTCTAATAGGACATCATAAATATCCAATGGAACTATAGGTCAAATTCACGCCCTAATTTACAAATTATTTTTTTGATACATTGCTTAAAAATCACTAAAAGAAGACATCCTAAAGTTGGCTTGAACACCCAAGCAACATAGATAACTAATACTCCAATGCTCTAGCCAAAAAAAAAGTTTCAAGTGGTTAGGCATTTCTTAAAAAAACTAGGTAAGTCCCAAAAGGAAAATCTAGAAATGCATAGATCCAGAATTGAACAATCCCAAACTCTTTTTTAGCAATGACTTTAGCATAGCATTTTCCTTGAGTAATGACATTAAAATTTCCACCCCAAAGTCTAAAAATATGCAAAAGATACTGGAGTAAGGCAAATGGGTTCATAATGTAGAAACTCCATGAAGGCCCAAAATGTGTAAGACTAGAAAGACCAAAGCACTAGCCAAAGAAAGTATGAAATAGGATTTATCAAGTAGTGATGTCATTAAACAACCCTAAAATTCTGGATTTTATTCAAAAGGTCCCCCAAGAAACTAAAATATCTGATATTATCACAATCCCAACTTTGATAAACATCATACTAGAATGTCTCTTTTAGAGATGCAACTACCTCAATGTCTTCTAGTTGTTCAAGCCAAGACCGTTGAGCTCAAAAGTGGTATTTTTGATAGATAGTTGCAATGAATAAACTATTTATATAAAATAGTTGAAGATATATGAACTAGGTTACAAATACATTTGAATTAAAATGTAAGACTTAATATGAACCATCTACATCAACAACCAATGCAGTGCAAAAATTATAGTTGCTCCCAAGAGTGCTCTCTACCAAGCTATCTATCTAATAGACTTGTAACAATATTGTAAATCTTACACTACAAGATTCAAAAGCAACCTACAAATAGCCTAGTGCACCTCAAAGTGAGGGTTGGATTTATAGCATTTTCTCGGATATGTGTTGTGTAATCTCTCCTACCAATCAATGAAAAGTAAAAGCTATTTGGCCTCCATTGCACTTGTTATTGTAGGTTTTTATGAATGAATGTTATATTTTAATTCATTTCTATTACACTTCATGATTAGTTTATGCTATTAACATAAAATTTTCTCTTTGGATCACTATTGGATTGATTTTCATATAGTATTTGGAATGATTAAAGCATATAATTGTAATTGAATGGACTTTGTTATACATTTGACAATGACTGGTACGTTAAGTTTCTTCAAAAATTAATTGTGTTAGGCTTTTATGCAATGTCTATCTAATTCTATTACATTATACCCCATCCATAATTCAACAATTTCTCTAAACCCTTATACCTTCCTAACCCTTCCATTTATTACTTTTATCTTTTTATATTTTATAAACATTTCAAGGAGCAAACCTTCTTTGAAGGTTGAACTTGATAGAAATCTTAGTCATCCAAAATTGTCTAATGTCTAGGGCGCTCTTCACAGATTGAGGAAGATTTTAGACTAACATTTTTTTGGCATGCTTGATGGGATGAATTGTGTCAATTTACCCATTTTTTTGATTGAGCACATTTTTGGTGAAATTTTGCTCTTTAAGATCATTTAATTATTCACCTGGTGACTCTGTTGCATTATAATTGGTTAATAGACACCTAGTTTCCACTTTATACCAAATTTTTATGCTTACAAGGGCAACAACCAAGAAGCTTGAGAATCCATTATTATTTCTTTAGTTGCCAACATTTAGGTCAAGATAAAATAGATATTTAACTTTCGAGACACTATTAGAAAACATAGATTCTACATATTCTAGTTCTCAGGTTTTCTTAGGTACATTTAGTTTTGAAGTCAAGGCTTAACAACAACAACGAGCTTCTCAAAATTTTCTTGAATAAAACACTACTAGACCGCTTGATATGGTGCATCTTAATGATATTTATTAGGCAAAACTCAAATCATTTTCCACCTACGATGGTATAGGAAAAATGACATATGAACACTGCCAAGATATGCTTCCATTGGCTACAATTCACAATATCCAAGAAGACATTATGGTTCGAATCCTCACCTTATCCTTTAGAGGAAATATATTACACTGGTATCATAATTTGGAAGATGAAAGTATTCACTCATAGGACGATTTAGCTAGATCCTTTGTTGAAGAATTTAATTATTTAGCTAATCCTTTCTCATTACTTACTCAATTCACTATTATTTAGAGACATACTCAAGAGATCATCACTGATTTTAATATCAAGTTTAGTCGGACCTGGAAAATAATTCCTCAAGATATTAGACCGTCTAGTCTTCTAGCATACATTTATTATATCAGATATTTAGGTCTTGATCTAGGACTCCAAATACAACAATCTAATGTGATGAATTTCCCTTAGGTTTATCAAGTTGCTATTACTATAGAGAATTATTTAATTTATGTAAGAAGATTACCCCTAGGGTTGTTATGCCATATTTCTCAAAAATTATCTATCCCACTCAACAAAAATAAACCTCAATCACAATCACACATATCCCTTCAATAGTGTTAGCTTTCAAGCCATACTATTTTAGTCCCAATATTCTAGATCTTGAGTTATTTGAAATATAAGAGAAATAAAAATATAAGTCAACCAAAATAAATTATAATAATGTTCAAGATAATATTAAATATGAATATAAAATAGCTAAAATAATTCATGCAATAACATGAAGAAACTTACAGTAGAATTGCTCTAAATATGCATACAAGATTTAATATTATTAACGCTTGAATGTGATGTTATTTGATACCCTTCAATGTAATACACGAAACTTTACCTCCATAATATATCCATACAAGACGAATCTTCAAGTATTTGACTATTTCTCTCCATATAACAACTCTCACATGTCCTTTGGCTTCTCATATTGCCACTTGTATACATAACTCTTGACTCTTTACTTACATGCATACTTAACTATATGAAACTTACACTGTTTTACATGACACTTAGACTTCTACATGCACACCTAATACATGACACTTTTAGACATCCTCACATTATATATCTGCATACTTAATTACATGACACTTGTGCACATTATCTCATTACATAATTGCATTTTTTTTTAATAAGTCACATAATTGCACTCTTACTTCCATGAAACTTGTGAATATCCTACATATAGACACTTAAAAAAAAGGTAAATACAAATCAATCTCCTAAACTATAGAATCAACTATTCTAATATTTACATTATACCATAGGAACCATGGGGGTACATTAGCATGTATCAAAAAATGTAATATTCTCCAACACTCCCCTATATTACATTATTTGGTTATTAAATATTTTAGTCTTCAATATTTCTCTTCATCTTGGATCTCGTGTTCTTGCATTGAGTATGATCTTTTATTGAGTTAATTCATCTTCTTTCTTTAGTTGTTTTGTGTTTGTTTCTTTTCCATGAACTCTTGGATCTTGCTCATGGACTGCTTGAGCTTGTTATTTGTCTTTGTATTTTGATTCATATGCTTATTTTATTTTTGCTTTCTTGCAATCTTGATATTATCCTAAAAAATTTGAACGTTCACTCAAAGTATCGTAATAATTTTCTAAATTTGATGAGCTTGGATTGTCAATATTACACGCGAGTGAAGTGCTAGGTTATTTGATTTTTGAGATGATTGACTTAACTCACCTGTATCGTGACCAATCATTATTTTCCTTTTTAGACTCTCAATCAAATCTTTTGGCTTCTAAATTTTATATTTATGAATTTCAAGTGAAAGCAATGCCATATACATTATACTACCTATATCAATAGACATTGTAATATAATATTTAGATTTATCAATTGCTTCAACAAGTTTTGAGTGGAAATAATATTCAAATGTTTCAAAAATTGCATTAATTGCTTCTCTTGTTTATCATAATTTTTTCAATCAATTTATGTATGCCAATTTTAATAGCTTCCAATATTTTCTTTCTTATTATGGTCTTCAAATCATCTACTTCCATGATCAAAATTTTCAATAATTGAATTCAATTCCTTTGAAGTTGAAATCCTTTTTACTCCAAAGTTATTTAATTGCAATTTCAAAAACCTTTTTCCATAATCAAGAATTCCTTTTCAAAAATAAATTCACAAATTATTATTATTTTTAAATTATTTTGAAGTAGTAAACCATTTATCTCCCTACTTTATTATATTTACAAATTCTCAATTCTTCTAATTTCAAATCTTCTAACTTTCAAAATATTTTAAATTTTTAAATTTTATTTTTGGGGTGAAATCCTTATCTCTCCAAAATCTAATAAGCATCAAAATTTCAAAAATCAAAATTTTGAAATAAGTTGCAAAAATTAATTGCAAATATAATAATATCAATTTCAAATATATTTTTCAAAATTTCATAAATTTGGTAGTTCTTATAACTCCCACCTAAATATTATTTACTAGAATGTTGAATTCCTTTTAACTCCCTCTTAAATATAAATTTAAAATTCCTAAGTTTCCAATGCTTCAATTAAATATTAACTTAGGACTTTAATATATCAAATGGATAAAATTCCAATTAAGGTACTATGAGTTACCTATTTTTTTTCTTGGTGGATTAGGTTTGACACTTCATTTTGAAAAATGCACTAGAGTCCACTAAGGTATCCTCTTGCAGATTTGTGTTGTAGTGAATGAATGCTTAGATGTTAGAGCACACATTACACTTGTATGTAACATTAATTCAAATGTTTCACTTTCCTTTGCCATAAATACCACCAATACCACCTTAGGAATTAATCATTATGACTATTACAATTGGAATTTGAGATAAACTAAAAAAACAAAAGCTCAAATTATTCTTGATATCTACCACCAAGGAGAAAAATACCTTAGGCACTAAAATTTGTGTTCTGATCTATACTGAACCACATAGGATATAATGCTATTGTATTTTGGTTAGAATGATGCTTCATGACTATTCTAATGTTGTATCTTGCTATTGTATCTTACTCAGGCACTATAGTCAACTCAATTAGGTACTTCAACTTTTCCAATCCTTCTTAGACACTTTGGTCAACTCACTTATTCAAAATTTTCTATCTCTTTTTTTAGATATTCTAGCTTGCTTATCCTCTAACTTAATTATCCCTTTTAGATGTTTTGCTACTTTTATTTAGCTTCCAAAATAGTCTTTGCTATTTTAAATTTGAGAAATATTTCATGCTTTCCCTTCTTTCTTATTTTATTCTAATCTAGTTAGGATATTGCTTGAGATTTTCATTTTATTTCCCTTAGATTCAATCCTAAGTGCTTCTGATTTCTTTCTCTTTTTATCAGGTTTGAGCCTGAGATCTTCTATCTTATTTTACTTTTTTCCTCTTTCTTATTTCTTAGGTTCTAGACCGATTTATTCTTATTTCTTTCTCTTTCTCTCAGGTTCAAGCTTGAGATATTATATCTTATTTTATTTATTTTTTCTTATTTCTTAGGAATTAGCTTGAGTTATTCTCTATTTTTCTTAGGTACTTGCCTCAGTTCTCTATTCTTCTAAGGTACTCGCCTGAGTTATTCTTTATTCTTCTCAGGTGCTTGCTTGAGTTCTTCACTATTCTTCTTAGTTACTTTTCTAAGTTCAATATCCTTCTCAGGTACTTGCCTGAGTTATTCACTATTCTTATCAGGTACTTGCCCATTTTTTTCATTATCTTCTTAGCCTTCTTGAGATTGGAACTCCATAAGTGTGCTATCTAGTCAGGGTCAAATATACCCAAAATTTTAAAGCATAATTATTTTTCTTTTAGATGGATTATGACCACTCAATATGTGGTTCATTATCTTAAGAGAGAAGCCATAAAAACCAAGGTGACTTTTAATTTATCCCCTCAATAAAGTAGAGTCCTACTCTTCACTTATTTATTTTTGAGTGGAAAGACTCCAACATATAATGATGTTTTCTAGAAATTTTATAAATCAATTTATCATTCTACAAATTTGAAATTTATAGTAATTTGAGTCTATGTTTTCTTCATGTGACTCTTAATATAAATTTACAGTGACTACTTCCTCTGATGCTAGCAATAGAGTCTACTTGAAGTAGCTTTGATACCACTATTATATTTTAAGCCAAACTATCTTATTCCTAATATTCTAGATCTTGAGTAGTCTCAAATATACGAGCAATCAAAATATAAGTTGACCAATATAAATTATAATAAAATTCATGATAATATCAACTATGAATATAATATGGATAAAATAATTCATGCAATAATGTGAAGAAACTTACAGTAGAGTTTCTCTATATATGCATACAAACTTTAATATTATTAATGCTTGAATGTGATGTTCTTTGATACTCTTTGATGCAATACATGAAACTTTACCTTCATAATATAGACATACAAGATGAATCTTCAAGTACTTGACTATTTCTCTCCATATGATAACTATCACATGTCCTTTGGCTTATCATCTTACCACTTGTATACATGACTCTTGACTCTCTACTTACATTCATACTTAACTCTATGACACTTGCACTCTTTTACATGACTAAGAATTCTACATGCACAACTAATACATGATATTTTTGCACATCCTCATATTACATATTTGCACACTTAATTACATGAAACTTGTGCACTTTATCTCATTATATACTTGCACTCTTACTTACATGAAACTTGTGCATATCTTATAAATAGACACTTCCATAAAGGAGAAATATAAATTAGTCTCCTAAAATATAGAGTCAAACCCTATTATTGTACCATAGGTACCATGGGGGTATATTATTATGTACCAAATAATGTAATTTTATCCAACAAATATCTTCCATTCTTGCCACCAAGGTGTTATCTCCAGTACTAACCTTACTAGCATTAATTATCATGGAACCAAAAGAATCCCTAATGATGCAAGAGGTGAAGACTACACTAAATAATTTAAGAAATAAGATTACAACTATTGAAAGAAGAGAGTTTAAAATATATTAGCTCAAAAAATTTCCCTACGTTGCTAAAGACCAGAGAAATTCTACTAGTAATATGTCTAAAAAAGCTAATGATATCTACAATGATCAATAATTAGAACCATAAACTTCTAAATCAGAAGGTAATCCCTGGTGTATAGTATGCAATGATCCTCATAACATAGACACTTGCATAATGTACCGACATCAAGCTTAATTAGTAGTTGCAGAGAAATTTGAGAAGGAAGAAAAGGATCAAATAAATATGCTATGAAATATAGAACAAGTTATGATTACACAAGATAATTTAGAGGAAGAATACATATCAGTGTTGACCAGCTCTAAAAATAAACCATTACAAATAGATCCGTAGAATTTAGGGCCATTTTGAGTTCCAATCCAACCTTAAAAGTCAAAAGAGCAAACACCACTTGATTAAAAAAAATTCTAGTTCAACCAAAACCTAAAGAGATCCTGCCTCTATTAGAGCTAGAGAATGAATGACCAAATCTAGAACAAGATAAAGAGGTAAAAGAGACTCCACCCGAGTCTAAAGAACAAGCTAGACTAATATTTCCTTCTATAACAAAACAATAGAGGATAGAAGCTACTCAAGAATATATGAAGAGGGTTGATAAAACAAATAGGAAAGAAAATAAATAACCAAAATCATTAGGATTTAATAACATCAAAGAATCAAAGAAAACTCCCTTAAAAGCAAGCATGTATGACACTTTGATGATTCCTAGATAGATTGGCATTCTCAAAGCTTTGTTGAATATAACCACTCCTTGAGGTACATTAAATTTAGAGTATAATCTAGCCCAATATTTGTTGGCTTTCAAAACCAAAAAATAGACTGCCACCTTTCTACATGTCCATATGCATGGAAGGATGGATCATACATAACTGCATGATTGAGTTTGGATCTATGACTATTGTTATACCTAAAGTAGTGTGTGAAGCAATGGGTATGGAATATATCCATTCATGTCATAGAGTTTTGCAATTGGATGGTATCTAGATGAAGATAGTAATAGAAATCAAGAATATTCCCATGACACTACAAAGGACATCGAAGATCACTATAATACAAGAAGTGGTAATAGTAGACCTTAAACCCTACTTTTGCGTTTGTATTTCCTAAGAATTTATAGCAAAATTGGGAGGCTATATGTATCTAGACTATTCTCACATGATAGTTCCACATAAAGGGAGATAAATTAAAATCTACCTAGAAAAGCCAATATCTTATCACATAGAAAAGATAGAGGAAGAGTGTATCAATACGATCAATGAATAAATAGATCCTATGGAAGCTATCCTTGAAGAATTACAAATAAAAGATGAATTTTATCTCAAAGACTACAATGCCATGATTGAAATTAGAATCAACACACACCACAAAAGAAAACTAGATCCATAAAAAGTCCCAACTATGACAAACTAGGAGCTCTAAAAGATAGAGCTTTGGAAGCTTTACTTTGATGGGGATAGATGCATGAAAGGTGATATAGTTATTGTAGTATTAATATCTCCTTCGGAGAGAACCAATAATTCCCCTACAAATTAACACGGAGCTATAACAACAATACAACTAAATATGAAGCTCTATGTTTTGGCTTGATGTAGGCAAAACAAAATAGGGGTCAAACCACTATCCATATTTAGTGACTTTGAAATTATAATCCATCAAGTGATGAAAAGGTGCAATAGTAAGCATCACTACTTAAGAGCATATCATAATAGGGTATGGAACCTAATGGAAAGTTTCAAAGCCTTGAATATGAAATCTATTCCCAGGGGACATAATGAAATGGTTGACACAATAGCTTCTCAAGGAGTAAATTTCATGTCCATCATCAATTATTGTAAAAACCAAATAAAGTAAAGACTTTATTTAGACCCTCAATTCTGGATAAAGAAATATTATGGCAAGTGTTTGAAATATATCATTGAATTATTGATAAGGAAAACAATTTACACAACACAATCAAAAGAGATGTTGCAATATGTCTATCAAGAAGAGATAATCAACTTAAAAATAATCATATAATTAAGGGGCTGATCACCTTACAAATATTGTTTGACACTAATGACTAAGAGATAAGACAACGTATGAAAATAGAGGAACATGCCTTCAAAGAAGTTAAAATCAAACCAAGCAAAAGTTTAATTTTGAAATATATTACTCCAAATAAGAGGTAGATAAGTTTATGCTACTATGACAACAATATCAAGATATGATAACATGGAGTTATGATGATCTCAGGGTGTTTGACAAAAGTGCTATCCAACATACTATAGAGCTAATAATTGATTCCAATCCATTTAGGTAAAAACAAAAACCAATCAATCCTAAAATAGAAGTGGTAATGCCAAGATTTTATATCCAATAAAGCACTCCATATGGCTAGCAAATTTAGTTCCAAAAAGGAAGAAGAATGAATATATTTACCTGTTGGTCACGAATCTGCCACAGGAAAGGATTTTATGCGAAATGCGCCCTAGACCCGGCCAACATTGAAAGGCCGAGAGAAAGAAATGTCTCCCGGACCAATCTCCAGAGAGGGCTGGTTCCCTTACTAAATTCTATGCTGTTGAAGACTAAAGTTGCAGGAAAGAAATAGGAAATATGTAGAAAGAAACGGGAAATATAGCCACAAGCCGAATTTATCAGATCGGGAAAGATTAGCAGAAGATAACCTCAAGCACACGAACAACATATAACAAAAGATAGCGACGTAATCTACTTACAACCTTGCACAGATAACCTCCAAAATCGCATTCCAGAACTCACTTCCTCACTAGCAATATTTAAACTCAGACGCAGAATTCAAATTTAGCAACAGATAAGAAATACGAGCATAAATGAGGAATGCATAAGATAGAAGGAAAATCACACAGAAAGTTGCTTGCAAAACCAGAGGCCAAATATCTTTCATTCATGCAAAGAACTTGAAAAGTTTTTTAGCAAAAGTCTCTCTCTCGATGCTTGTTCTTGAGATATACATTGATATTTATAGAGGTCTTGCCTCTCTGCAGCATTTAAAACATGAAACGGACTTCCTCGAGATCTACAAAATATGCAACAAAAATAAGGAAATGATCCCCTTAAACCAACCTCGGAGAAACCAAAAATTGAATGAAACAAGGAACCGGTCGTCTTCATTAAATGGTCATCCTCGGAGCATGCTTGGACCGTTAGAAAATCATGAACAAAAGCTTTGAATAATGGAGGCATCTTCAATTATGGTGGCTTCAAAAACTATAGGCCTGAGCACGTTCTTCTATCTTGCACACATTGGAAAGCAGCAAAACATTAAATTCTGGAGAGCTTTTAATCCTTGGAAATCGTAATGCTTCATCGGGCCGTTGAACTGCTTTCTGGCACGAAACCGTGACGGGTCGCAAAAATGCGACATGTCATGAAATCGTGACATTTTCTTGCTCCGTACGCTTTTGCCATTTTGGATCACGAAAACCAACCATGTCACGAAATCATGACGTATTCGGCTCTTTGTTCTCCTTCGTCACCTTAGGTCACGAAAACGCGATGCGTCACGAAATCACGACGTTCCGTACTATTCTGCTCCTTCCTTGCTCTGTTTTCATGAAACTATGACCTATCACGAAATCGCGACGTTCTTTCCCCATGTTGTCCTTTGGCTGCTTCGAACCGCAAAAACGCGACAAGTCACGATTTCGCTACACCTTCCTTTCACTTGGCTTTGTCTTCTTGATACGTCCACGAAAACAAGACAAGTCGCGCTTTCACGACATTCTTCCATCGACACCTTTGTTGTTATCTCCAGGTCGCGAAAACCAAACAAGTCACGAAATCATGACGTTTCTCTCAGCTGCTCAATCCTCTCTTTCCCATCGTGAAAATCTGACATGTCACGATTTCGCTACATCTTTCATTCCCCTTGTACGGTCCAGCTCTCAACCTGCGAAAACGTGACATTCTTGCCTCATGTGGTTCTTTCATCTTCAGCATGTCACGAAATCGTGACAGGTTTCATGCTCTCCTTAGTTCCGCCTTTCGCCTCGCGAAAACGGAACATGTCACGAAATCGTGACATTTACATTTTTGCTGGGAACGTGACATGTCACGAAATCGCGACATTTTCTGCACTTTGTCCTTCTTCCCACTATGTCACGAAATCGCGACATTTTCTTGCCTTCTCTATTGTTGCCGCTTCTTGTCGCGATATCGCGACGTCTTCCTCCTGCTTGACTTCATCTTCACAAATGTCGCGAAATCGCGACGTCTTTCACATTTTGCCCCTTGTTCATTTTTCTGTCGTGAAATCGTGATGAGGTTCATTGTCATTGCCCTTTGCTCAATTATGTCACGATTTCGCGACATTGTTTGTCACTCTGCTCCATGGCCTTTCCAAGTCACGAAAACGCGACATGTCGCGATATCGCGACAGTTTTACTGCTCTGCCCCGTTGACCACTTTGACCACGATTTTGGAACACGTCGCGATATCGCGACATTCTCTGATTTTGGCTTCTCTCTCCTCAAAAGACCCGCGATAACGCGACATGTCGCGATATCGCGACGGTTTTCAACCTGTGCTCTCCATGCTGCTTTTTGGTCGCGATATCGCGACAGTTTTCGGACTTAGCTTTTTGGCATCAAAAACTCGTAGAGAAACACAGAGGAGTGAGAACTTTACAATTTATGCATGAATAATCAACAATCAAAACAATGTGGCAAAAATGCCAACATTCTTGGTGGCTCACGGGGTATACAGTTCTGTTGTATGCACGAATCCCGAGCCTTGAATCCATTGGGCAACAGAGTCAAGAAGCTGAAGGAACAGAATGCTGACTGATGGGAGACATCTCTGTGGACTGCTGCAACAACTCTTGCTGGTACTTGGCTCTGAAAAATAAGACCTTCAACAAAAAATTATGAAAGAACAGAACTTCCTTTATCTCTTTAGAACTATTGCACTCAGCCTAGCTCAGATGAGCTGGGTAATCACCAGGTGCTGTAAAATGATCTCCATGGCAGTGATGAGAGTCACCTGAACTACAAAATGGAAATGAATGGAATGAGGACCTGCGGATGCGCAGGCCATGAAATGGGAATGGTGAATGATGAAATGGTGGAAAATGGAGGAGTAGGAGTGATAGATACAACAACAGAGTGCTTCTGTGCTACCAGCTGCTGTGAAATGAAAATGGAAGTGGATGGAATGGAGATGGTAGTAGAAACCGTGGCTGTGATGAAGTACTCACAAGACAAAGGACTAGAAGAAAGGGAAAGTAGAAATGGGAATATCAGAGGGGGAAAAAGAAACAACAGTAGTGGCTGGATTACGGATGGTAGAAGAAGGAATGAGTGAAGAAGGGAATGAAAATAAGGAAGGGGAAGGAAGAAATTGACAAAAGCCACTATCTGTTGGGAAGGAAGAAGAAAAAAGAAAGAAATAAATGTACCTGCGGGCTCGCATGCAAAAAGAGCCGAAGTTGACAGAGGAAATCCACAATACTTTTTTTTTTTTCTCTTTTCTCTTTTTTTTTTTTTTTGTTTTTTTATAAAAGCAAAATAACTGTACAAGGTAATACTGGACTCACACTTCATGGAGTGTAGGCTTTCAGATGAAATCCGTTCACTAAAATAGGAAGTGGGCTGCCATCCAGATCCTCCAGATGAAACGAATTTGCTGCACCAGCACTGACAATGCGGAACGGACCCTCCCACAGAGCATCAAACTTCTTGTGCATTCCTGGCTTGGCTTTCCTTTCATTCCATTTCAGGACCAAATCACCCACCTTGAGTGGACGATCAGCGGAATTTTTATGGAACCATTTTGAAATAACCTGTGTATGCTTAGCAAACTCCTCATAGGCCAAAGAACGTTGCTCTTCCAACTGCAACAACTGAGCCAACCGCATACCCATAGAATCCATATCTGCTTCATCATCCTGAAATCCCTGCAACTGCTGCAATACTGGCAATTCTAGATGAACAGGCAACCTTGCCTCTTTTCCATATACCAGGGCATATGGTGAAGTCTTGATAGACTTCTTGATTGAAATCCTATCTGCCCATAAAGCTTGATTCAACAGAAGGTGCCATGATCTCTTGTTATCCCCCAAAGATCTCTTCAAAATCCGTAGCAAGTTCTTGTTTGTGGACTCTGCCAAGCCATTTCCCTGAGGGTAATAGTTAGAGGATGTCTTCAGAAAAACACCATACTTGTTTGCAAATTCTGCCAGCTCAGCTCCAATAAACGGAGTTCCGTTATCTGTGATAATAGCATCAGGAATGCCAAAACGTGTGATCAGCCCTTCAATGAAAGAGATCACCACATCTTGATTTGCAACCCTGGTTGGAATAGCCTCAGACCATCTCGTAAAATAATCTGTAGCTGTCAAGATATACTTGTGTCCAGCTGAAGAATTCGGATCAATAATCCCAATAAAGTCCAATCCCCACTGCTGAAAAGGTGCTTCAACCTGAATTGGATGCAGGGGCAATGATGCATTTCTAACCCTTCCTGTATACCTCTGACATCTGTCGCATGCTTGGGCAATCTTGAAAGCATCTGTGAACAAAGTTGGCCAATAATAACCAGCCCAAATAATTTTTAAAGCCATTGGTCTTCCTGCATAGTGTCCTCCTGATATGCCAGAATGAAACTCCTCCAGGAGTCTAGCCTTCTCTGATTCCTTGACACACCTTAAAAGAATGCCATCAATGTTCTTGAAAAACAATCCTTCGGGCAGCAACACATACCTGAGAGCTTGCAGGCGAAACCTTCTCCGTTGTGAGGCATTTAACTGTGAAGGGCATCTACCAGTTGTGAAATAGTTAATGAGGTCATCAGCCCAATCTTGTCCTTGTACTAAGAGGTTCACCAGATTGCTATCTCCAGCAAGATCATCTGCTTGATAATCAACTATCCCAGATGCTGCAGTCTTTGCTAAGTGCTGGCATAAGGCCTTACCCCGCACTAGCTTGGTCGGATGAATCTCAACATCAAATTCTTGAATTTTGGTGACCCAACCAACGCGTTTATCACCCATCTCACCCTGAATGATGAAATTCCTTACATCGGGATGTATAACATAGACGACTGTCCTACTCTGAGATATGAAGTGCTTGAATTTTTTAAGAGACTTCATGACAACATATACCTATTTTTCAATGAAATTATATCTTGCCTCATGAGGTAAGATAACCTGACTAAGGAAAGCAATAGGCCTTTCATTCCCATCGTCTCCTTTCTATGTGAGTACTGCGACATAGCTCTCATTTTCTCCAACTGCATACAGAATGAAATCTTTCGAATAATCTGGATTAATTAATACGGGAGCCTGCGCGATTCTGTCTTTAATCTCCTGGAATGCATCTTTCCTCTGAGTCGTCCACTTAAATTCTGCATCCTTCTTCAACAACTCAGTCATGGGCTTGACAACCTGGGCAAAATCAGAAATGAACTTCCTGATAAAATTAATCTGCCCAAAGAAAGACTGCAGCTCTTTCTTATTGGCAAGGAGCGATAGTTTCTTCAATGCTTCGACTCGAGATGGATCAATTGCCAAACCATCTTCTGAAATGACATGCCCCAAGAGTTTACCTTCCTTCACTGCAAAAACCGACTTCTTTGGATTAATGGAAATACCAAACTCTCTACATTTTCCAAAGATTTGCCTCAGATGAGAACAATGATCTTCCCGTTTATGTGAAAAGACAGTCATATCATCAAGATAAATGACAATAATCTTATTCAAAAACTCCTCGAATGCAATGTCCATGGCTCTCTGGAATGTGGCCCCAGCATTGGACAATCCGAAAGGCATGCGCTGATAAGCAAAAGTGCCCCACTTGGTTGTGAATGCAGTCTTGTACTGGTCCTCATCCCTAACCCAAATCTGGTTATATCCAGAGAAACCGTCTAGCAGTGAGAAACGCTGAGCCCCAACAACAACATGAAGTATCTGATCAATGCGAGGCAAGGGATAGTGATCTTTTAGAGATGCACGGTTCAGATTTCAAAAATCTACACACAGTCGTATGTCTCCATTTTTCTTTCGAACCGAAACTAGATTAGCAACCCAAGTCGAGTGCTTAATCGGGTATATAATCTTGGCCTACAACATTTTCACAAGTTCGGCCCTCATGAGAGTCTCAATATTTGGGTTCACTGGTCGCTGCTTTTGCCTGAAGGGTCTGACTCCTTCTTCCAACTCAATAGTATGCTGAATAATCTGTTTGTCATATCCCCTCAGATCCTCATAGCTCCAAGCCACAATATCAAAAAATTCTTGACACAGTTGCCTGATCTCTTGCAGTTCATCAGGAGTAGAATCAGTCCCAATCTTAATGACCTTATTGGGTTCCAACTGCAGCTCCATATACTCTTTCTTGTCAATCTCAATCCGATGTTTCTTGGACCGATCATGCTGATCAAACAAACTTTCTAGAGTGATAAGACCTTTTGGAATATGATTATTCCACAACTGAATCAGACCATCAGTTTCTTCGTGCTCTAAGGTTCTTCCTTTGATAGTGGCAGCTTCTTGAATCAAAAAATTAATGATTTGCTCATCACTCTCGAAGACTTGCCAGAAAGTATCTTTGTCTGGGACACTAGGCCTGTACACCATTCTTACTGTCTTTGGTTTCTTTACTACCTGCTCAATGGGAGAAAAATTTGCTCCAAGAGATGCTAGAAGATCAGCATGCTTATTCAGCTCTCGTGAAATGGCTTGAATACTCAGAGCTGTGAAAGACTCAAATAGGTCCCAAACTTGGTTGCGGTATGCTTTGAGATAATGTTGCTTGGAAATACACCTGTTTGTTACTTGGTTTACAATCAACTCAGAATCACCAAAAATCTGCAACTGTTCGATTCCCAATTTTCTTGCCTTTTTCAAACCTAGGCATAATGCTTCGTACTCGGCAGCATTGTTAGTACAATTCCAAGTGAGACGGTATGAATATGTTCTTTGTAAACCAGAGGGAGAAATCAGAACCATACCTGCTCCTGCACCGTTTTTGCATCTTGCCCCATCAAAATACAACTTCCATAATTGATTCTTGACAGAGCTCTGATCATCTTGGTTAAGGAGTACCTGCATTGCGCCATCCTCGGGTTTTGTGATAGAATAACAACCGATTTCGGTCTCCAGCATAGCATTGAAATCAAGCATGGAAAACTCGTCTTCCAACTGAAGCTCATCCAAAACCTCATTCATCAAATCAGACCCCTCTAACTCTTCGGTTAGCATGTTGACAGACTGCATGGTCTTTCCTGCTTCATCCAACCTTTCAATATGAAAAGAGGAAGGTTTTTCATTATGAATCCGGAGTCTCTTTCCTTTGAAAGGGATCTCCAAGTGGGAATAATCTAGTGAAAGGTAGCCTCCCAACTTTGCAGTAAATTCTCTTGATAAGCACATACTGAAATACGGTTCTAGATCGACCACAACTATCTCCTGAATGACTGTAATCTGAGGCATAGTGTGTAAAACAATCGGGACATCCTTAATTACACCCACCATTTTCATAGGAGTACCATCTAACTGCAAGACTCCAGGACTACTTCGTGTGTATTCCATACCCATAACTTCGCAAACTGCCTTTGGCATGACAGTTGTAGCGGCACCGGAGTCAATCATGCAGTTATGCACGATCCAACCCTCCATTCGTAGTGACAGATAAAACGGGGGTGGTCTATTCTTACCAGTAATTGAGGTGGTTAACGCTTGAGCATAAATTGTCTGGGTAGGACCTTTCTCACTATCCTTCACTGATTTCAAAGATTCTTGCAATAAATCTACCTGCCCAGGCAATTGCAATGCATCATAAAGACTAACCTTAGCTGGGATCTTCTTCAATTCTTCGACAATGTTGTATGCAACTACAGCAGATTCCTTCTTTTCAATGAGGGGGTCATATCTGCTCCGATACTGCTGAGTGGCTTCTACTCTCAACCTTTTAGTCAATGATGGGTACTTCAACTTTTCTCTTGCTTGTTCCTCTACTTTCGATCTTGCTTGTGTAGTTGCGGATTTTTCTTGTACTCTGTGTGGAACAGGATCTTTCGATAAAACAGGCGCATCTAGCTTTGAAACTGACATAGGAGTTTTCACTTGTTTTCTCGAATCGACTGGCACGTTTAATGGCTCTAGCTCAGCAGGATCTACTGTAACAGGCTTCTTTCCAGTCCTCGTGAGAACTGAAACTTGTTCTTCAGATGGAACCATTAAGCTATGGCCTGCCTCAGAGATCATATTGACTTGCCCTCCCGAAGAACTAGCAGCCAATGTCTGCACATAATTCAAATGAACCATGCAAGTGTCTTCTCCATGTGGATCATTACATGTTGAACACCAATATGTTCTTTCTGCAAGGACTGCATCTTCATTTGCCAAAATAGTCAGGTTCTTCTCGGGTGCTTTGCTTGTTGAAGCAGCTTGTTCTCTAGTAATCGATGGAGGCTGAAATCTCCTGGGCTGGAAATCTCGCTCAGCTTGCTTCCTTTCAATAAGTGTGATCTTATTACCCATTGCTCTTATTGCAGAATTGGCAGACTTTACTTCTTGCAAGAGTGTCGTATAAGGATCAGGATTTATAGGCGCAGGAGGTGCTGGTAAGGGCAAAGGTGCTGGCGGTGCCGGTAATGCTGGGAATGAAGTGGAAGCGGGGAATGGCAGAATGCTGGGTGCAGGCAACTAGGGATTTGCTGAAGTAGAGAGCTGAGGAACTGGGATGGGTGCAATCTGAGGTGCACTGGAACTCCATGATGGAACAGGGTACATGGAAGACATAGATTGCGAAAATGAACTAGGATATAAATGCTGTGGAATATCAGGTAAAATGGGCATTGCTACCTTTGGAGGAAGCCTACCGATTGCAATCAATTCCGCCTCCACATTTTGTGCTTGTTCGAACAGTTTCGGGAAGGTCATCACATTGGACTGCCTGATCGCCAAGCCAATGTCTATGTTGAACGCTCGAAGGTAGTAGAACGTAGCTTGCTCAGGGGTAGGGCGAAGACCTTCAGGCACTCGCTGCCAGCTTCTAGTAAAACGAACATTGAAATCTGCTATCGCCTCCTGCGGGTGCCTCTGGATTGCGTTAAACTGATGCAACAATGAAAATGGATCAGCCTGTTCATGAAAATTCTTAACTAACAGTTCTCCTAGCTGATCCCATGATGCAATAGTGCCTGGTTGCAGAGATCGATACCAGTATAACAATTTTCCTCTCAAGGATAATACTAATAACTTCACCATCACATCTTCATCTGTTATATCATGAATGGCTGCCAAAGAAGCTACATCATGAATATGTTCATATGCAGTCTTACCAGTACCATCATAGGTTGGCAAGGCTTTCAAAGCAGCCTGGGGAACTGGATTTTGAGCCTACAAATTCAAGGCTCTTGAACTATTCCATGCTGAAAACTGCCTGGGTGGAGGATACTAGGCCATTGGGACTAGTGTATGTGACTGAGAAGATGGAAAACTAGTAACAATACCAAGGATTTGTGTGGATATGGCAGATGATGCAAGCAATGAGGAAACCAACCTAGAGTGTTCACCTTTTTTTGTGCTGTCAAGTTCAAAAAACTCAACAAGATTTTCAACTTTTTTGGACTTTGATCTCGTGATCATGAAGTACAGCTTTCACTGTATCCACATCCAGAGATTTCTGGGTACTGCAGAGTCACCAAATGTTCTAACTATACGACATGAAGGCGAACATTAAACCCTCAATACTATGGGATCTTTTTGAGACAGAAACAATCTGTCCCACCGGGCGTGCCAAAAACTGTTGGTCACGAATCTGCCACAGGAAAGGATTTTATGCGAAATGCGCCCTAGACCCGGCCAACATTGAAAGGCCGAGAGAAAGAAATGTCTCCCGGACCAATCTCCAGAGAGGGCTGGTTCCCTTACTAAATTCTATGCTGTTGAAGACTAAAGTTGCAGGAAAGAAATAGGAAATATGCGAAAGAAAGGAAATTCGAAAGGTGGGAAATATAGCCACAGAGCCAAATTTATCTGATCTTGGAAAGAACTTAGCAAGAATTAACCTCAAGCACATGAACAACATATAACAAAATATAGCAACGTAATCTACTTACAACCTTGCATAGATAACCTCCAAAATCGCATTCCAGAACTCACTTCCTCACTAGCAATATTTAAACTCAGATGCAAAATTCAAATTTAGCAGCAGATAAGAAATACGAGCATAAATGAGAAATGCATAAGATAGAAGGAAAATCACACAGAAAGTTGCTTGCAAAACTAGAGGCCAAATATCTTTCATTCATGCAAAGAACTTGAAAAGTTTTTCAGCAAAAGTCTCTCTCTTGATCCTTGTTCTTGAGATATACATTAATATTTATAGAGGTCTTGCCTCTCTGCAGCATTTAAAACATGCAACGAACTTCCTCGAGATCTACAAAATATGCAATAGAAATAAGGAAATGATCCCCTTAAACCAGCCTCGGAGAAACCAGAAATTGAATGAAACAAGGAACCGGTCGTCTTCATTAAATGGTCATCCTCGGAGCATGCTTGGACCGTTAGAAAATCATGAACAGAAGCTTTGAATAATGGAGGCATCTTCAATTCTGGTGGCTTCGAAAACTACAGGCTTGAGCACGTTCTTCTATCTTGCACACATTGGAAAGCAGCAAAACATTAAATTCTGGAGAGCTTTTAATCCTTGGAAATCGCAATACTTCATCGGGCCGTTGAACTGCTTCCTGGCACGAAACCGTGACGGGTCGTGAAAACGTGACATGTCACGAAATCGTGACGTTTTCTTGCTCCGTACGCTTTTGCCATTTTGGATCACGAAAACCAACCATGTCACGAAATCATGACGTATTCGGCTCTTTGTTCTCCTTCGTCACCTTAGGTCGCGAAAATGTGACGCGTCGCGAAATCGTGACGTTTCGTACTATTCTGCTCCTTCCTTGCTCTGTTTTCGTGAAACTATGACCTGTCACGAAATCGCGACGTTCTTTCCCCATGTTGTCCTTTGGCTGCTTCGAACCGCAAAAATGCGACAAGTCACGATTTCGCTACACCTTCCTTTCACTTGGCTTTGTCTTCTTGATACGTCCATGAAAACAAGACAAGTCGCGCTTTCGCGACATTCTTCCATCGGCACCTTTGTTGTTATCTCCAGGTCACGAAAACCAAACAAGTCACGAAATCATGACGTTTCTTTCAGCTGCTCAATCCTTTTTTTCCCATCGCAAAAATCTGACATGTCACGATTTTGCTACAGCTTTCATTCGCACTGTACGGTCCAGCTCTCAACCTACGAAAATGCGACATTCTTACCCCATGTGGTTCTTTCATCTTCAGCACGTCACGAAATCGCGATAGGTTTCATGCTCTCCTTCGTTTCGCCTTTCGCCCCGCAAAAATGGAACATGTCATGAAATCGTGACCTTCCATACAATCTGGCCGCCTCCTTGCTTTCGCTTGGTGAAAACGTGACATGTCACGAAATCGTGACAATTTTCTGCACTTTTATCCTTTCTGCCCAATATGTCATGAAATCGTGACATTTTCTTGCCTTCTCTATTGTTGCCGCTTCCTGTCGCGATATCGTGACGTTTTCCTCCTGCTGGACTTCATCTCCACAAATGTCACGAAATCGCGACGTCTTTCACATTTTGCCCCTTGTTCATTTTTCTGTCACGAAATCGCGACGAGGTTCATTGTCATTGCCCTTTGCTCAATTATGTCACGATTTCGTGACATTGTCTATCACTCTGCTCCATGGCCATTGCAAGTCGCGAAAACACGACATGTCGCGATATCGCGATAGTTTTACTGCTCTGCCCCCGTTGACCACTTTGACCGCGATTTTGGAACACGTCGCGATATCGCGACATTCTCCGATTTTGGCTTCTCTCTCCTCAAAAGACCCGCGATAACGCGACATGTCGCGATATCGCGACGGTTTTCAACCTGTGCTCTCCATGCTGCTTTTTGGTCGCGATATCGCGACAGTTTTCGGACTTAGCTTTTTGGCATCAAAAATCGTAGAGAAACACAGAGGAGTGAGAACTTTACAATTTATGCATGAATAATCAACAATCAAAACAATGTGGTAAAAATGCCAACATTACCTTTGCATTGATTTCCAAAATTTGAATAAGACATCATTAAAGGACTCTTATTCTTTGCCATGATCAACCAAATCTTATAGGATGTAGAGAAATATTTTCACTCGATGGTTTTTTAGGATATGATGATATATGGGTAAAATATGAAGATCAACACAAAATGGCCTTCACCACCAAATGGAAAATATTTACATATTAGAGGATGCCATTCGATTTATCTAATATCGAAGCAAATTTTTAGTGAGCAATGGACTTTTATTTTGGTGAGTTGGTCAATAAAATAATATTGATTTACTTGGATGACATGACAATTTTATCTCATGATAAGTAGAAACATCTAGATCATCTAGAGATGGTTTTTCAAAAATATTGTGAGTTTAGAATATCATTGAATCCCAAGAAATCAATATTTGTTGTACATGAGGGAAAACGATGGGATATATTATCTCTAAGTGAGGGATAGCTATTGATATAGAAAGGATCAATAAGAAGGATTTGAAATCCTTTTTGGGGTAAATTAATTTTACTCAAAAATTTGTTTTTGAATTTACACAAATAGTCAAGCCTATGATAGAACTTTTGAAGAAAAATGTAGTATTTGAATGGACCCCAAAAAGAAGAAAAAAATTCTAACAAATCAAGTAGGCTATAACACAAGATCTAGTTTTGATCAACCCAGATTATAACAGAGCTTTTATTCTGTATGTATATGGATCTAAATATAGCTATACAATGGTTTTGACTCAAGAAATATGATAATCAAGAATAACATCTAATATCCTTTCTAATATAGACACTATATGATTATCTAAAGAACTATAATTTCATATAAAAACAAGTGTTTTCCATTATGAAGTCACTTGAGTATCTCAAACATTACATATCTCAAAGAAGAACAATGTTCTATGTAGTTCATTCAAATGTTAGAAACTTCATTCTTCAAGAAGAATTAGGGGAAAAATAAGCTAGACGGATAACTAAAATACAAGAGTATGACATTGAGATATGCCCTACTAAGTTGATTAGAGGTAGAGACTTATGTCAACATCTAGCTTCTACATCAAAGCTAAAATATAATATGTGTATAGAAGAAGACATTGAAGCAAACTCCAATAATGAGCAATATGTAGGAGAAATAGATTGGGTTGAAAAAGTGGTAATATACTTGAAAAATGCAAGTTATTGAGATAATTTTTTTTGCAGAGGTGTAAATATAGATTACAAGCATTGAAATATGTCCTATTGTTGGAAGGATTATTTACAATTTTTTTGATGAAGTCCTCCTCCGCTACATAAAACCAAAATTGTTGAGAAGTGTTGAATTAGTTTCACTTAGGGTTATTCGAAGGACATTATTAAAGGCCAAATACCATTGCAAAAATTCTTTGAGATCAGTACTATTGGCCCATTATTTTTTTAGATACTTCAAAATAGCCAAAGCTTGTGAGAAATATCAATGGTTTGTTGGAAAGAACAAAAATCCTACACTTCATTTGCAACAAATTATAGCAAAAGAACCTTTTTAGCAGTGGAGACTTGACTTTATTGGAGTCATAAACCCAAATTCATCAATGAGATATAAGTATATCCTAACAATAATAAACTATTTCAGTAGGTGGATAGAAGTAGTGTCCATAAAAGTGACCAATCAAGACACTATGATTGAACTTTTGGAAAAACTAATCTCAAGGTTTGGCATCCCAAAAACTTTAGTGACAACAATGGGCCTACATTTATAGGAGAAAAAATAATTTATTTTAAAAGTAAATATGACATCTACTTAAAAGCATCTTCTAATTATTATTTGAAAGGAAATGGGTTGGCTGAATCCACTAACAAGAACTTGTTGAAGATCATCATGAGGAACATTGGGAAAAATAAGAAGAGTTGGTGTCTGCTACTTGATCAAGCTTTATGGAAAAATCATATTACAACAAAGAAAGAATTAAAAAGTTTAGAGTTTTCCTTAGTGTATGGAAAGGAAGCCATTCTTCCCCTACACCTTTAATTGTTTGTAATAAAATTGATAGATCAAAGAGAATTTTTGGATATCAAAGCACCAAAATGATCAGTTCAAAATCAAATGATTGTTCGACAAAAATATCATGTTTCAAAAATACTAGGTTGGTGAGCTCATTCTCAAATAGGAAAAATACAAAATAAAATTGGTGTTGAGGAATATTACATTATTTGTTACATGCTAATGTACCCCCATGGTACCTTAATGGTACATTTGTAAATATATAATAGATTAAGATTGAGTCTATAGTTTAAAAGTGTGATTTATATTTCCATTTTATGTAAGTGTTAATGTGTAGGAAATGTACAAGTATTATGTAAGGGTGCAATGTGTAAGAAATGCATAAGTGTCATGTAAGAGTGCAATATATAGGAAATGCACAAGTGTCATGTAAGAGTGCAATGTGTAGAAAATGTACAAGTCTCACGTAAGTTAGAGAAGGTGTAGATTGAGAGAATGTGCACAAGAGTCTAGTATGTAAGAGTGCCAATATATAATGTGAGGATGTGCACAAGTTTCCTAGATTAGTAGTGCATGTAGAAGTGTAAGAGTCATGTAGATGTGTGTAAGTGTCTTAGAGTCAAGTATCCATATAGTATGCAAATGACAATATGATAAGCCAAGAGTCATGGGACTTGTCATATGGAGAGAAATAGACAAGTACTTGAAGAGTCACATTACTATGGCTATATTATGGAGATAATACTCCATGAGAAAGCAAGTTACAAGTATGAACATTTGAGATTACATAGTTGTAACAAGAAGAAAAATAATAAAGCTTGTATACAAATTTTTGAGCAATTAATATTGTAAGTTTTCTTCATTAATAGTTCATGAATGATTTAGGCCATTTACATTCATATTTGATTATATAAGTGAATGTTTATTTCATTATTATATAGACCTTGATATACATATTAATTTGCTCATATATTATTCTACTCTTCATTATTGATATTTTGACCTTTAATATTATGGCTATTTTATATTGGGACCTATGATATTTTGTGGTAGTAAGGCTTAATAAGCTAATAGTGGTATCAGAGCTACCTCCTGGATCTATCTATTTTGATAGAGTCCATTTTTATCAGCCACCATTATCAATATTAAAATATTTATCTATTTTTGGTAAAGTTAATTTAGAGTCTATCCACTTTGAAGTTAGTGCAGAATGGGACTCTCTTTTTAAATGTCTTATTGAGTAGAATTTGAGGGAAGAATGAATAGTCACCTTTATTTGAATGCTACAGTATTTCCACTTGGTTGAAGAAAAACCAATGAAGACTAGGACTTAGCTATATTGATAGAAAGGACCAACTGAGGAGAAAAGTTAGACATTTGACATTGAAACCAACTCAGAAGAAAGTTGGATATTGATTGATTGAAAACCAACTTAGAAGAAATTTGGATATTTATATATTAAAATAATCAACTCAAAAGATAGTTGGATATTCAGGGACATACAAAGTCACCCTGATATTATTTTGGATTCTCTAGAGAAAAGAGGAGAATCATTATTGATAAATTGGAAAGAACCAACTCAAAATAAAAGTTGGTCATTCGGGAACATTCATAGTCACCTTGACATTGATATTGAGTTCTCTAAAAAAAGAAGAATTATATTTTTTGTTCTTATGTGTGACATAAGACATTAAAGATAGTATGTTTAGAGGTTGAGAAGCTTCCTACAGAGATAGAGAATAATTTCAACTTCTAGATAAAGAAGAGCATCATAGGCTAAGGTGATTTAGTTTTGGGTTTAGTAAGAAATTGTAAATTAAAATTTAAGTCTATAAGTCTCTATAGCATTTAAATATAGAGAGCATCATAAGAAGAAGACTAAATAGGATTAAAGTATTTGAATAATTTGTACATTTTTCTATGCATCATTGAGATATTGGGTAGGTATACTAGCCTAGGACTTTTAAGAAAAATCCAACAATCTAAGAGAATAATATAAACAACACTATCCTAAGGTGTAAACAAAAAAGAAATAGGGTAGGATTAAGAGGAATCTAACAGAGTTGATTGCTACTAGTAGATAAAGAATACAACCTTTTTAGGGTGCTTCCTAAAGCAGAACAGTGAGTGACCAAGCATAC